>VDFB02047230.1:19674663-19705608 GCA_007258455.2 Sequoia sempervirens | reverse complement strand
GAGAGAGAGAGAGGGAGGGAGTGGGTGAGAGATAAAAGGTAGAGGATAGAGGGTATAAGGGTTAACGGTAGCAGGTATAGGGGAGAGAGATAAAATTAGGGTAGATAGGGTATAGACAAATAGAGAGAAAGGTAATCTATTAAAAAACCAACTTTTTCATAACACAAGCACGTTTTGAAGTAGAGATATGGCCATTTTAGGACTCACGTTATAATGTGAACTTGTTTTGTGTTTCACTAAAAATGGTAAAAAAAATCAATATACCCATGATCTCAAGGACCACATACTGCATATTCTCCTAGTTTTGTGTGTGCTCTGACAAAAAATAGCTTTTTGATGATGTTGTGAAGTGTGCATGGATGTTTTTTACATTCCACCACCTTTTTCATGATCTTTCTACCACCTTTGCATGAAATAGCAGATTTTTCATGGTGAAAGACATATAATATCAATTCAAGTTTGAATTTCATTGAAAACTAATATACAATTGAAGTTTGGAGGTAAACAAGCTTTTGAAAAAGTCAAATTTTTGAGGAGTTTGAAGAAAGAAGAAGCTAAGAATACATAATTGGGTTGAACTCCTCCATTTGAAACTCTAGTTTTTTAGGTATGTGAAGTCTTTACACATTTTCTTTCATTCTATTATGGCTTGCTTTCATTTATGTTATTTTGCATATTCCATGTTGATCATTGTCTATTTGTCATTATAACTTTAGGTTGTCAATGCACATCTTAAATTACACAATTCTATACACTTTCCAATTACATTTTTAAACCACATCTCTTTGAGGCATTTTGTTATTTAACAATTGACTTACCTTGTGATGCTTCCACATTTTGTATACACATATATATGACATATGTTTTAAGGAAGTAGAATAAAACATCATTTCTCAATCCTTTATTATGGATGTATATACCACTCTCCAAAGCTTTCATCAAGGTATTTTGTCAAATAATTATACCAAGCAGCTAATTGCCTTGTCTATGCTACCAAATTTTCCATACATGTATCTAAAAAATTGGAATATACCCTCCCATATTGATAGATCTTAGAAAATATTTTGGTTTTCATCTCTATTTATAAATTTACCTCATCACTAAACCTACCTCACCACTTTTAGTTGTGATATATTTTAAATGTTTCCTTGATTAGTAACATGGGGAAAGGTGTATCCTATCATGCAATCAAAACCAAAAACCAAAAACCCTCTTTTTAAGCCAAATAACCTAGGGCTTATTGGGAAAGACACTTCCCAACCTTATCACAACATGCGACCACCTCAAATAGGTCTAAAATGGCCCGCAAAAACTCAATTTAACAAGAAACAATGCTTCCCTAACACAATACTCACTTTAACATGTCAAAACCTCTCAAATTCACATGGAAAACACCAAATTTCACTACAAGGCTTCATGCCCAACTCAACTTTTGACCTACCTTGTACTTACTCAATATTCCCACACCTTTTTAGTGATGTTGTAGACCCATTCCTTGAGTTACAATGGCCACGGTGAGAGGAATGGGTCAACACACCATTTTAAATGACTTTCAAACCTTAAAAGTGTGTTTAGGGTGGAGAGGACTAGATTTCCAATGCAGTAGGGTTGAGAAGGTAGGGATAGTGTATGCCTCATAGACATGGCATCTCATATCCCCATGAGACACCATTTCTATGAGGCATACGCTGCCCCTACGTTCTCAACCCTACCGCATTGACAAACTAGTGGAGTGAGCTAGCTTGCCAATGCTCCACTAGCTTGCAATGTGGTACGGTTGAGAAGGTAGGAGCAGCGTATGACTCATAGTAATGGAGTCTCATGGTGATATAAATCATCGTGAGAGTCCATTTCTCTGAGGCATATGCTTCCCCTACCTTCTCAACCCTACCACATTTCCAATGCTCCACTAACTTGCAATGTGGTAGGGTTGAGAGGGTAGGGGCAGCATATGCCTCATAGAAATGGGGTCTCACAGTGATTTCTATGAGGCATACACTACCCCTACCTTCTCAACCCTACCGCATTGGCAGGCTAGTGAGTGAGCTAGCTTGTCAATGCTCCACTAGTTTGCCAAGGAATTTGAATTCACATGCCTTGTCCATGCTTCCATTTTGAGCCTATCTTGTAATCATGGCATGCCCCTACACAACTTTTTCCATACTAGAAATACTCTTGTACATGATGATTGTAAGTATTTTTTATAAAGATTTGAATGACATATATTTCATTTCTTTGAATGGATACATTTTTAGGAGCTAATATTTGTCTCATTACCATGCTATAGGTAAAATTATCCACCATGCCGAAGAAACGAACAAGGAAAAAATTAACAAATGAAGACTATGAAACCTTCAAAGAAAAGGAGAGAGAATGGGTGGCGACATATCGTGTAAAGAAGAAATTGGATACGATTGATGAAAACAAGCCAATTGAAGAGGAACTTCAACCATCAAAAAGAGAACAAGCATTGGTCGCACAAAGGGCATGAATGTGAAAGAGTCATGGTAGAACAAATTCAAATACTGTAGTTGGAGACACTCCATCTACTGCAAGTGAATACTAAAAGACACCATTAAGCACAAGCGAATATGGAGGGACACCATCTACTGCAAGTGAATATGGTTGGACAAAATCCACCGCAACTCAAGGTGAGAGTATGTATCATCACTCAAATTTGATGAAGGTATGCCATCATCCCCACATGAACCTCAAGGTATGTCTTCTACTCCACTCTCGATCAAAGGTACGCAATCTAGCCCACCTCAATTAAATATTGATTAAATTCCTAATGTTGAGATGCATGTACCTAGGAGAACACCACCTAGAATTTTGTGTAGAAATCCAAAGTATTTGATTAATATTGATGAGGATATTTTGCAGCACATGGAAGGTAAGATTTCAACACACTCTTGTAGAATATATGCTGATAAGATTTAGAATTTATTCTTTGAAAGGATAAATGAGACCACAAGATGTCAACTATTTGTTGAAATGATGTGGGGTATAAAGTATAGAAACATCATGAAGACTCTTGGGTTGAGAACATCAAATGCATCAAGTGAAAACAATATTGTGAAGAATATAATGGATGCTTATGAGAGTGTGGGTAAGACCTCACACTCAAAGGATAGTAATATCACTCAAAGTGTCATTACATCGACTTTGGTAAGTAGTCAAACAAAGAGAGCTTGTCTCATTTGAAAGGCGAGTGAACAAATGAGAATTCTTTATCAAAATTCGTTAAAACATGGAAAAGAATTGAGGGCACCGATTCAAATGAATCATGGGCATTCTTGGGGAGACTGCCAGAAAAAGATAAATAAGTTGTTGAAGTATTGAGAACACTAATTGAAGAGTATTAGAAGAATAATACAAGGCCATCTCCAAATCAAAGGGATGTGGTAAGAAGGAGAATCAGTGGTCGAAACCATGAGCCACATCCAAAGAATTTTTTGGATACGACTCAAACCCAATTTTTTCATAAATTTCAAAAGGATTATCCTCAAATTAGTATTTTTCAAATATTTTTTGAAATGCTTAAACCTTTTTATGTCAAGATAAATCACACACACTACTTGTTGTTGTAGACTACATATTGAATTCTCTAACCATTATGATGTTTATTGTTCTATATGTTTGGATTTGCATACTAATGATGTTTTGCAGGATTGTGGCATAGAATCCCCACCAAAATATTCAAGAGATTTCTTATCAAAAAAATTATCTGAAATAGAGGATAGTCAAATATTCTACAAGACATGCTTGGATGGTTCATGTCAACGTTGTGGTGGCTTGTAGCGTATGCCAGTATGTCAACATATGGAAAGCACATATGAGGTGGGATAGAAACTAATAGAGTTCAGGAAGTAGAAAATAGTGGCATACGCTACAAAAGATGGTTCTCAAGCAAAAATGTGTGATTTGGTTATTCAGAAGATTCCAGTGTATTAGCTTATGTCCATGTTTTGTGACAATATAGTGTATGAGTATGTAAGCATACCTATAGATCCCGATGGTTGGACACACAATTCAAGATATGCAAGGACACCTTTCCAATTGGAATCATAGTATCAGTGGTTGACTTTGCAGAGAACTACACTCTACAGCCACAACGTGAGGTGTAGTCACAATATTACAACTCCACATAGGTTTTGATATTTGCACACAACATTCATTCATGTAGTTGATAGTACATAGGACCAAAGGAAGGTATTGAAGGAGAGTCACTTTTATATTAGTGATGATCGTACACATTCTCCAAAGTTTGTGCAAGGTTTCTTCCAAATGTTCTACAATGATTTGGCTCAGAGGGGCATAGCATACAGTCAACATATAATATGGTCGGATAACTGTGTAGCACAGTTCAAGAACTCACACATGTTCTACTAGTTGAGGAGGATGCATGTCATTATAGGTGTACAACATATGTGGAACTTTTGTGAGGATGGGAATGGAAAGGGAGAGCATGATGGTGCAGGAGCATGCATGAAAAGAGAATTAGCACGAGAAGAGTTAAAGTATAAAGACAGTGCAAAATTGATAGATGCAAGATCAATCATCAAGTGGTGCAATGCTTTGATGGGTCCAGGTAATGAAGGTACGTCTTCAATTCATAGAATTTTTTGGTTGATGGATAATACTAACATTGCACCATATGAGGATTGTTGTACACTAACAAGATCGAGTGAGGTACACTCTTTCCTTAGCTCAAATGCATGTTCATGGAGTATCGATACATAGAAGATGGCATGATTTTTTTCTTCATGTTCAATGCAAGTCTGGAATGATTGTGGGTCAAGGGAGTGGGTTGATAAATGGTTGACAAGTTATCTTAGCCCACTTCACACGTATCACCCTCCAATAGCATTGGAACTAACACAGATGGAATCATCGACCAACTTTGACCATGTATCATATCTATTTCAACCAGGTAATTTATCTGCTTGCTTAGTTTTTGAAATTCCATATTGTAACATCTTACTTTGTATTGTATTCATAATGTTGACTAATTTCAAGAGATTTGTTGCACATATCAATGTAGGGCATGTTTATGAAGTTATTGCAAATGAAGACAATGAAGAGGGAATACACTATTACTTGTGTCATTGTGTTGAGGCCAAAAATATATTGGAGGCCCTAGTTATAGATGGAGAAAATATTGAATACCCTACAAGCTCAGTTGTTGTTACTAAAATGTGGCTTAGAAGGTACCCACACAAGAGTGTTAAACATTGGTTGTTTTAGGACTTTGACACAAATCGTAAGATTCTTCATTACTCAAACGTTGTCGTGGAATCCAATGTTCGTTTGACCAAATATGGGGGTAGACCTTTAAACAAGACCTTGTGGAAGGACCATGAGTTTGACCATGAGGCAATACTTGACATAATAAAGAGTAGAGTAGACCCAGATGGTTCGTTGGATTAATTTGTAAGTATGCAGATTGGTTTTTATTAATTTATACTTGTATGCACATTAATATGTTTGATGCCAATGGTAGCATCTTCTTTTACTTTTCCTATTTTCAAGTAACCCACTAAAAATTTATTGGTGTCCCCTTGCAGAAAATATAGATTTATGAGCCATCGAAAAGAATCTCAGCCAGAAAAGCAATGCAACATCCTTATTTTGATGATTTTGACAAATCTCAATTATAATTTTAAGCCATTACAAAAGTGTGCAGAGCTTGGTGAGGGAATTTCAAGTTATTTATTTGAAGTTAACCTTATCATGAGAACCTATGATGTAGACATTATAAGAGCATATTGAATTTCAAGTTATTTTATTCATGAGAGTTGTTGTGTAAAATAGGTATCTTAGAACTCCTAGTGAAGATGTATGACCAGAGTAAGTTGAGGGATTGTCATGCCTATCTATAAGTGCCTTCCATCTATTTTCATTTCATTTCCATTTTTGATGC
This sequence comes from Sequoia sempervirens, assembly GCA_007258455.2. Classification (NCBI taxonomy): domain Eukaryota; kingdom Viridiplantae; phylum Streptophyta; class Pinopsida; order Cupressales; family Cupressaceae; genus Sequoia; species Sequoia sempervirens. The sequence continues at coordinate 19,699,685 of VDFB02047230.1, read as the reverse complement.
TCTTTCTTTTTCTTCTTTTACTTTGTGTATTTGTAAGTAAACTACTAAAAATTGATTGGTCTCTTGTTATAGAAAATGTTGATTTATGAGCCATCAAAAAGAATCTTAGCCAAAAAGCAATGCAACATCCTTATTTTGATGATCTTGAGAAATCTCAATTCTGATTTGAAGCCATTATAAAAGAGTGTGTGAAGCTTAGCGAGGGAATCTCAAGTTACTCAATTGAAGTTAACGTTCTCATGAGCACCTATGATGTAGACATTAAAAAGAATCTTGAATGTATGGGTAACATTGTAAAATATTTGCGAGAACAAAGTACATAAGGCATTGCAATGAGATTTACTCAAATATTGAAATTTTGGAGTTCATGTTTGGTGCAGGAGCAGCTTGTTCTCTAAATGCCTTTAATAGGAAAATTTGCAAAATTTGAATTTTCAAATGTAAACAATGTGAAAAAGGTCATGTGAAGGTCATATGTAATGTATTCGAAGTGTCAAATAGGTCATTAGGTGATAAGAGAAGTGATATTTCACAAAAGTTGTCATTTGGTGTAAAAATACAAAACTTGCATTACTTGCACAGTTGCAAAATTAGTAAATAAAGGATGATGTTTCTTATATTTGCAGCACTTTTCCTTTTCTTTCAAGCTTGTGTGGATTGTACAACACCTTATACTTTGATTGTTGATTAGTTTTCTTTAGAGCAAGGAGCTAGGTAACTTTTGAAAGTATTTTGAAGTGTTTTAACTCAGATTTGAAGAAATAAGAATAATTTTATCATAACTTCTTAAATGACTTCACAAACAAATGACTGATCTAGATACCCATTATAGAGTTACAACACATACTTCAAAATCAATAGTGACTATATTGGAACATGTGCATCAAAAATGACCTTCTTCGTTGTCTTAATTATTCTAACTAGGCCTAATTTATAAAGAAACATACCTATAAACATTCAACAACCCTCTAAACTTGTTGGGGAAGCAATTCTCATGTATCAAAACCCTCAAATCTGCAATTTTTCTTAGGAGAAACTCACTCCACCATGCCAAACCACAAAACCCTTATTTTATGCTAGTATGAGGAGGGTTTATTGAAAGGCATGGTCCCACACCTTACCAAAACATGCCACCACCTTAGACCTTAAAATCACCTGCACAAACTCAAAAGACAATCACCCAACTCTACATGCAATATTTCATCAAACCCTAGGGTGAAACCTCATTTTTCATGCCCTTTTCTATCAAAATCTACAAGGGAAACAACTTGGATACCGTAATGTTTAGAAACTTCTCATCTGATCCTATGGGATTATGTTGGGACCCTCTACAAAAACCTCTCTCAATTTTTATTATTTCAGAGTGTTTTTCCTGTGGTGGCATATTTTCACTTGGTGGAAAAAGTGTCAAATGCAAACTATGCATAGTTGCAAAGTGGTGCAACTTTTGTTCTACAACTCGTATGACCACATGGACTGTTCCAACACATCCAAATAGGTATGTTTATGCTAGGAATATTCTTCTTTCACACCCAAACACGTGGAATTGCTCTGAGCTACGTTCAACCGGATTGATCCCTTAAGAGTCCAAAGTGCAAAATGGCTACAAAATTCAACATGATGTAACTCAGATACTATGATGCTTAGAAATTTTTTATCTGATCCTATGGGATCACGTTGGGCCTCTATACAAAAAACTCTCTTGATTTTCTGTTGGTGTAATTAATTATTAATTACACTTTGCATAAGTTTACTTAGGTAATTATTTAATTCCTAAGTTTTAGGCTTTCATCTTTATCTTATCGAGCTATCTTGTTGCTCAAGATAAGATTAGGTTTGCATCTTTGCTTTTATAAAGCAAATCATATCTTGTAATTAATTGAATTCTCGAATAATTAATGTTGCACATCTTTTTACAACCTCTGTGCTTTTTTTATTTTCTCTTCTGTAGAAGGTTATTCTGGTTTGCAAATCTGATCTTGGTTTCTAACATGGTATCAGAGCCTTGATTTGCAACCCCTTCTCAGATTTTTTGAGAAAATCATTGCAGGGTTCGTTCGGGATTCCTCGAGGGTATCATGCCTTGAGATCATTCATGCGGTGTTTTGGATCAGATCAGGCCTCACCATTGGATTCAGAGCGCTGGAAAAAGTCATGATTGACTTTTATTTTGCAGATTTTGGCCATCATTTGCCAGATCTGTGAGGGTTTGAAGTTCGGAGATTTTCTGCAAGATCTGGGGGTAGCCATTTTTTCGGGACACTATGGGCTCAAATGGACGTCGCCATCACGTTTGACCCTAAAAAATGCCTGACAAATCATCCATTTTGGTGCAGTTGATCCGAGAGGCAAAAAAAAATTCCCAGGGAGGCCGTACGACCTCCCAAGCACGCATTCCAATGCACTATTTTTTGAAAAATTTCAAAAAAAATTTAAAAAAATGAAATTTGTTTCAAAACTGTGCGCTGCCCGCACAAATCAAACGCGCCACCGGCGGGCCACTGGGCGGCCACCAGGCGGCCGCTAGGTAGCCACCGCCGCCGGTGGCTCCCCTTTCCAGCCCTCGGCGGGCCCCTTATGCAGAGCCCACGGTCACATTGGGGACCGGGCGCTATGCGCCCAGCCCCCGCCCGGCCGCCCAGCACCCTATATCGAACCGGCAGGTCATATGAGCGACCAGGGGCTTATTTTTTTTAGCCCCTTGGGCGCCCTGCCGCCCTTATTGGGCATTTTGGAGCAATGTTCACGAAATTGAGCATATTTTTTGCGTACAATCTCCGTTTTTCACAAACAAGATACAGTTGGAAAGCTAATTCCGATGCCGATCTAGTGGTGCTAGTGTTTTTATCAGATTCTACTCCAGATTTAATTTTCAGGCCTTTGAACTCAGATCTTGTGTTTTTCACTCTGGAGGGCATATATTTTGACTCGGTGCTCCGTTTTTCGTTATTCTTGTGGCATTGGAAAGCTGATTCAATCTTCTACACATATCTGAGGTCTATTTTAATTTTATGTTTATGCATTTTCAGTAAACTCTCCTTTTACAATCGTCGGGTTATTGTAATAAACAAACTATGATAAAGTTCCATTCGGGGGGGTTTCATGCATAATAATCTGATTAGAGTGTTGTTTTTCACTTTGATCCCATATTTCGTTTTGTTTTGATGGCAACTCATATGGGTTATCTGGTTTCTTAGTTTCTTTTGGCCACATTTCTTGTCTTGTTTGACACATGTCGGATTCATTGGTTCACACTTCAGATTGAGAGCCTATGGTTAATGATCCACATTGGATCCATCTAAATTTGAGGGCCATGTTTTTGTGGTTATTGTTCTAGAGTCTTTTTTTGGTACTCCTTCCCATGGAAGAGTTTTAGTCACAGTTTGGCATCGGCATCGAGATACATGGTTTCCAGATTATGTCATCATCTCATCTCCTGTTGCTGTGATTCCAGGGTTGTTCCAGTTTGTGAGTTTTTGAGTGTTCCATGGCATCGGGTCTGTTGTCACATTATTTTGATTCCGATTTTGGTTTCAGTTGTAGACAGAAGTATCTTTCCTTGCTTGTCAGATTGCGGTTCCAGTGTTACTCCACAGTGTTCTTCCAGTGCTTCTTGCAGCAGTCATCTCATTGTAGGGGGGTTTTGTCCCACTGGGTTTTCCTTCTCTACCTCATATTGCATTTGTACTTGGGTACCTGATCAGGCCTTGTTGCCGGGACCCATTCATGCTTTCTTGCATTCATCTTAGTTTTAGGTGCATGCTTTATTTGGTTCTCCCTAAGTTGCACTTATGGGGGGGTGTTGGTGTAATTAATTATTAATTACACTTTGCATAAGTTTACTTAGGTAATTATTTAATTCCTAAGTTTTAGGCTTTCATCTTTATCTTATCGAGCTATCTTGTTGCTCAAGATAAGATTAGCTTTGCATCTTTGCTTTTATAAAGAAAGTCATATATTGTAATTAATTGAATTCTCGAATAATTAATGTTGCACATCTTTTTGCAACCTCTGTGTTTTTTTTATTTTCTCTTCTGTAGAAGGTTATTCTGGTTTTCAAATCTGATCTTGGTTTCTAACATTTTCGCTATCTCGGAGTGGTTTTCTCGTGGTGGCAAATTTTTACCTAATAGAAAAAATGTCAAATGCAAGCAATGCAAGGTTGCAAAGTGGTGCAGCTTTCGTTCTGCAAATCGTGTGACCACAAAGACTATTCCAATGCGTTTGAATAGGTATGTTTACACTAAGCATGGTCCTCTAATGCACCCAAACATGTGGAATCATTTTGAGCTACGTTCAACTGGATCGATCCCTTAAGAGTCCAAAGTGCAAAATGGCTGCAAACTTTAGCATGTTGTTACTCGGATACCGCGAGACTTAGAAACTTCTTGTTTGATCCTATAGGATTTTTTTGGACCCCTCTACAAAAACCTCTCTCGGTTTTCACTATCTCGGAGTGGTTTTCCAGGGGTGGCAAATTTTCACCTAATGGAAAAAGTGTCAAATGCAAGTAGTGCAAAGTTGCAAAGTGGTGCAACTTTCATTCTGCAACTCATGTGACCACAAGAACTATTCCAACACATCTGAATAGGTATTTTTACGCTAGAAATGGTCCTCTTTCTCACCTAAACACGCAGAATCACTTTGAGCTACGTTCAATTGGATCGATCCCTTAAGAGTCAAAAGTGCAAAATGGCTACAAACTTCAGAATGTTGTTACTCGGATATCGTGATGCTTAGAAACTTCTCATCTAATCCTATGGGATTGCGTTGAGCCCCTCTACAAAAATATCTCTCGGTTTTCACTATCTCGGAGTGGTTTTCCCGTGGTGGAAAATTTTTACCTGATGGAAAAAGTGTCAATGCAAATAGTGCAAAGTTGCAAATTGGTTCAACTTTCATTTTGCAACTCATGTGAACACACGGATTGTTCCAACGCATCCAAATAGGTATGTTTACGCTAGGCATGGTCTTATTTTGCACCCAAACACGTGGAATTGCTTCGAGCTACGTTCAACCAAATTGATCCCTTAAGAGTCCAAAGTGTCAAATGGCTACAAAATTTAGCATGTTATTACTAACATACCATGATTCTTGAAAAATTCTTGTCTTATTCTATGGGACTGCATTGGGGCCCTCTACAAAAACCTCTCTTGGTTTTCACTATATTAGAGTGGTTCTCCCGTGGTGGTGGATTTTCGCCTGATGGAAAAAGTGTCAAATGCAAATAGTGCAGAGTTGCAAAGTGGTGCAACTTTCGTTCTACAACTTGTGTGACCACACAAACTATTCCAATGCATCTAAATATGTATGGTTATGCTATAAATAGTCGTCTTTCATACTCAAACATGCGGAATCACTTCGAGCTACATTCAACCGGATCGATCCCTTAAGAGTCCAAAGTGCAAAATGGCTGCAAACTTCAACTTGTTGTTACTTGGATATTGTGATATTTAGAAATTTCTCATCTAATCCTATAGGATTGTATTGGACCCCTCTACAAAAACCTCTCTCAGTTTTTGCTATCTCAGAGTGGTTTTCCCGTGGTGGCAGATTTTCACCTAATGGAAAAAGTGTCAAATGCAAGCAATGCAAAGTTGCAAAGTGGTGCAACTTTCATTCTGCAACTCGTGTAACCACATGGATTGTTCCAACACATCCAAATAGGTATGTTTACACTAGGAATGGTATTTTTTTGCACCCAAACATGCGAAATCGCTCTGAGCTATGTTCAACCAAATCAATCCCTTAAGAGATCCAAAGTGCAAAATGGATGCAAACTTCAACATGGTGTTACTTGGATATCATGACGCTTAGAAACTTTTCATCTAATCCTATGGGATTATGTTGGGCCCCTCTACAAGAACCTCTCTCATTTTTCACTATCTCAGAATGGTTTTCCTATGGTGGCATATTTTCACTTGATGGAAAATGTGTCAAATGTAAGTTTTTCAAAGTTGCAAAGTGGTGCAAATTTTGTTCTGCAACTCGTGTGACCACACAAATTGTTTCAATGCATTCAAATAGGTATTTTTACACTAAGCATGGTCCTCTTTTGAACCCAAACACGCAGAATCACTTTGAGCTACATTCAATCGGATCGATCCTTTAAGAGTCCAAAGTGCAAAATGGTTGCAAACTTTAGCATGTTGTTACTTGGGTATCGTGATGCTTAGAAACTTCCTGTTTGATCCTATAAGATAGCATTAGGCCCCTCTATAATAACCTCTCTCAATTTTTTCTATCTCGGAGGAATTTTTCATTGGTGGCAAATTTTTACTTAGGGAAAAAATTGTCAAATACAAGTAGTTGAAAGTTGTGAAGTGGTGCAACTTTCGTTCAATAGCTCGTATGACCTTACGGATTGTTCAAATGCATTCAAATGGGTACGTTTATGCTAGGAATGGTCTTCTTTTGTACCCAAACATGCGGAATCGCTCTGAGCTACATTCAACTAGCTTGATCCCTTAAATGTCCAAAGTGCAAAACGGAAGCAAACTTTGACAGGTTATTACTCAAAAACCGTGACGCTTATGAACTCTCTATCTCAACCTATGGGATTGCATTAGGCCCCTCTAGAATAACCATTAAATTTTGATAGGAAAATGTTGTTTCCAATAATTATAATTATACACAAGTATAGTATTAAAATTGCAAGCTACAAATCCTTAATTACATTTTTCAAAAAGAATGTTAAGTTTAGTTATACTTGAACAATATATGTACAAAATATTCAACCAATATAATAAAAAAAAAAAATTATTTTGGGACAAAGGGCCTAGCTTGATTGTTTAAAGCTTCTTGTTTATATCAAAAAATAATCTTATAAAGAATATTAAAACTAGTTGTATTTGTATAATATTTATTTAGTCTAAAAAAATTTTAATTATTTCATAATTTATAAATATAATATTAAAATTAGAAACCTTATATTACGTCAAAAAAATATCCTATAAAGAATATCAAAACTAGTTTTATTTGTATAATATTTAAAATATACAAATAAAATAAAAATATTTTAATATTAATTAAAGAAACAATGTCTTCTTAAATTATGGGACGTGCTTAAATTATCTTTTTATTAAAAAAAAAAATATAAAGTCAATATTTATACATTTAAATTTTTAATGTGAATGATTATATCATCAAAGTGATTCTTTAAAATAACAAGAGTTGTAGGGCAACGAAGTTCCTGTCAACAAGTTCTAGAATTGCTATGTTTTAATTTGTTATGTTTGATAAGTTTTAGCAATAATGTTGATAAAAAAAATGAATAATAGGTACATAAAAAGCAATTTTTCCTGTAATGATAAACAATTGACATATATAACTGTATTATGGGATTACATCAACATGTAATGTATGTATAATCTCGTAATTGTTTGGACATAAGTTTGTTGAATATCTCAGAAGGTACTTGAAGTTATTTGAAATATACATTACAAAAAAGAACATCTTAAAGTTAAAAATATTTAGACTTGTTCTTTAAACATATCTTCATGCTTTATCATGGTTTTCCTCATTTGTTCCATGGTACAATAAAATTGTCTTTGAAATAATTTTGCCACTTTATTGGAAAAAGATTTAAACAAAGCCACTGTCTAGACAGTGGAACAGAGGAATTAAATGAGAAGAAAAACAATCTGCAAAAATTGTAGAATTTGGAAAATATGAAGGAATAGGTAAAAGCAAGGAAAAGTAGAGGATGAAATAAATATCATGTTACACTCAATTGTGTATAGGTGAATGAGAAACAACATACAGTAGAGCAGGGTGTCAATAGGATAGTTTATATAGCCTTTCTATTTTGTCTATCAACATATAACAACATTTGAAAGTTTGGAACAGATGTTTCGGAGCATAGAAAACACTATGAAAAAGAATGGACAAACCTGCAAAAGAATGTGCAAACATGTTATCAATGCTTATGTTGTTGAAGTTAATTAAATGGAATTTACATGAGAGGCAATATGCAGAAAATGAGAGAATACTAAACAAAGAAATTACAGAAGTAGAAGATAAACATACTCTTGCCAGGCTTTATATGTCTCCACACAGACCATAATGTCATCCAATTTCTAACTTCAAATCGATGTGATGTAAACTGCAGAAGAGAGATGCAAGAAGATGACAATACAAGAAAAAATCCAGTAGACAGATAAAATATTTTAATGAGAGCCCTCACTTAAGTTGGCATAAATCTGCATCCATGAATGCTTCCATTACCTGCTATAAATTTAGGAAAGAAGTTATTATATAATAAAATACTTCTGCAAGAAATTCCCAGTTATGTATTTCCTTATCTCTACGGATTTGATTGCTTTTTTAAAATCAAGACCTTTTGATGCAAGTGACACCTTACACAATATCTTTACATTGAACAAAATCCATATTTTATAGAGCTAGGAGTAAAAACTAACGAATAGGTGAGATTGAGTAAAAGTCACATGAAAATACAAATGGGGAATATAGTGAATTGATATATCATTCACAAGGTTACTGGAAATTGCATTTCAACTTAACCATTTTTCCTGGAGTCAGAAAATACTTTGGAGGATATTATCCCAGAATTCCCTAGTTTGGCTAGCAACTAAAAGACGGAGCATGGAACATAAATAAGCAACAAGGATAATGGACAAGGCTAAAATCTAGTTTTAAATGAGATTACCAGCTATATCTTTATTTCTATGTTCAAAGCATACTATGGAATTTTTCAGTCACAAGTGCACAAGCATTCATACAACATCATTTGATGTTAATTACAGTGTCACAAACTACACAAAGACCCTACAAACACAATGAGATTACAGTGACTATGGTTGCTACTTTATTTTATTATTATCTAGCTTCATCAAAGAAAATTGCTAAAACTAAACATCCACTTAAAGAAAGTCTAGTAAACCTTACCTTGAGGTAGAAGTCAATGGCTTTGTAGAGCTGACCATGGACAGGCCTACTGGAGGATGGCACAATTTCCACCAAATCCAAGAAAATGGCAGGCGAAACATTGGAATAGGTAGTAATTTCTGTGAGATACTCATCCCATACTTTGGCCACACTACATATAAATGGATTGCTACTGGTGGAATTGTGAGAACTAGCATTCCCTTCACTGAAAAGGGTGTAATCGGACTCTTCCCCCACATCAGTTTTGCTGAGACATGAACAAGGAAACTATATGTTGCATGCTCTTTATCTCCAGAATACCTAATTCATCAATTTCATCATTATCATTCTTCAATGGCAATAAGAAATCTGCTGCGGTAGCCTGATCTAACTGGGCTGAAATTCTATTTTCAAGATTGAAGTTGCACTCTTTGTCTGCATTCCATGCAAGGGAACAAAGAAGGAGCCCAAACAGGAAGGTAATAGGTACAATATCTTTCTTCATAGGAAGCAGCTTAACCACACATTCCACCTCCACCTTCATCTCACAGCTTTTGTCCTTCATCATGTTTAAACCTTGAAAGTCCACCCTATCAAATATAGACCTGTCATGACTAAGGGTAGATTAGAATTTTGGGAAAATGAGTCTAGATGTAAAACAACTCAAATCATCAAAGGACTATTAAGCTCTATTCAAAATTTGTTCGCAGTATATTTCTCAGATCTATAGATCCCCAATGGATATTAATAAAAAATTATTTTATTTCATTTCAAAAAAGCAAAGAGGAAATATGGTTTTTTGTGTTTCCCTTGGACCCCAAAGGACTTGTTTCCTGAACAGCTTCGAAACAACAGCAAAAACACCCACCTGTCAGTGTACAGAAACAGTGCTCTGCAGATGAATTTCTCGTGAATGCCTTTCCTTCTAATTGACTGTATTATTTGCCTAAAATAGTCCAAGGGAATGGTTATTAGGTCATTGATCAGATTCTCCATGTGACCGCCCCCGAAAGTGAGCTCCACAGCTGACAATGGAATTAATGCAAGGGCTCGTTTTTCAATTGCGGTGCAGGTTAACAATGATATTGCTTCAATACAAGTGCTGACTATACCTAGCTCCTGGGCTATGGGATTAAGCTCCTCACAACATCGGAGGGCTTCAATGGCATGGTCCCAATTTTTCAGTATTGTATCTTTGAAATATTGGTGGCCTCGTTTGCAAAGATTTCCTCTGGAGTAGTTCTCTGTCATTTCAAAAAACTCTGATGCACACCTGATTGCTGCAATGTTGGATGGTTCCATGGATATCATACAACCATAGCAATGGGCTACTATGAGCTCAAAAGTCTCTACTCCACCTAGACAAGAATTCAAGTATATTTCATTGGTTTCCTTCAGCTTCCGATTGAAGTATCCACTCATGGACACCAAAGGTAACTGCATACAGGCACACAAATGTTCAAATACATTCATAACTGATATAGAATATCAACAATATAAGGGGGGCAGGGTCACTTTGCATACCTTTTGAAGATGGAAACTAGAACCCATAATGTGAACTGCAATGTCGGTTGAGCGCCCTATATCTTTAGACCTGTGCAGATCATATCAAGTCAAAAGTCACGAGAGTTGTAAACATTTACCTTCATAAAATACAAATGGAAGTAATAGCCGGTTCCAAACAAATTTTGCTATTCAGTCTTGTAGTGAAATTCCATATCAGCTGTGGAATTTGTAAGTGAGTAGATGGACTCTGAAATTTAGAGATATCTTCTCATTTTTAGACATTTTTGGAGCTGTTTAGTATACTTAGCTTAATCCCATCCTAACTTTGACAGTACACTCCCATATGGACATAAGTGTTTGCCTACATCCCTATAAAGAAAGCTCTTTTTTTGATCTATTTTAGTTTGATAGTATCTGGCTGTAGAGATGTAAGATATACAATACATCGACCAAAGATCTATGGACATAGAGACCAGCTCTGAGTGGAAAGTATACATATTACTGCAAGGTACTTCTGTCATTGGGGTAAGGCAGATTGTGAGCAGTTTACCTAGCGTTAAAAATGCCCAACATCAATTACTTGGATGCACAATATCTGTTAGATTTAATTTGCACCTTCATATGGGCCATTGTTGAAGGCTGAGAAAATTGCTCTTACAGACTGCAGTCCAAATGCAACCTACTGGACCACATTAAACTCAGTGAACCAGAACCAAAAAGATCTGTAATCCTGCGGCAAGAACATTTAAGACTACTGATCACTACCCTGAATCATGAAATAACAATTGTTAGACCATCACATAGCAATCTTAGAAGTATGGTCTATTAGTAACTCAGTTAAACCATCCACAAACATCCACTATAATGACCCTCAGCAATGCAGTCTGTTGCAGTGATATAAAGATATCAATGTTCATTGGTGGAAAAAACTAAAACACAAACGAAGTAATAAGAAAAAGATGGTGAGGAGATTTGTCTTGTGAGATGCATATATATCACTAAATTGGGCATTCTTAAAACACTTCAAAATCTAAGCAGGGGACTGCTGAAACTTAGTTTCAAAATAAGAATAAAAGTTATACAAAAAAATGGGATTGATGTCAAGAACCTTTTTCAAGATTGCACTTTGACAACAGCAGGGCATACAAACAATTGCATAAAAGCTGAACAAATCTCATAGCTTTCCCAGAATGGGGGATTCATTACAGATGGATTGATGTGCTTCTTATATGCCACTAATATCGAAATCTCAAACTATCAACAAAGGATGGCATGGTGGAAAAGCATATCGACCGGTGCTTGTGAATCTTTCCACCTCAGATATCCAAGGACAAATCAGTCTCCATACGGTTACCCTTTTTGAACAGAAGTTGTATGTCATGTCTTTCAGAAGAAAGCACCAGGTACTCGATCAACAAGAAATCAAAGGTCTTTAGATTTCTTGATTACCTCAGCAGAATAGAACTGCCAACTGAAAACAATTAGTTCTGTTCTAAGATTTTTTATTTCTTAAAACCCTAAAGCATATGATCAATTACAAGTATTTTGACAGACACTACGGCATAGTGTTGCTTCAAAATTGGAATTGTTTGATGCAGAAAATGTAAGCTTGAACTTTCAGCTAAATTAAAAAAATGTTGTCCTACTTTCGTTGATTTAGTAAAGTAACATTAGCTTGTAAAATGCAGTCAGAAAACAAAAGTCACTATTTGCACTGCCAATAGCAACCTCGAATTTTATCACAATGTCAATTGCAGATTAAAATTATAAAAAAAATCATGTCTGTCAGCAACACATAAATAATGGCAATAAGCTGAAAAAATAAAAAAGTGTCAAAGAAATTAACTTTATTGTGATAAAAAACACCTGTGCCTACCAACACCATAGCTATATGGTCTTTACTTAAGTAAATAAATACACATTGATTAAGGGTGGACATAATCTGTAAATAAATACACAGTGATAAATTCTTTTTGTTTTGAATAGCTATGGTTTACATAATTTTTTGTGGAAACATGGTTTAAAACTTTAAATTAATACTTAAGTAAAGATTGTCTACTATGTTTCAAATTTCAGAGCTATTCAATAGAATATGGCTCATAATAGGTCTCTTTAACTTAATCCCCTATTTGGTGAAGAAGACCCTATCGGGGATGATTAATCGAATTGAAAAAGAAGACAATTCATTATGCAATTAGTACTCCCCTAGTTGAATTTGACAAGAGGTATATGCAGTATAGAAGTTGCCAAGTCAACTTATCAAAGGCTTTGGACATATCCAATTTGATAATCATTCAAGAATAACAATCAAATTTTGAGAGATTGAATGGCTCTCCAAGTGTAGGTGGATTTGCAAGGTGTACTTTACTCTGAAGCATTCTCTTGAGGTCAAACACAATGATAAAAAATCTAAACAATATATAAGATATATAGAAATAAATGTCTTGTGGGCTTCGACAAGGGGTCTTTTAAACTAGATTGGCATCTAGCATGGTCATGACTTAAAAAGTAACCAATATTATTATACCTTTATTGTACCCTACCCTATATTGAACCCTAATTTAAGCCTAACCCTACCACTTACCATAGGCCTAACCTTAGCTCCAAGTTTTATTCTAAATTAATAATTTTAATCCTAACTTAACATTAACCCTAACCCTAATTAAACAATAATCATATGTAACCCTAATTGAATCCTAATTGAACCCTATTTGTTCAAACCTTAATCTAAATGAACCTTGACTCTAACCCTAATTGAACCATAAACCTAACTCTAATTAAACCTTAATTCTTAATTAACTAAAATAAGACTAATTGAACCTAACTGTAACTTGAACTTGATCCTAATCATAACACTAATTGAACGCTAACCTTAACCCTAATTGAACCCTATTTCCAACCATAAGCCTAATTGAACCCGAACCCTGACTCTAATTGAACCTTATTGTTGGGGTTAAATTAGGGTTCAATTAGCATTCTAGTTAAACTTCAATTCTAAGATTAACCAAAATAAGCCTAACTAAACCCTAACTATAACTTGAACTTGACCCTAATCATAATGTTTAGTAATTGAATGTTATCCCTAACCAGATAACTGAACCCTAATTCCAACCATAAACCTACTTGAACCCTAACCCTAACTCTTATTGAACCTTATTGTTATGGTTCAATTAGGGTTTAATTAGCATTCTAGGATGGAGATTAAGGTTAGGTTAGGGTTAGAGTTGTGAATATATTAATATTAGCTTATAAATTTGACCCTAACTATAATCATAATTGAATCCTAACCCCAACCCTAATTAAACCCTAATTCTAACCCTAACACTAACAATAATTAAATTCTCACTCTAACCCTAACCGTAATTAAATTCTATTGTTAGGGTTGAATTAGGGTTAGGTTTAGGGTTCAATTAGAGTTCTAGTATAAATCTTGGGGTTAAAGTTATTTATTTCTTGATATTAGTTTATAAATTTGACATTAATGATAAATATATTAAACAAAGAAAAGTTAGTATATATTTTTATTTGTATGTGAAATTAAGTACTATTAGGGCTAGAATTATTAATGTCTTAACATTAGTTTATAAATTCGACATTAATGAAAAATATTACAAACAAAAATAAGTATTTTAACCTAGAATTCTATTTGTATGTTAAATGAAGTATTATTAGAGTTAGAATTATTAATCATAAAAAATAATTAATCAAATCACAACAATATTTGTAACGCTTAGAATTAATTATAAAATTAAACTAAATTTTAATTTCTAAAATTTATAAAGTATTTATTATCTAGTTTTGAAAATAATCATTTAAATTATAGTAATTATCTACTACAAATAAATTAAATTAAAACTAAATTTTATTTTTAAAATAATTCAACAATTATTAATTATAATTTTAGAATAAATTAAGATATATATATATATATAATTTTCAAAAAAAAATTCTTTGCATCCAAATTATTTTATTTTCTAAAATTACATTAAATTTTAACTTTAAAAAATCAAAAATTATTTTGCATGCCTATTTTTGTATTTTTGAGTTCAATTAGGTAAATTTAAATTTGAATAACCAATCATAGAGTAAATTAATAATCAAGTCACCACAATGTGTGTTTAACAGTTGATCATAAAATATTTGCACACATTGTGGTGACTTGATTATTAATTTACTCTATGATTGGTTATTCAAATTTAAAGAACAATATAACTAATTGAACTCAAGAATACAAAAGCAGGTATGCAAAATAATTTCTGATTTTTTAAAGTAAGAATTTAATGTAATTTTAGAAAATAAAATAATTTAGATGAAAAAACAAATAATAGAAAATTTAGATATATATATATATATATTCTTAATTTATTCTAAAATTATAATTAATAATTGTTGAAGTATTTATTATCTAGTTTTGAAAATAATCATTTAAATTATAGTAATTATCTACTACAAATAAATTAAATTAAAACTAAATTTTATTTTAAAATAATTCAACAATTATTAATTATAATTTTAGAATATATATATATATATATATAATTTTCAAAAAAAAATTCTTTGCATCCAAATTATTTTATTTTCTAAAATTACATTAAATTTTAACTTTAAAAAATCAAAAATTATTTTGCATGCCTATTTTTGTATTTTTGAGTTCAATTAGGTAAATTTAAATTTGAATAACCAATCATAGAGTAAATTAATAATCAAGTCACCACAATGTGTGTGTAACAGTTGATCATAAAATATTTGCACAAATTGTGGTGACTTGATTATTAATTTACTCTATGATTGGTTATTCAAATTTAAAGAACAATATAACTAATTGAACTCAAGAATACAAAAGTAGGTATGCAAAATAATTTCTGATTTTTTAAAGTAAGAATTTAATGTAATTTTAGAAAATAAAATAATTTAGATGAAAAAACAAATAATAGAAAATTTAGTCATATATATATATATATATATATTCTAAAATTATAATTAATAATTGTTGAATTATTTTAAAAATAAAAGTTAGTTTTAATTTAATTTATTTGTAGTAGATAATTACTATAATTTAAATGATTATTTTCAAAACTAGATAATAAATATTTATAAATTTTAGAAATTAAAATTTAGTTTAATTTTATAATTAATTCTAAACTTTACAAATATTGTTGTGATTTGATTACTTATTTTTTATAATTAATAATTCTAACTCTAATAATACTTCATTTCACATACAAATAGAAATCTAGGTTAAAATAGTAATTATTTTCAAATAAGTTAGTAATTATTAAATTTATATTTTTAAAAATATATATATGTTTAAAATAGTTGAGTTAAATTCATTTTACAATTTAGTAGTCTTAATATAATGGAGCCAACAACTGTAATTTTAGATATTTGTTTTGTTAAATATTTTGCATATTTACTTTAGAGTTAGTCAAATATTTGTCAAATATAAAATAAATATGAATTCTCATTTGTTTAAATCAAAGTTATTAATAATTTGTTAAGGAAGAGGAATGAAAAAAAAGATGTTTATACAAAATACTCTTCTCTAAAAAAAATATGTTTACAAGACCTTAGAAAAACATGTCTTGTGGAAGGTGGTTCAGGAAATAAAAAAAGCCTTAAAAAATGGTGAATGCTTTAAAAACGTCCCAAAAAATTGCAAAACAAAAAGGCAACGCATCACTCGTTTTACTTTTATTGTGTTTTCTCTATTCTCAAATTGAAAACCTTGTCCAGTGAGAATGAAAAGAAATTGTTTTTTTACATCTTATTCTTATAAATAAATATTATTTTTAGTGGATAAGATTACTCATATATATATATAATGTCAAGAATATTTTTTTAAAAAAAAATTGAATATTTTTTAGTTTTAAATATGTTAATTTAGAAACTTACTTTAATTACACATTACATCTCGTCTGTAACTGTAAGAACGCCTCCGATCTAAGCCAATATTTGCTTGAGGAATTTTTCTTTACACATTCCATCACGTTTGTTATTGTAAGAATGCCTCTCCACCTAATTAAATAAATACATATATAAGTTTCAAAACATAATTGTGTATTATATATGAGTAAAAATTTTATTAAAAGATATTGTCATCCCCTTGTCTTACATATTTTGCGTGAATTTATTTGGTTTTTAAATTATAAAATATTTAACATCTTTTGTTTTCATGTCTTAGTTTTTTCTTAAATGAAGGATTCAAATTTTCTAATTTTTATTTCGAATAATATTTTTTTAAATGTTTATGTTAATTAATTTATTTTTTAAAAATAATAAATTTTCTATCTTAAATATGGTAGAAAATATTAGTCTATTTGTATCAATAATATTCAAAATAGTATTCAATAGTACTTATGACATATACATATATATATTTAAAACTTTATAATAATTAATATTAATGTATGCATAAATAACATAAACAAAAAATAAGAATATTTTAAATATTTAGTCTTCGTTTGCACATACAATTAGTTTTGGCCTTCCCCTTCAAAATTGAGCAAATGGGTTTTTGAATGTTGGAGGTCTCTCACTAAAGGAAATATAGAACTATATCCTTGTGCTAGGGGATTTTTCATTGTGTCCTACCAAATAGAAAATGATAGGAACATGGTGCTAGAGTGTGGGATTTGGATGTGGGGACAACACTCCTTCTCAATCAAGCCATGGTTTTCCTCCTTCAAACTGTTAACATAATCCTTAAGCATCATGCTTATTTGGGTCATACTATCCAATCTCCCTCTCCAATTTTAAGAAGTTTCATGTTTTGAGTATATTGGCAATGCTCTTGGTTGATTTTTACAAGATGCAATGTCATCAAACTTTTTCCATACTCCCTATGCCCACATTCTTGTGGATATTGGTGTGCCTCTAAGCATCTACCCAAGGATATTATCCTTCTTGTTGGAGATTAACCATGGACTCAAACACTTAACTATTAGGTTCTTCCCTTTTACTAGAAGAGATGCTTCACTATTGGACACCTTTCTTTAGAATGCCCTTGTTCTCAAGGGTGAGGCAACTTGGTAGAGAAATTCCCTCCATGATCATTTGACTTTTAGTGATTCTAATACTAAGGATGTGAACCCCAAATGGTCCTTGTACTAGAATTAGTTCCCCATAGAGATGCAAAGAATTCAAAGATTTATCTTGATGGCTCAACTCCTTATTGCCTAGTATTGGCTAATCCACATGTAAACCTCCTATCATTGGGTGTTGAGACTACTGATATTTGTTTACTTAAGGTTTTGGTGCAACATTCAACTCCTCTTTTTGTGCCTATAAGGGTTTTATTTAAGTATTTGATAGAGGCTAGCCCTCCCCTCTCCCCTATTCTAATATTTTTTAAGTTTATGCCTCATGGAGTATTATTTGAATTTGGAAGAGATTCCTTCCTTTAGAAACATGCTTGTCTTTCCCAAAATTAGGTCATGGATGCTTAAAATGCTAGGTTGAAGCTTAGGATTATGTAGGTGGCCTTCCAAGTATGTTTTGTTTTCCAAATAAGTTGCAACCTCATTCTACAAGGTTCATGGTCCCTTCAAAACCATCTTTGTATTCACAACATGGTTGCAATGTTGTTAAATATATTAGGTCCTTTCAAAACATGTTATTGTGTACAATTTTTTTGTGTGTTTACAACTTGGTTGTAGTTTCATTGTGGATTAAATTTTTTACTATTGGATGTTTGTTGTAAATGGTTCTAAGGCCACTTTAAAACCTATTTTTACCCATATAATAAAAACATAAACAAAAAATATTTCTTAGGATGGATGTTACTTTTTAAAATTTTGCTTAAACAATCTTTGCTCATGTAACAAGCCCAATGTTCTACCCATTGATTTTTATTATGTTTAACCTACAAGTGACTAGTTCATGATACCAACATTTAGCAATATTTTTTTTCCTTTCTAATTCATTAATAAGATGCACATTTAAAATAATCTCATTTCAAATTTCCCATTGCATTTATAAGATACATAACATAATTCCAAGTAATGATTCCATATTTCATAATTTCATTGTAACGATCTAACAATTTCCCATTTACAATTTCTCAATAAAGATAGAGATACATGAATGCATACTAGCTTCCAAGAGCTTAATGAAACAAATATACAAATAGAATATAATGATCTGGATGTCCCCAATGTTAGTGCATACCTCCTAGATGTCCCCATTACTGGTGCATACATTTTCTAGATGTCCCCAAAATCGGTGCAATCTTACATCCTCAAATCCCAACCACCAACTAAATGAGGGAGAGCATCACTCAAACGATAATCTGCCAACCAAAGACTTACTGCAATTCCCCACACATCTACCTAATTGGTAAAATGGACCCACCCTTTGACAAAGATATTGGTTTGATAACCTCATAATACTAGCCTTCCTAAGCATGGTGTTGTGTCCTACATCTCTAGAGCTACCATACATTGGCTACAACCTACATGTATGTTGTTCCCTCCCAAGTATGCAAACCTAGATCATAGTGAACCAACAATGTAAATAGTGGCTACTTACAATACTTTGGCCAAATAATTCAACACCTACTACTTCAAGTGTAGGTCATACGTTCACCCACCCCTTAGCTCAATTTGGTGTTTGACCATTCATACTCTTTTTAAATCATAACATGAATTCAATTTAAAAGGTGATGACATAACAAATTGACTAACTAAGTTACTCCCTTTTCCATGGATTATCCTAACCCCAATAATAACCAAGTTAACCATACATGCACACATACTGAGTGACCAGCTAGGTTACTCCCTTTTCCATGGATTATCCTAACCCCAAGAATAACCAAATTAACCACACAAGTAACATAACGTCACAACATTAAATGAATCTATTTCAAAAGTATAATCACAACATTAAAGTGTTCAATATGGGTTGGGATTAACATTAAAGTGTTAATCCCAACCCATGGCTTTAATTAAAAATTAATGTACAACAATCAAGTGGTCATAAACAATCATGAAAACCTCTCTTTCATTATGACTCAAATATTCATATGTTTACAATGTTCACTACATTTATATATAATCTAGAGTACATTATCAGCTTGAGAGAGTTTGTGCTTCTGCACCTATAATGTTAGAGTAATAAAGTCATCACCTAATTAATTAATTGGGTCACTTTATGCTTTATTAGACTTAAGATAAACTTAGGAGTGATTTTATTTCATTATTTGCTTTAATTAATTAGTTGTTTTTTGCATAATTAGAGCCTCTAATATTAGAACATGTTGTCTCATTCATTACTATGAGGAAACTTGTTATGTTCTAATCTAACCCTAGTCTAGGGTTAGATTTCATCCTTTTCATAAGGATTGATTCATTGTAATTATTTGCAATTCTCTACGGCAACATATTCACTACACTTGTTCACATAATGCAAATTGGTATTTTTCATCAGATGTGAGTTGTAGGGCAATCATATCTTGCTTATTTCTTCATAATGTGATTGGTTTATCATTGCAGGTGATTCATGGGAGCTGTGGATTGAATCAGTCAATTCCAACATGGTATCAAAGCACCAGATCTGCAGCCACCTTGTCCAATTTTTTTGAAGAAATCAACTCATGCATTAATATCTATGATCTATGGTTAAATTTTGGGCATTCCATTGAATCCAAAGTTGTTGGAATAGTTAGTTTTTCCTTTTGTTTCATCGAAAAAGGCCTTCGTTTTTCTATTCTACAAGGGTTTGAAGTTTATGAGGGTTTCTAGATCCAAAGCATACTTGCAATTTTGAAGTGTTTTGAGCCCAAACAAATCTCACCATCACATTTAGAGCACCCAAAAACCCCAAAATCAATTGTCAAATTGTCGAAATCGGACACAGTGACTCTGGGAGGTAATTTTTTTATTTCTAGGTCGTACAACCTAGTATAGCACACAATCCAAGAAAAAAAATAAAAAAACCAGAGTTAATGGGCACCGCCGTCAGTTAACCACTAGCGGTTAACCACTAGTGGTTAATGCTAGCGGCTAGTGTAACTGCTAGTTTTTTCCTCCAAACCTTTTTGGAGCAGTTTTGGTATTTTAGCCATAACTTTTGCATTAGAACTTGGATTTTTGAAAACAAAATATTGTCAGAAAGTTGGTTTCGAGCCTGATCTAGTGGTGTAGGTGTTTTTTTCTGGTTTTTTTTGTTAAGTTGCAGTTTTTTCCAGTCAAAGTCATATCATCATTTTTCATGCTTCTATGGGCATATCTTTTGCATACGGTCTTTATTTTTGGAAAAAAAATAGGCATTGGAAAGCTAGTTCAGTTCTCTACACAGTAATTGACTTATTTTCCTATATTTTTCCCTAGGTAAATTTTATTCAGCTTTTTTTGTTTACACAATTTGCTTAATTACTTGGATGTTTTGGTACTTGGGAATGCTTTGTTTGCGTCATTTGGCTCTATTTCACATGATTTTCATGCATAAAGTTAGTTTTCTTATATTTTTTTATTTGAAGAGTAATCATGGGTTTTTCTACTCACCCTTCTGTTGTAATCCTAGAACGAGATAATTATGAGTCATGGGAAAAGGGCATACTTACACATTGTAGGTGGCTTAATATTTTTCCTCATTTATATGACCTCATACCTGAACCAAACACACCAGGGAGAAAATAGCTTGGGATATCATTAGAGATCATTTAGTAGGACTTATATGTTCTAGTGTCGATTTTGACACCATATGTGATGTATCGGACACTGATTGTCCCCACACACTTTGGACTCATCTTTGGGAGATCCATGGAGACCCCAATCTCTCTCCATACCTAGAGGATCATGCTTTAGATTGTCTCTAACCCATGGCTACTACAAATTGTATACCCATTGATGATGCTACATTAGAGGACCTAGAGTATCTAGCAGGTCTTGCACATTACAATGGATCAGAGGCTTGTCTTCTAATTCCTACTCTTCAGAATGAGATTACACATGCATCATTTTTTTTTCCTAATGACATTAGTATCACTATATTAGCCCCTATGGATTCAGTTTAGAATCATGACCATCTTGGTCATTCATTTTCTGCTACATCATGCGATTCTTATCTTGCAAACACATCATTGTTTGTTGAGTCTCACACTACAAATCTTGAGGATTATATTGAGGACATACATCTCCTCTATCTTGACAGTCAGATTATCATTGTATGCCCACCATCATCAGTGCATTCAGAGGTTGTATTTCAAGAGTCTTCACATTAGTTTGGATTTGACATCATTTGTTTCAATTCATACACAAAGATTCTTCAGCATCCTATCATGGCACACATCTTGAGACATATTAGTTCATCAATATTCATAGGGTTTCTTCGACATCATCCTTTGGATCCATTTCTTCCCAAGGGGATGAATGTTATTTGTTGCTTCAAGATCTCTTTTTGGATTCTAAATCAAGCATCCACCATTGCGACGAGAGTTTCTTCATTGTGGGGGGGCCTTCTAGTCTCTTTCTATCTCTCCCATGGAGATGATTGTATATGTACTTATGTAATAGAAGTTGTCTTTGGGGGGTATCATGTAATCCACCTTCTATCCTTCTTCTATTAGTGCATTACATTCTTTTATTTTCTCTCTTTTGGAGGGGAATTTTATTCCCATGTGGTTTTCTCCCTTTCTCCTTTTGTGGGAGATATGTATGTTGTACATGGGTACCTCATCAGCCATTAGGGCAAGACCCATTCATGCATCCATTCATGTATTTCTTTATCATGGTTTAGTTTCTCCCTAGTTCATCTTAAGGGGGGTTGTTAGAGTAATAAAGTCATCACCTAATTAATTAATTAATTAATTAATTGGGTCACTTTATGCTTTATTACACTTAAGCTAAACTTAGGAATGCTTTTATTTCATCATTTTCTTTAATTAATTAGTTGATTTTTGTGTAATTAGATCCTCTAATATTAGAACATGTTATCTCATTCATTACTATGAAGACACTTGTTATGTTTTAATCTAGCCCTAATCTAGGGTTAGCTTTCATCCTTTTCATAAGGATTGATTCATTGTAATTATTTGCAATTCTCTATGGCAACATATTCACTACAGTTGTTCACATAATGCAAAATTGGTGTTTTCATCAAATCTAAGTTGTAGGGCAATCATATCTTACTTATTTCTTAATAGTGTGATAGGTTTATTGTTGTAGGTGTTTCATGGGAGCTGTGGATTGAATCAATCAATTCTAACATATAATTCATCTTCACAATTATGACTTTGGGTTGTTGGAATGTAAGTCCTCTTCTAGAATTTCATGAATAGGAATAGACTCTTAATCAAAAATAGGAAAATGGCATAACTAGAAAATACGTTTTTCAACCCTATTATTGAATATTGATATAACAATCAAGTACACACCCTAACCCTAGGGAAAAAGACTCACTTCCTACTTTCAAGGAAATAGGAGTAACCAATCAAGGATAAATACCAATCATGGTTTGTACAATATCATATCTTATCAATGATGACATGTCTATCATGCTATCATTACTGTTTTATTACTAACCTCATTATCCACAAAGGTTTACCTAGCATCATAAGCTTACAATTTCAAGATAACACTTCAATGTAATATCATTTCTCATATTACATGTAAGCATACATAAGGTCTATAACAACATAAGCATTATACTAATACTCCAAGGTTACACTTTTTAGTAAACACAAATATGTAATTCCACAAAGTGGATAATATACATGAATCAACCAATAAGGTTTCACCAAATTAAGAAATCATCAAAGATCATACAAATTCACCAAAATAATAATCCATCAAAATTCATGCAAGAAAGCTCAACAAAACATATAATTCATTCTCCCTCAAACACTTGCATTCAAAAACATTTTCAATGCAAAAGGAATAAAGTAAAATTGGCATGCCTAGTATTATAACTCCCAATGAAAATACTACTCCCTAAGCTTGATTCCACATTCACGCTTGTTGCTCCTTATAAAATCAACCTATCTCCAATCCTATCCTCTCTCAAAGCTCTCAACAATATGCAAATACTCCAAAATAAACCCTCTTTCTTCACTAAGCACTTAACAACTCACTTACACAGAAAACTATAGCAAAAACTCCAAAAATATGAATGAATAAGAAGAAATCGGAATAAATGAGTGAGTGAAGAAAAGGTAGAGAAGCTCCCTCTATTTATACTATAAATTGAGAAACTCAATGCTACTAACAAGATCTCAAAACCGCCACCTTTTCTCTTCCTATTGCCACCACTCCAACATCAAACTAATTTCCCTTCTAAAATGCATCAACTCAACCAAATGAAATAATATGTGGTTGCTTTTAAATCTTAATCTGCAACACATATGTAGTCCATATATTTCCATCTTCTCCAATAAGGATGAGTCACCTCTTTCCAACTGGCAGCAAAGACTTTTACTGAGTCAAACTCAGAAATACTTATCTACAGGTTTCCTAATTGCTAAGCAAGTCAACTACCTTCTTTAGCTTTAGCCAGCTCTAGCTTGACAAAGTCTTTATGCTCATATTTAGTTGTGCATTGGTTCATAGACTTCTATGTTCTTTATTCCACATATTATGGCATTACATATTTTACACATTATCATGTTTGGTGTGAGCTTCAATATTAGCAACAACTTTAAATAAAATGTCTTGCTTCATTTTAGTGTAGCTTTAAGTGCTTAATATGTTCAATAAATGGCATTCACTTTGCATATTATCAATACTTTATATACTATGCATATTACCTTTATGCTATGTGTTTTGGTTCATATTTCCTTGCCAACATTCACGCCAAAACTGGCAACTTGGGCTGATTTTATCAAGAGTTAGATAATGATACTAATATGTATGCTTTGCAAACATTTCCCATGCGCTTCCATATCATGCTCGTTATTTTGCAATAGTTAACAATCCATATTTTATGCATTGTCAACAAAATACTATTCACATATGCATGAGCATATTGGTAGCGTATGGTTATTACGTGGTTTGTTGGCATATACAAGCCTACATTATTCAATAAGTCTACATTTTATATGTAATGGGGTTACTTTAAAACATTACACATATAAATCATCAGATATATTAATGTATATATATTGTATAGTGTTCGACCACTATAATATATATATTAACATATATATATATTAAAATCAGTAATTGCTAATCATATACATTAATAATTATATATAAATATATATTATGTATATATATACATATATAATAAAATATGCACATATACATATATATCAATACATATATTTATACTCATATTTTATTATTTAAATATCCATAATAATCACATCTATTTATATATTCATCAATCTATATATATATATATATATGAAAAATGTATATATATAATATATTATCTATGTCTAATTGATATCCTTGTGCATATGATATATCCATGCATGGGTATGTGTAAGTATTTCTACTCATGTATATGCATGCGTGCACGTATATGCTCACATGCACGACGTATATGCTCACATGCACGAGTTATTATTTTACATACATATATACATATATACATTCTATAAGCATAATCATCAATTAATATATTAAATATAAACATAAATACTTGAAGAAGAACTCAAAACAATATAGATTTAATCACATAGTTCAAAACCTAAG
>VDFB02047230.1:19580226-19674563 GCA_007258455.2 Sequoia sempervirens | reverse complement strand
CCCTTTTTTTGAATTTTCCATTGTCTTCATTTTAAAAAAATCCAAAAAGTGGGTCCCATCATTAAATAGGATTTAGTTGAACTAGGGTCGATACGAACACCCCAGTTCATGCGAACCCCTAAAAACCGATTTTTTTTATGAGAGCAATTCTGCAATTTTTCTTCCTCAATAGAATTGTAAACCAGTATTATGGGATCACCTTGTCGTTAGTCTCCTAATTATTTCTACCCTAGCACACCTCACACTCCATCCATGTACTAAAAATGAAATATTGTTTAAATATTACAACAATTAAATTGGTCAAACTATTTGCAATTAAATTTTCTTTAACCATAGATTTTATTATTAACCACGGCTTGATTAATAATTTAATAACCTTTTCTTATATTGAACTACAATCAAATCAACTGACTATTATATTTTGGTTATGGTCTATATTATTTTATTGTTTCCTTTTTGGCAACGTACTATTCTTGTTCCATTAAAAATGAATCTTCCTTTATTAAGTGATCTTTTTATGAGCTAAAATATTTAAGGTGGTTGAAATCCATTTCCAAGGCAGATGTGGGCAGCTGGGTATGAGTCTCAACAAAAGGAAATAATAAGTTTATTGAATGCAAATGAGAAACCCTAAAAAAATTGCCCTAATTGCTTTGAGCGGAGGAAAAGGGAAATGACATGGTAAGATGGTAGTGGCTAGGTAGAGGGGAAAGATAGCCATGATTCAAGGAGGTTTACTCAACGATTTCACTCACCATTCATTTCCCTTATTCTTTTCAGATTCTCCCACCCTATCTACTATCTCGCGCACATTCCTTGTAGGTAGGTTGTTTGAGGTGGTGTAGAGGGAAGTAGGTTTTGGTTATTTAAATTGCTCAACTATATTTTTAGTCTGTTTGAATAGGGTTGACCAAACCCTAGGTGCTTATTCACGCAAGGTATAGGGCTGAAATAGTAAAACCTAAATGTGCTCATTATTAATATTTTAGCCACAACTTTTATTTTAATTAACATACTCTAAAACCCTCATCAAAATGGCATTTTTTGAATGTAGGCTCACCTAAATGTGTGGAGTGAATGGATGATACAGCCAGGAAGTGGCTGAAAAAAAGGTATAGGCATCAAAATGGAAGAGAATGACCTCTCCCACACAGGTCACAACTTGTGAGGAGAGGAGGCCCTCCTCCTAGTCAATGTTACTCAACCTAGTCCATTTGTTTTTGTGTTCACTTAAATCATTCATCTTCGTACAATGAACCTATATTTTTTTCTATCTATGGACCTACTCACTTCTATATTCTTTACCACAAAACTCTTGACCTATATTCCATTTGTTCAATAACATTTTTATATGCATTTTATATTTTGATTGTGTAGCTACATTGTTGGTTCCAAATTAACCAGGCCCACCAGAGCAAAGGGAGAGATGCAATTGATTATTAAGCCTATGATTACCTACTAATGAGATGCTCATAAGGAATCTTAAAGTTAAAACCAGTGGGAAATTTTACTCTTCCTCTAGGTGAAAGATATATTTCTTACATGTGGGCAAATGTATAAACTAGTGGTATACGAAGTTGACTCCTACATATTTAAAGGAGAAGCACACATATTTTATCCCATTATATTCCTTTTTCTTGAGGGAAAAAAGTGGTACATTGACCACCCATCTTATAGTTGTGAAGTGAAATATTAATCTCAATCTAGTTACTTCTGCAACTCCCATGTATAGAATATATAAATGAATAAATAAAACTATTCATTTATCTATAAATCTAAACACCATAGTTAGTAAGTTACTACTCCCTTCATTCCTTCTTATGGAAAAATCAACAGTAAAATAAATACATTTCTCTTTCTTTATTACAATGTAAACTAATAGAAAAATAAATATATTTCCAATTCTTTCTTGTAACATAAATCTACAGAAACATAAAGATATTTCTCTTCCTCTCTTTATAAAACTGAAAGTATTTTTTTTTTCTCTTTTTCTTGCAAGTAAATCAACAAAAAAATAAGTAAACCTCTTTCCTTTTTGTATAGAGAAAATAGAAACCTTTTTTTTATACAATCTTAGCAATATGTCCTTTCATGTTTGGAAATAGTATACATTTTCTTACAAACAAAACATTATTTTTTTTGAAATAGAATCCTTCCTAACTAGATAACATAATACTTTCTATTTTATAACATAAACTCATCCTTTTAGCATAATACCATCTTTAACAAGTTTCATTTCCTAGTTAAAAAAAAATACATGTACTTGGAGACAATATGCGTTTTCTTTTACAACAGAATACAAGTCTAGTAGAAAAAAAATATACATTCTTTTGAAACATGAGCCATGTCTTTTAGCAGAATATATTTCCTATAGAGTATCTATTATTTGATAAAGGGCTTCTTTGAACATATTTATTATGTTTCTTGGATAGAATACTTCTTTTTAGAACACTGCAACATTTCCCCATGAACATAATGGTCTTCAGATTCTACATCTTAACATATCATCTACTTTTACACACAATGAAGATTTACTCCCAATTTGCAAGGTTTCTTCATCTTAATCTGCACATGAAACATCCTTTTTCCCATGCCAATGGGGAGCTCACCACCCATCCATATTTTGGAAGATCAACCATCCCTTGAACTAGGAGGCTTCCAAATAGACTTGGGTGACATACACAAACAACCCTTTTCCCAAATAACAACATAGTTTTACAGCCAACAAAAGACAACCACTCTTTTAGGTAAGACAACATTGCAAACAAACCATTTTAATGGCTTTCTTGGGGAGAGTCTAGGAGGACTAAAACCATAGGGAAACTAACATCAAGTGCTTCCCATAAATTTCTACGTAGCAACCTCCTCCATTCCCAAAACTTCCCATTTCCTTATTTTCCACAAAGGGTACTCTTACCCCTGGGTACTCATAACCATTTTACTTACAATTGTAACTACCAATTTTCTCAAGGAAATAATTTCATGTTCCCTTATGGGGATCTCTTCCCCCCTCAATCTGCCACTTGGGATGATCACTACCAATATTGGGGAGCCAACCCAACAAGGTAGAAAAACATAACAATACTTACACAACACAAAAAATTCAACAAGATAGAAAAACACAACATGACACAACATAAATTTAGCACATACACTCAAAAAAGATATTGGGATAAATCTTACAGAATTACACAAAACAAATATCCAACAAAACAACAACACCCAACCATAACACAAAATGGATTTAGCACATAAATTCAACAAAACCTTGGATAAACACCCTACCTTTAAACCTTGAGAGGGGATTGTTGTTCTTCCTTCCTCTTCTTCAACTATTCCTCTCCCTTTCTTCTTCCCTTCCTTTGAAAAAATTAGAATGCCTCACCCTTAACGAAATCTCCCTCAAATTCTTCTCCCACTAACCCCAACTACCATGTCCTCCTTTTCTTTATGAGGCATGGCCTTAACATTGGTTGCCTACACTCATTTTCGTCACCCCTCTTAATGTAAGAGGGGTCATTAATGAGATATGACCATGTTTATGGTCTAAAAATACCCCTAACCTTTAGGTCATAGGCCTAGGGTGTATAATAAACAACTATTAATTAAAATTAGGACAAAATTGACACTTAAAACTGCACTAAATAAGAAATCCGAAATTACCACTTTCTTTTTGAATCATATTTGGTTTCACAAAATTTCAACACTTACACACTTACCCCATATCACAAGATACACAACTTTTCAACACAACACATAAGACTCTAGCTTATCAGGGTGACACAACAAAGTTTGTTAAGCAGCCTCCAACTCCCATGGCTAGGGAAAATTTACCTCCACGCTTCATGAAAGCATTAGTCCATTTTCCTATGAAATTAAATCCAAATACATAACATAATATAATGGAGTACAATATATATCGCATTCTCTCTACACACAAGCATATGCATTCTTTGTATTTTTTCTTTTTCAAACATCTAAGCACATGTTACAATCAAAAGCAATATCTCTTTGGTTATACCACATTAATCCACAATACTCATACTCATTACATAGTCGTTCCATCATTCATTTATGATCACATAATGTCAAATATGCATTCACATTGCATGGTCATTCACAAATTCACTTGATTAACACAATATCGCATATTCTACTCTAAGCATGTTATCTCAATTCTCATATCATTCAAGATATTAGTAAAATCAATTAATGAAAATCAACATACTCATTAAATTATGGTCCATAAAGTAATTAATCTAACATGCATCATAATATATAAGCTTAATGTTCATGAATCACAATACTCCATCATAAAATATAAGGAAAGAGCATAATGTATCAAAGTACGATCTTGCAATAACAACAAAACACAATGTCCATAGATCCAACTGATGTTGTGGCTCACATCCTCCCCCTCGAGGGATGTACTTCCTCCTAGAAGTCATCAAAGAGGTGGGGATATAGTGCCCTCATACGTGATGCATCCTCCCAAGTGGTTGAGACCTCATCATAATGGTCTCACTGAACCTTGACCTAGTCCAACTCTCAACCTCGAAGGGCCACTGTTTGGCGAGCTAAAATGCAGTTGGGCTCCAATGCCAGCTACCCATCTTCCTCCACTTGCAAATCATCCCAATCTAAAACATGAGAATCATCATGAAGATATCACCATAAAACTAACACATGAAACACATCGTGGATGCATGACAGGCTAGGTGGCAAGGCTAGACAATAAGCTATTGGACCTATCCGCTCCAAAATATCAAATGGTCCCATAAAATGAGGCATGAGCTTAGATCATTTTCCATAATGGATTGGATTCTTATGCGGTCGCACTCTCAAGAACACACAATCACCAACTAAGAAGCTTTGATTTGTCCTCTTAGCATTGACATTCTTCTTCTCATGACCATGAGCCTCTTGTAAATGCTACCTGATCAAAACCACTTGTCGCTCCATATCCTGTAACATCTTTGGACCAATCACCACTCTCTACTCAATGCAATCCCAACTCAGTGGTGTCTTGCAAGGCCTGTTGTACAATACCTAATATGGTGGCATACCCAATGAATTGCGATGCCCATTATTATAGGAAAACTCAACCAAATATAATTAATCCTCCCATCAGGACTGCTAGTCAATCACATACATGCGTAACATATCCTCATGAACTTGATTCACCCTCTTAGTCTGTCCATTTGTCTTGGGGTGATAAGCTGAACTGAAGTTGAGCTAAGTGCCCAATGCCTGCTATAAAGACCTCCAAAATGTTGATGTCAAGAGTGAATCCCTATCCAATATAATCCTATGAGGTACACCATGTAATCTGACAATGCCATCTAAAAATACTCTCGCCACTACCGATGGTGTATAAGTCATACACACGGGTGAGAATTGGGATACTTTGATCAACTTGTCTAGAGTTAGCATGAGGGCATCATGGAATCATGACGAAAAAGGTAGACCAACAATGAAATCCATAGAAACAGTATCCCACTTTCACTTAGGAATATCGTGTGGGTAGAGTAGTCCTGTTGGATGCTAATGCTTTGGGTAGAGTAGTCCTGCTGGTTGATTGATTTTTGATCAATTTTTTGTCAAGGGTTAATCATACTCATTCTACCAAATTTACACTATTTTGAGTCAACCTTCATCTTTTATGGTGGACTCTTTATAATCCATGTATCCTCATAAATATATAGATAGATAGAAAATAGATAAAATAAATTATTATTATATTAAGGAATCAATAATAAAATTGAAAGTAATAATGTTCAAATTTAATAACTTCAACTATTAGACTATGGTTATGTGCACTTTATTTAGATGAATTTATTATGCCCCTTCACCAAAATTTAAAATAAAAAGTCACATAAAAAAAAATACATTAAACTTATTTAAAATAAGTAAATAAATTATTACTATTATTTTTAATGGAAAAATTTGCATACTTGTTCCAATTTCCATTTAAATTTACTCTGATCATGAAACAAAATAAAATGTTCTTACATATACGCCAATGCTTAGTTTGACCAATAAAGGAATAAATCTTATTTTTTAATAAAAGAAAGCAATAAAACAATAAATCTTATTTTAAGTGCAAGCGGTGCAATAGATCCCAAGGCATTCTACTAGACTTACCACCATGTTGTCATTAACTGTTTTACTAGTGGGTAATTGTCAAACCTACAGGAATGTCAAGGAACTTGGCAGGCATACGACCATTAGATGCACATGGTGCATTCTAATGGCTAGATAGCCAGTGGTGTCTCTTCATGTGGTGCCCATGCTGGCACCATCCCTTGTCCTTTTATTCTCACATATTTTATTTTTAATGTTTTCCTACTACACCATCCAGAATGGGGTTGCTAGCAGGGATGTGACAATATAGATACAAGATTGGTATAGTTTAAACACAAAATATGTGATACTTGGTTCAAAATTCATATCGAGAAATATATTAGTGAAAATTTAAGGAATTGATTTGTTAATTGTATAAAATTAGGTAGTCATTAGACATGGAATTAAGAATCTAAAATTTGATTATATTTAATATATAGTTATGAAATTGAATAGTGAACTTACAAAAATGAATTTTGTGAAAAAAATTGAAATGCATTCACAACATTGAATTTGTGAAAAATGATGACAATCATTGATGGAACTTAACATATTTTTACTCATGTCTATAAAAGAGTTTTTTATATAAACATGAACTATGAAATTAATGATAATAAATTTCCACAATCCATATTGTTGCATAAATTTGTTTCTAGATTTGATTGTGTTAAAGCTTTTTTCATCAATGTTTCATATCACACTTCGTTATCCCTCTTGCTCTCTTCCATCCTATAATGGATCACAGAGTGTGATTGGAAATGTTGATGAAAAAGGATTTAACACAATCAAATCCAGAAACACATTCACATAATTATGAACTTGTTTGCTAATGATTGATCTCAATTGATTAAGCTTCAACATGATTTAATTCAATATGTTTGGAACAATGATTGAGCACAAGAAATAAGGATATATAGTGATTCCTAAGTCATTGTAACCTAATGTAGTGTTGATGTAAATATTGTATGATGCTTTCATGTGAATAGTCTTGAATCAAGCATTGATTATACTTTGATAACTAATAATACATCAAAAATTTCTTTAAATACAATAAAATAACACAAAGATCTACATGTTTGTTAGGTTGCTTCACAATGACTAGTAGGAAAAGGACAATAAGATTCAATTTTGAAATTTGAATTTAAAGGTATAGAATTGAAATCCATACCTTTAAAATTTATTTAAATGAAATTTGCACTAAAGAGTTTGAAGCACAACAAAAAATAAAAAATCTAAAGAATAGAACTTGTAAAAATTAAGGATATAAAAATTAAACTATAATAACATTCTAAAAAAAATTAATAAAAAGTATACCATTTGTAAACATATTATCAGATTAAAAACAAAATAGTTTTAATTCAAAATACAATTAATTAAAATCATTTAAAACATTTAAAAATATACAATTAATTAATTAGATTTGTATTTTTTTTCTTTTTCAAATTGATGTCTAAACAAGGTTTGAAAGGAAGCCATAGACATTTCTTGGTACACAGATTTATGCTAAAGGTATATTTTTTCAAGAATTACCTGGGCCTATATATTCAAGAATTACAGCACGAGATTAAAAAAACTTTGCCCAAACTTTTTTGATATTTTTTTTCATTCAAAAGAATGTCTCTCTCATTAATTAGAGTAAAATAGGAGCAAGAAATACAATAGAATTTTTTTTATGAATAGGCAGCTATGTATATTAACATAAAGATAAAGTTACATATTCTCAAAAAAAGATGGGTGTTAAGAAGGAACACCCTGAGAGTCAAATAGGCAGCGCCCAGAAAAACCAAAAAATTAACCAGTCACATGGGCCGAACCCGGAAGTCCATGATTACAAAGCATATAAAAAGAGGGTCATTAAGTGACCAAAGCAGTGTCTCTGTCATCCATGAATACAATAGAATTTTATTATTCTTTACAATATGAGTGACTGTCTTTCCCTAAAATCGAATTTCGCACGACATATGGGACAACTGTTTTTAATTTTAGTTGATCTGAGGATACAACTGTAATGATATATGTGATTGCATGGCAATTGCTTTATATCTTCACAAGTATTTTCCATGGGATCGAGGCATATCACACATATATTCTCAGGATCATAATCTATTCCTTCACTGGGCGATCCCAAAATCTGTGCAGCTTCTTCATCAGCAATTGCAGGAGCTTCTGTTATGATTTCCATATCCTGATTACCTTCAACTTGTTCAGATAAATACACTAAATAATCAACATCTAAATATTCAGAAAGCAACAAATGTTCATCTGTGTTCACTAAAAGCAGTCCATGTTCATTGCGCTCTTCCTCCTGCTCATTGCTTTCAACATAATCATTATTGGAGCCCATACTCATACTAACTTCTGCTGTATAATCTAGAATAATATGAAGATCTCCACAATGTTCAACAGTGCTCACTAAAAACATTGCTTGGCCATTATTGGCTTGTACATTAGCTTCAAGAGCGGGATAGTTCTCTGTATTAAAAAAATTATCTACAAAGCCCTCCAAAAGAAGACCCACAAACTCATCGTTCAATTGTACTGCAGGTACGAAACAGAATAACACTTTAATAAGCAAGGAATACTGAGGAAGAACATAAACTTCACAACAAAAGTGCTGAAATTCTGTCCCTAGTGCAGTATTTTCAGTTTGGTTAACTACAAAAGATAGTTCGGTGCCAGCTGAAGTAAGAAATCGCTTTTCCCATATAAGTTCGGTATCATCAATAATCTCTTCGCCTTCTGTGATCTGAGCCATTATTCTGTAGCCCACTTTCCTGCAAATTATTAAACTGTTCCTGAATTTGATTTGTTTTATATCACAGTAAAGCCTTTCTAATCCAGGAGTTTCAGCATTAAATCTTTTTCTTGAAATCTTAAGGACCCAGAAAAGCTAACATAATTGAAATAATCGGTGAAGGATTGTAGTAGAGTACTTATACGCGTACAAACCACGCAAACAGAAAAAAGCTTTATTCAAACTGAAAAAAGCTTCATGACTATTTTTGTACTGAAAAATTACTGTTTTTCCTATTTTTAGATCTGCTAAGTGCTAACATACGACAAAAAAAGAAGCTTCGTGACTATTTTTAACTTAAAAAACATTTTCTTATTTCTAAATTTGTTAAAATACAATTTTTCTTTTGGAAAAGATTTCTTTATAGCAAGGTCGATTTAAATTAAAGTTATAACTTTTTTTTTTTATTCTATGGGTTTTTAAAGTTATAACTTTTTTTTTTCTCTTTTATTGTATAGTGTTTAAAGTGGGGCCGACTAATTACTAGACAAAATGCTTCTGTGTATATACAAAAACGCATAAAAACATACATAATGACATACATAACATGAAGAGATGGTGTAGTGTGGGGCCCGCCAGGCGGATGACTTAAGTGACGGAACCGACAATGGAAGGAAACGTCACAAGAAGCGAGGAGGTGCCCTGTTGGCGAATTACATAGATGTTATTTTGTCTTGTGTGACAAGCTAATGGTTACGGGCAAGAAGGGCGGTGACATGCGATTTAAATTGTAACCAGTACTATTCTTTGAAGACGCTTGGGAAACATGTTGTGCTTTGGGTTTCCTCATTCTGCAGGTTGAAATCAAAAGGTTTGAGAGCAAGGGTGCACTGCGGGCAGGGGAGAGGACCAACCGATTTGAGGTGAGGGGTTTCTAATTGAGTGTATGCAATGGTGAATGTTTTTATGTATTGTTTCATGCCTTTTTGTATGTATATAGTTGTGCTTTTTGTTGTGGGTTGCAGGTTTTGTATATAGCTGTGTTTTTGTTGTGGGTTGCAGGTTTACAAAACATATGAAAAAGTAAGTTGAGGGGTTTCTAGTCATTTGGGTTGTTAGTTGTAAAGGGGTTTGTTATTTTTTATTTTTTAAAAAAGGGGTAAAAACTTTATTAAAAATCCAAGAGAAGCAAAACAATCAAATCCAAGGGCCAAGCCCCAGAAGCTCAATTATCCTCTAAAATCTTCCTATCCTCCTCAAGAAACTACTCCAGGTCCTGATGTAACTCAGGAGATACCTGCATCCAATCCTCAATCTTCCAACCTCCATCATGCTCGGAAGCCCACTTAGCCAAACAGTCAACCACCCGATTCCATTCACGCGAGATATGAACAAAATAAACTATCTCCATCTAGGAGCTAATTTGGAGGATCCGCTGGACCACCAATGCCAACTGCCAGTTGATGCCTGACATCTTTTTCTCATTTAGCAAATTAATCAAAATTTGTGAATTAGCTTCACAAATCGCCTTTTTCCATCCAAGAGCAAGGACCCGCTCCACAGCATAAAGAATCGCCAAACCCTCCATGAGATTAACCGTCTGCTCCCCCTCATGAATGGAGAACATAAAGATCATTGCACCCCTTGATCTCTACCAACCCCACCAATCCCAGCACGCCCAAGATTACCACAAGAAGACCCATCTGTATTTATCTTCAAAATGTCAACCAGAGGGGGCAGCCACCTACCCAACCACTGAACTCTCGAACGCCCCTTCCTATTATGCCTAAGCCCTGCCGAAGAGGAATAGATCCCCTGAAGACCCAGCCTATCCACCCACTCCGTATCATCTCTTCCCAAGGGGAAGCCCACCTTACACTTAGCCTCCATAGTCTCATGAATCATCCCTAACATGCACAACCAAACTTGTTGACCCACCAGCTTCTCCCCATGAAAAATCTGGCGATTCCTCCCCTGCCAAATCTGCTAGAGAAGGAAGGTAGGACCCACATACCACACATCCTGCAAAAAAGAAGCCATTGAGGGGGGTCTACCCAAGCTATCCCAAAACTTCAACAAAGAGGAAGCATGAACACAAGGTTGCTTCCAAACCTCCCACCACCAGTGCCAAGTCCTCACCACAAAGGGGCATCTAAAAAATAGATT
Source organism: Sequoia sempervirens (assembly GCA_007258455.2). Lineage (NCBI taxonomy): Eukaryota > Viridiplantae > Streptophyta > Pinopsida > Cupressales > Cupressaceae > Sequoia > Sequoia sempervirens. The sequence continues at coordinate 19,663,540 of VDFB02047230.1, read as the reverse complement.
GGAGGAATCCTCCTCAGCCATCCCATAGAGAACACAAACAAAAGGCCCATGAAAACCCCGCTTACGAATGTTATCCCAAGTCAAACATCTATTCCTCATTAGAGTCCAAACAAAGCAATTGCATTTTGGCCAAGAAAACTTCTCCACACCTTCTTCCACCAAAGAACCTCCCCCCGAGCCACCGTCTGAGCCGAAAGCATCTGATAGCCACAAGCAACGAAATAAGTCCCCCTAGGATTATGGGACCCGACAAGAATATCACCATCCAAAAGAGAGCTACACCGCCTCCTGGTAAGAATAGAGAAAATCTCAACACACTCATCCTCCAAGCCCATAACCGGCCACTCTAAGGTGTCCTTCCAGCAAGCCTTCTCAACCTAACCTAGAGAAGAAACAGACTTGAAATCACTCACCCTAGACCAACCAGCCTCAGTAAACCTTTGGCTCATGGGAAGCAAGTGAGGAAATTGAGAGAGGAGAGGAGGAAATCCATCCCAAGAGTCCAACCAAAAAAGAGCATTTGAACCCTGTCTACATATCCAGAACAAACCCTCCTTAATGAGCTTCACACCTTTCTTAAGAGTATACCAAATCGCTGAACCTTTCCCTTCAACAGGGTACCTAGGGAGGTCCTGTCGAAGAGCATTCAAAAAATACTTATGAGAGAGAATCTTGGCCCACAGTTGATCTTGCTCCACACACCATCTCCAGAATAACTTAGTAGCCACCGCCTCACCAAATAAAGAAGATTTCTGAATGCCCAAACCACCGAACTACTTAGGAAAACAAACATCCTCCCAGCTGACCAAGCTCCACTTAGAGGACGACAAGCAACCAGCCCACAAAAATTGTCTCTCAAGAGAGTCTAACTCCTCAAGAAACGCCACTAGCGCAACCTGCAACATACATCGATAAATAGGGAGGGCTTGTATCACAGATTTTATAAACTGAACCCGACTCATAAAAGATAACCATCTATGATTCCAATGATTAACTTTCACCTGAAATTTATCCAGAATACTCTGCCAAGAACTCTTAGGAAGACGCCCAACAAAGATAGGAAAACCAAGATACGTAAAGGGAAGAACCCCAATCTGAAATCTCAAAATATTAGCAATTCTTCTCTAAATGGAGGCAGGCGTATTAAAGAAAAAAATGGATGATTTATCTTCATTAATCAATTTCCCTGAAGCCGCAAGGTACACATCCAACAACTGTCTCAAATAAGTAGCCTCCCTAATAGTAGCCACCCCCATCAAGGCAGTGTCATCAACAAACTGCAAATGAGACTACGGGCGAAAACCTCCACCCTAGCACCATCCCTGAATGTTATCAGATTCCACATTTCTTTTCAAAAAGTGTCCAAGGCCTTCAGAAACCAACAAAGATACAGAGAAAGGGGGTCCCCTTGGCGTAGACCTCTGGAGGCCCCAAAAAAATTAGAATGATCTCCATTAATCAACACAGAGAAAGACACAGAAGTAACACAGCTCAAGATTCACTGAATCCAATCAACACAAAACCCAAAGGCACCCATGATATTTCTAAGGAAGGACCACTTGAATCTATCATAAGCCTTAGCCATATCTAACTTAATAAACATCGACTTCTCCCAAGAGGCGTCCATGGAGTGAATGGTCTCAGTAGCAATAACAACCCCATCCAAAATATGCCACCCAGCTATAAAGCCACTCTACTCCTCCGAGATCAAAACCAAAAGCCATTTCTTCAACCTCTCAGCCATTAACTTCGAAATGATCTTATAAGCAACATTGCAAAGGGAGATTGGCCGGAACTAAGTAAGCAGGTATCTGCCCCCTCACATTTGGGAATTAGAGCAATGAAGGTAGAATTAAGAGCACACAACATCTGTTTATTCTTTTGGGACTCTTGCACAACTGCAAAAAGATCCAACTTAATGATCTCCCAGAATTCCTAAAAAAAATCAATAGGGAAACCATCAGGGCCTGGAGCTTTTCCTTTCTTCATCTTAAACACAATCTCCTCTAACTTAGCTAGAGAGATATCTCTCATCAAATCCTCATTCACCTTCCCAGAAACCAACCAAGGAATGCAGGAAGGAACATGCTCTTCATGAGCCGAGCCCTCATGCGCCTCCTCCCTAAATAGATTCTCAAAATATCGTGAAGCTTCAGTTGCAATCTCCTAAAAAAGAAATAAGCCGGTCCCCCCTATCATTCACCAAGAAAGAAATGGAATTACCATTCCTCCTAGCCTTCACCAAATTAAAGAAAAACGTTGTATTTTTATCCCCTTCTTTCAGCCAATCCACTCAAGCCTTTTGCTTCCAGAAAATCTCCTCCTGAAGCTCACACTCCACCACCTTCAAAGCACTAGCCTCCTCTTTCAAAAGAACCTCAGTAACCCCCTTCTCCCGAATCTCCCGCGTAATACTATTCAATTTATCCTGAGCATCAGCCCTATCATGGAAAATATTACCAAAACATCGTCGATTCCACCTCTTGAGCTGATACTTGACGAACTGGAGAAGCTTGACCAAGGAGTACATTGTAGTACCAAAAGCTGGTCTACCATCCCTCCACCAAATAGCCACCTGCTCATAGAGAGTAGGGTCACGTAGCCACATAAGCTGAAACTTGAAAAAGGGAGGACAAAACCTCTGAGCTGAAATGATGCTAAGCTTGATAGGCCAATGGTCAGAACCCCTCCAATCCAAAATTTATGAGGACATAGACCACACACCACCAACCCAATAGCATGATATCAAGAACCTATCCAACCTTTCAGCCACACAATCCTCACCCATCCTCCTATTATTCCAAGTAAAACAACCATTACCAGGATGAACGTCCACCAGATTTAAACCAGAGATACTATCTCTGAAAATCAAAGCTAAAGGATCCAACCTAGCAATCCCGCCCCTTTTCTCCCACAAGTCCACAATAGCATTAAAGTCCCTAGCCATAACCCAAGCCTGGAAAGGGGCTATGCTGCGAACAAATCGAATATGAGACCAAAGCTGCTATTTACCATGCAGATCAATAGGAGCATACACATTAGAGAGAAGAATGCATTCCCCAGTTACAAAACAAGAAGCCATCATGGAGATAGAAGATCTAGAGGATATCCACCAGAGCAGACAAACCCTATGGGGGTTCCAAATGCAAGCCACTCCCCCGGACGCACCATGAGCTCCAACACATTGACCCTCACCAATCTTCCACAACTTAGGCACCAAATTCAACATACTTTCCATGGATAACTTAGTATCTTGAAGAAAAATAATATCCAAAGAGTGACTTCTGACCAAATCCTGAACAACTTTTTGTTGAGGGCCACTATTCACGCCTCTTACATTCCATGAAAGAACTACCATTTCTTGGGAACACGAGAAATGCGTATCCAGGGTCTTGATAGCCCCTGATTCCACCAAAGTCTCCCCAGTTGACTTGATCTTTTCCATATCTTTTTTCCTTCCCACCTTGATGTTTCTCTCACCAATCCCCTTCTTAGGTTCCTTTTGTTGAATACCCAGCTGAGAAGAAGACAAAGAACTCTTTCTAGCCTCCTCACCACCAGTCCGAGCCAAAGGAGATCCACCCCCTTCGTTCTTCACCATACCAGTAACAATAGCCGGTTCAACTTGAACAATCAACTGCTGGTCCATATCCATCTTCCCACCACCTGACTCCTGCATAACCTGCACAATTTTCAAAGGAGCTCCTTCCTTCCCAACATCTATATTGTCTTGATCAAAATTCATCAACCCCAGATTTACTTCCTGATGGTTGAGCTCATCCAACACCTCAAACCTCTTAAAGGTCTCATCTTCTTGCCTTTCCATCAAGGAATGCTTTTTCCCATGGTTCTTATTGCGTGTCCTAACCAGAATAAAGCCATCCCAACCAGGACACTCACTTTGAATAGGTTCCTTCCCCTTTTCAACACTGGGCTAATTACGAGGAGCATGTGAAAGCTAAGGACCTGTAGGCTTAGATCGAGGGCATCTGTGCTGCAAGTGTCCATATTCATGACAAAGACAACACCAAAAAGGAATAGTTTCATAGTCTAACTGTTGCACCCATGTATGAGATCCTGCACTCACTTCCATAGAGTTTGGAAATGGTTTACTTAAATCAATTTCCACACATATGCGGGTAAAAGTCATTACCTTTTTAAACTGCATTTGTTGAGATGATCCAACCAGCTTACCAAGCGTGGAAGCCACCAGCTGCAAAACATCCTCTTGCCAACATTCAATTGGAAACCACAGAAACTGCACACACACAAGAACCCTATTTGGAAGTTCCTCCATAGGATTGAATCCGGCATGCCACAGCTTCAGAAACAAACTCACTTGATTCAAGAAATAAGGCCCCCCCTCAAAAATCTTATTCCAATCATCCATGCAATCAAAGGAAACCATAAAATAATTATTCACTAGGAGCCTAATTTCCATTTCCCATTCCAACATCCAAGTCATCTGATCCCATGATTCCAAAAGTTGGAGCGACACTCTGAGGCCCAATAATTTACAATAGAAAGAGTGCTTCGAATAATATTCAATGTCATCAGCCAACATCTCCACCGGGATAACCAATTTTGGCCTCTCTTTACATCTTTCCAAGCACCCATTGATCTTCACAATCTTGGACCCACCTTATGAACTAGAACCATACATCTCTTGATCCAACACAAAAAGGTTATTATCAAAGATTCATGCCTCCTGCGACAGAGACTTCGATCCAAAAGCCGAACGGAAGTCCAATTTGTGGCCAGCCCTAGAAGGTTCCCCTCAAAACATAGCCATGAAGGAAGCCCCTACATGGACATGCATGCCACAAAGTTGAAGGAAAATACAAGACCCCACCTGCTGCAGCTGTAACCCACAGTAGCAAACACTGTCCACAAAGCCCTAAGCTTCACCAAAACAAGCCAATCCACACCCCACCCCACACCAAAGCCATCGCGCAGGCACAACACACTCCCACTCCACACCAAGGCTATGCACAACCCCACACTCACACCACCCCCACATAGCACCAGTGGCCACGCAAGGCCAACAAACGAGCTAGACAAGGAAGAAGCACAAAAAAGAAACAGGCCCTTGAAACGCAGTCAAAACCCCCACTTCACAACAACAAGAAAGAATCAGAAAGGAGCTAGGGAAACGATGCCCTAGCTCGCTCTGTCATATGCAGCAGCAGCGCCTTCCCAATTCTTTTCAAAAGAAACATAATTCAAGATTGAAGAAGCAAGGGGTTTGAAATGTTATGAGGGTTTTTGTTTGTAAATTATTTTGAAACTTTAATTGGGTTGTGGGTTTTGTAAAACCCAGTGTTTTGCATCTTAGAATTTTAGAAAAGAAAATGAATGTCTTTACAAGTGTTATTTAGACCTTAGGAATGTAATCAAAGGAATTTTTTTATAAACACCCATTGTTTTCCAAGAAGTATTAACACCGTGTTTCCCCATTTTGAACAAGTTTACTTATTATCGGTGATAATGTCAAGAAATTGGTGTTCTTGCTATTTGTAATGCACATGTACATATGTAGGCTTGAAACCACAAGGGTTTGGGTATGTTATGATGTGGGTTGCATTTTTATAAACACCCTATGTTTTCCATTTCATTGCATTTTACATCTTTCAAACCGAAAGAATTACTTCACATTGCATAACTAATAAGTAGATGCTCATAGATAGGTGAAATTTTTTAAATTACAATATAGATTTTTTACATAGTCAACCTTAAAGCAATTATGAAGTTAGTTCACATTGCATAGGTAATAACTATATGCACAACTATAGGGAACTCCACCTGCACAATGAAGAAGCATTAACACTGTGTTTCCCCACTTTGAACAAGTTTACTTATTATCAGTGATAATGTCAATAAATTGGTGTTCTTGCTATTTGTAATGCACACGTACATATACAGGCTTGAAAACCACGAGCCCAGTTTGGGTATGTTGTGATGTGAGTTGAATTTGTGTTAACACCCTATGTTTTCCATTTCATTGCATTGCACATCCTTCAAACCGAAAGGATTACTTCACATTGCATAACTAATAAGTAGATGCTCATAGATAGATGAAAAAATTTAAATTACAATATAGGTTTTTTACATAGTCAACCTAAAAGCAGATATGTAGTTAGTTCACATTGCATAGGTAATAACTATATGCACAACTATAGGGAACTCCACCCGCACAACCAAGAAGCATTAACACTGTGTTTCCCCACTTTGAACAAGTTTACTTATTATCGGTGATAATGTTAAGAAATTGGTGTTCTTTCTATTTGTAATGCACACATACATATACAAGCTTGAAAACCATGAGCCTGGTTTGGGTATGTTGTGATGTGGGTTGCATTTTTTTTAACACCCTATGTTTTCCATTTCATTTCATTACACATCTTTCAAACTGAAAGGATTACTTCACATTGTATAACTAATAAGTAGATGTTCATAGATAGATGAAAAAATTTAAATTGCAATATAGGTTTTTTACATAGTCAACCTAAAAGCAGTTATGCAGTTAGTTCACATTGCATAGGTAATAACTATATGCACAACTATAGGGAACTCCACCTGCACAACCAAGTATTATTCTTTAAAATATATTAATTTCTTCATTCTAGAGTGATAATTGCAGCTGAAAATTGTGTTTTTTTGTCATGGCATTCCATGAGAGCACATTTGTTTGAGGTATTTTTTGAAATAGTTCACTGCCTTGTCTATGAAAGCATAATAGTAAGCAATAATAAAGACAAGGCAGTGAACTGTTTGGAAAAATGGCTGAAAGAAATGTGGTAGTATGGTCAATGGAATGCCATGCCAAGCCATAGACAAGGAAGTGAATTGTTTATATGTGGGATTGGTTATCTATGGTTTTCCACTATGTTTTGGTAGACATTCTCATCTCGCACTATTTTTACAAAATAATTGCAGATAGTTAGAGTGATAATTGTAGATATATAATGATAATTAGAGTGATATTTGTAGATAGAGACCCCCTAACCAAACTTTGTTAGAAAATGGGAAACATCTTATTTAACAAGCAATGCAGTTTGGCTCACAAATATATATTGTCATCTCCAGTAGAGGTATCAAAAATTTATTGTGAGACTATACCCACAACTATAGGGAACTCCACCTATGTAACCAAATACTATTGTGAAAGTTATTAATTCATTCATACTGGAGTGATAATTGCAGCTAGAAATTGTATTTTTTTGTCATGGAATTCCAAGAGGCCACATTTGTTTGAGGAATTTTTTCAAACAACTCACGTCCTTGTCTATGAAAGCATATTAGTAAGCATAATAGTAAGCAACAACAGAGACAAGGTAGTGAACAGTTTGAAAATTACCTCAAAGAAATGTGCTTTCATGGTGATTGGAATGTCGTGACAAGCCATAGACAAGGCAATGAACTGTTTGTAAATACGATTGCTTATGTATGGCTTGCCATTGTGTTTTGGCAGAGATATACTCACCTTACATTATGTTTTCCAACTTCCAATCACTAGAATGCATGTATATGGTTGTTGGAAAACATTGTGTGTTTACTATCAAAGCATAATAGTAGATCTGGATTGTCATGACATTCCAACAACATGGTGATTAGAATGACATGACAAGCCATAGACAAGGAAATGAATTGTTTCTATGTATGATTGCTTATCTATGGCATGCTATTGGGTTTTGGCAGACATGTACTCACCTCACACTATGTTTTCCAACTTGCAATCACACTATGCATGTATATGGTTGTTGGAAAGCATCATGTGTTTACTATCAAAGCATAATAGTAGATTTGGATTGTCATGGCATTCCAACACCATGGTGATTGGGATGACATGACAAGCCATAGACAAGGAAATGAATTGTTTCTATGTATGATTTCTTATCTATGGCATGCCATTGTGTTTTGGGAGACATATACTCACCTCACACTATGTTTTCCAACTTCCAATCACTATGCATGTAAATGGTTATTGGAAAAAATTGTGTGTTTACTATCAAAGCATATTAATAGATCTAGATTGTCATGGCATTCAAACACCATGGTGATTGGAATGACATGGCTTGTGAACTGTTTCTATGTATAATTGCTTATATAGGGCATGCCATTGTGTTTTGGAAGACATATACTCACCTCACACTGTGTTTTCCATACTTGCAATCACACTATCCATTATCTTATATGTATTTTACCATTTAATGTAGAGTTTTGTAGATATTTTATGGTCTATGGTTTCATTAAACCTAACAACGAGAATCCATTGCACATTGTGTTGTGTAAGCTTCCATGCATCATACCATAATCATTGTTAGAAGTGTATTCTCTGCTGTCCACTTCAATGTTTTTGTTCTATTGCATTTTTATTCTTTTTTGGGGGCTACAAACTACAAGGTAACCCATAGTGATCAGGTAAGATTGAAAGACCATTTTCATTGTTTGTTTTATTGCTTGCATTAGAATGACAAGATTAGTATTACTATTAATTTTTTGTGATAACTCTAGAACTTTATGGGACGAGGATTGGGAAGCAACCCATATCCTCCTAGGTAAGATTCAAAGATTGTCTTCAGTATTCTAATTCATTTCTTCAATTAGAATGAAATGATTAGTCTTTTGAAATAAATTTTTCATTTTATGGGCTTAGTTTACATTGTTTTTTCTTGATATTGTTATTTCCTCTTTATGCCATGTATGCAAAATGATCATAGGAACTAGTCTCAGGTGCATTTATAAACTAATTTAAATAATTTTATCCCCTCTCTTCTCCAAACAATGCACCATTTGTTGCATATTTCATGTTTCAATTTCCAAAAGAAATTTGTAAATCTGGAATACAAATATGCAAGTTAGACATAAGAGGTTATAATATACTTGCTTTGCTATATCGATATGGATTTTGAATTTAAAGGCATGCTAAGCTCAAACTAGGTTAATCTATAGGTATTTCTAATCTTCAACTTAATACACATATCCAATATGTCCATGCATGAGGGTATACACTAGAATAAGTATTGACTATTTAATACTGCTACATGCCACAAATTCCCAATTATGGCCCTGTTTTACATGCCAGCAAAAGTAGCTTTCATAGTCTGACAGAAGAAATCCCTGAAATATAGGTTCCATTTGTCTTTGTCATATATGATAACCTTGTTTTATCTTTTGGCAGAGAAATGAGTTTCTTGTGATAGAGATGGCACAACAACGATGTAGAGTATAATTATGGTTATGATTGAGGACATAACTTCTTACAAAATTGTTTGATGGAAGGTCAACTTGATATCAAGTTTGGGTTGTTGCAAAACTGACTTAATGGATTTATGTTGTAAAATTGTCATAATACATATTACTACATTTTTTAATTTTGTATGTTTGATTCTAAAGTTACATAATTTTTGTTAGTGAAAGTTGTCTATTTGAACAAGTGCATAGCACAGTTTTATTTTATATTATTTTATTAAATTAAAGTTGTTGAGAAAAATATAGAGAACCATGTCTATTCTCAAACAATAGCCATAACTAGTACAACTAGATAACAACCATCTAATTAAGATACTATTAGCCCTCCAAAGAAGGGGAAAATGAAAATAGAAAGAACAATAAATCTGTCACATACCAAATGGGACTGAAGCAAGAGAAAATTGTAAACTAAAACAGTCTCAATTGAATAGTAACCAATTGAAGCGTTCAACTGCATAGGTTCCGGTATCAACTTTGATATCCAATTGATTAGCCACGTGGTTGATAGTATGATGTATGTCCTTGAAGCATTGATAATTGGATTTTTTCAAACATCCCTCAATACAATGAAGAATTATCCAAGCAGGTTTAGTCTAAGCTGACTTGCAATTCTAAACAAGAATCATGGAGGCTTAGTGTATGACATCTCCAACCTAAGGCATAGCACAAAGGTAATGGATTTTTTTTGTGACTAGTATCATATGGGTATTATTTTAGGTTCTAGGAGGTCAAATTTGCTACTTTGTACACTGCAACTTTTTAAACTTACGATGGATCTGCATTGCATTAAGACAATGATAGATGCCATGAATGGATCTTAGTCAACTTGATTGGCTGATTGCATACTCTTCAACATCAGGTGGACAATACTATATAAAGGTCGATTTACGTGGACAAGGAAATGAATTGTTTTTGTGTATGATTTTTTATCTATGGGTTGCCATTGTGTTTTTGGAGACATATACTCACCTCACAATGTATTTTCCAACTTCCAATCATATTGTGCATGTATATGCTTGTTGGAAAACATCAAGTGTTAACAATCAAAGCACAATAGTAAATATGGATTGTTATGGCATTACAACACCATGGTGATTGGAATGCCATGACAAGCCATAGACAAGGCAATGAACTATTTATGTGTATGATTGCTTATCTATGGGTTCTCACTATGTTTTTGCAGACATATACTCACCTCACACTGTGTTTTCCAACTTGGAATCCTATTGTGCATGTATATGCTTGTTGGAAAACATTAGGTGTTTACTACCAAAGCATAATAGTAAATATGGATTGTCATGGCATTGCAACACCATGGTGATTGGAATGCCATGACAAGCCATAGAGTAGGAAATGAACTGTTTCTATTGTTTATCTATGGCTTTTCATGGCATTCCAAGATGATGGTGTTGGAATGCAATGACAACCCATATTTTCAATTATGCTTGGATGCATTTTTTCAACAATCCATATTTACTATTTAGCCATGGTGTTCGAAGCCATGAGAATCCATACTTACTATTATGCTTTGATAGATTTTTTGCAAGCATGCGTAGCTTGTTCAAAAGAACTTGTTTTAGGCTTTTATCCATAGAAGCAAGGCAATGAACTATTTTCTAGAAGCAAGGCAATGAACTATTTTCTAGATTTCTTTGTTAGAAATGAATGAAAATTGTGGTAGCATAGTGAATTGTTTCATAAAATGCCTCAAAGAAATCTGGTCTCATGGTGATGGAATGCCATGACAATCGATATTGCAGCTGCTGCAATATGGATTGTCATTGTAACACCTACTCATTAAAATATCAGTAAAATTAATAAATTAGACAAAAATAACAAAAGAAATATGATAATAGGAGGAAATTCATTTAAAACCAACTTAACAAACTTCATTAATACAAAAGTATTATTTTAGTTAGTGTCTTAGATAATTTTTTCCTTTAATGAATTTGAACAATATATTCTCTTTATATTGCAATGATTAACATATTCATGAATTGAATGCAATCATTAGACTGAGATAAGTAATATTAAAGAAATTCAAAAACCTTCACAACCATAAAACATCAATGAGACTATAACACCATATTTTTCTTGAGTGGAAAACCCTCTTGGGGTAGAAAAACCACTCAAAAATTGCCTCGTTGGCTTAATCTCAAAACTTGTTGTTTACAATGCCTCGTTGGCTATATATCAACATTTTCAATCACTATTTTAATGATACACAAAGTATCACCTCTATTTATTTTACAAAATCTTCTGATCTCGCATCACTCAAGATTCAGAGGAAAAAGTTTAAGCACAACATAATTGATTAATTTCACAAATCATTGAATGTGCTATCCAAATAACTTTCAAATATGAATCAATGAAATGCCATTTCTAAATTGAGAATAATACTTCTTTTTTGCTCACCATCTTTTTGAAAGAATACATGTAAGGATATATATAATGTTCTAGATTATTGAACTGGAGTATCTTTTCAAACTGAAAAGTAACTTTCTTCTATAACTTTCCCTTAACATGTAACAATTACAAAACTAAAATTTTTTTAACAAATTTTAATCAATGCTTCCTTGAAACAATGCATGTTGTCCTAATATAATATTATATCATAAAGATATTTGAAAGTATAACTTGTGTTCCCAAATGATAAAGAAAATTGAACCATGGCAGGAACAAATAACACTTGACACAATGAAAACCAACAATGGTAATCATATGAACAGAGCTTGACAATAACTAACCACAATGCCAACATGGATTAAGTTATAGATCTGAGATAATAAAAACTTTACCCAAACAAAATGAAAATAACTCAACTTTGACTCGATACCCAACATTGTATCTAGGGTTCGAAGGAAATAATAGACTTTATACATTTTAACCCTATTAAACAAAGAGACCCAACTAGTGAAGCAAGGGTAAACCTTTAAGCTATATCATTACTTGTTTAAAGAACTCAATTAGAAGAAACTAATCACAGCCAAGTCAAGTACTCATAAGAAGGGTCCAAAGAGGGTTTCACAGATTTACATCCAAGAATAACAAAGATTATGAAAGATAACAATAAGATAATTTAATTTCTTCTCAAGAACCAACAACCAAAACAAAAGGAAACTCAAAAACTTAAGCAAGAAAAAAATTCCTTAAGACTAAGAGAGAGGAACCGGTGACACCTATGGTTCACACTGTTGTCAATTGATTTTTGCAATGTGATCAAACATTTTAGCCTTCACCAAACTATCATGATTCATTCCAAACCTGTCATTCCACCACAAGACTTTCCTTGACCAAGTTCTTTGATGCCCTAATTGTTTAGGCTGTGCGCTAGCCCAAGCTCTAGGGCACTCCATAAAATAGGTCTTACAAAAGACTTTTAAAAAAACCCTTGAATACAACTTTATGTTACATACGATATTCATCTTCCAAGCCCTTAGTCTTTGATTGCATATAAGCTTGATATTTCCTTCATATTGTTCTTCGTATGGTATGGTGTGAATCTTGTTATGATACATGAAGGTATGTTTGAGCTATAGATAGATAAAGATATGCGAGATTTACAAATATGAATGACCTAGGTGGGTGCAACAAAGAAAGGAATGTGACACATTGATTAGATGCAAGCAAAGCATATAAATGGCTTATGGAAAGTATTCAATATGGGAGGAAATGATATGAAAGGATGGATATGCAAATGAATGGAATGGAAATTCTATCAATTCCTCATTTTTGAGTTGTACATAGAAAATGATATGCAAGATATAGAAATATGAATGGCCTAGGTGGATCCAAAGAATAAAGGAATGCAACACATTGATGTGATGCAAGGAAAACATATAAATGGTTTATGGAATGTATTCAATATGGGAGAAAAAGATATGGAAGGATGGATATGGAAATGAATGGAATGGAAAGGCTATGAAGTGATCATTTCTTTCATCATAGAGTGGAACGATTCCCCCTTTGTTATTGGTTATGCTTTTTGTAATCATCATAGGGCGGACTGAATCAATACATACACATAAGAAAAACTCATGCCCCATTCCTCACTATCCTATGTACACAACAAAGTGTAGAGATCCTTGAGCTTCGTCAGAATGTGATAACAAAAGAAAAGATATAAAAAGATAATGATATTGATGGAGAAAAGAGACAAGAGTTAAGATAAAGCACAATCTATCTGGCATATCAACCTAGATTATAGGCATACCAAAACAACTAAACAATTAATCATTATAACTCTTCTTTTCTTTTTGATTTTGTGATCATCTAGACCAAAATATAGGTTGTTATGCAAATCTATGCTAAATGTCATGCCCCAAAATAAAACTCCACAACTTGAACATGACTCATATATATATATATATAACCTACATGCATTCAAGAGTCGCTCATGCAACATCATCTTAGATGTGTCACCTGAGAGGGGGCTTAGAGAAGTGATAGCGAATAGGGGCGAGAAGCTCACCACACACATCCCTTGACAAACATTGAATACAATAAGGAGCTCTATATTTAGAGCTGTGAAAGATTTGAAAACTTTCCCAAATACTAAAGTCATTAGGAATGTGGTGTCGTAAGTTAACTCCCTACTTTTGCGTTCTATCCAACATTATCACCCCTAATACGAAGTGGGTACTACCAATATAAAAACTTAGGCTTAGCCTCTAACTACGTCAATATTACACCATTAGGTATGATAATGCCATAGTTGGTTGTATGGTTACTTGAATGAGAATTATATCATTAATTTTCCTAATTCACCAATAAACCTATTTGAATTTTATTTACTTGTTATTGGTACGTTGGATATGCACATGGATATGCAGTTAAAACTATTTAGGGAAATTTGTAATGGTATTATTTTCCCCTATTAACATAATTAGTAATGTTTCCCCCCACATATATTATATTATTTTTAACATCATTAGAATTATCAATATATTGTTAATATAGATAAACTATACAATGATTAATTCAGACTAAACCCTTGTAATAGTTCTTAAGCCATCTTGTAGATTTTCACCCAAAAATCTACTGCACCCCATTTTATCATGGGTAAGATCTTTGAGGCTACTATTTACATTAATATTAGTCAAGCTAAATTAATAAGATAATACCCCATTTGCATAATTAAGAAAAAAAGATAAAATAAAATAAAATAAATGCATATATATAGATTACCTCATTTTCGTCTTTATACAAGATTCTTAGTAATGATCTCATTGATATACCCTTTAAGGATATTGTCCTTACTCTATATTTGAATAATAATGATAATAAGAATATCGTTGGGTGATCCCACAATATCAGTTTACAATTTTTGGCCAAACTAGACATTGAATTGAATTTTTTAACTAAATCTTCACTTTTGGGCATCTATAGCTGTTAAACCATGAGGAATTTGAAGATGATGAGAACTAGTGATTTGTGACATTTTGTCTGTAGATTCTAAATATATATATTTTTAAATTTTTTTGAATTAGATTGCATTTATTTTTCCATCTCATTTGAAAACTAGTTTTTATCAGTAAACACCGTTTTTAAGGAGTGATGCTCACCGTAAACAACACAACTTTTTTTCTATGAAGGATAAAATTCTATTTTTTTCGAATTTAGATTTGTAACTACAATATCTAACAAGTTCATTTGGTTTCATAGTGTTTTATTAAATAATTTTTCCTTAATAAAGTTTCAAATTCAAACCAATTACAATTTTGACATACGCAGACTGTATACAACATAACTTTCTTTGTATGTATCGAAATTCAATTTTTTTTTTACTGGATCAAGGACATCAATACCTAGCCCAAACATATTTTTCAAAATTTTATTTTCATAATCTACTATTTTTCCACATGTGCAGAACAAAGAGCTTTATTTTCGGTGAAAAACCTATGTTTAATCAAACTAAAAAAAAACATAATAAAACCAAAACATATTAAAATTATATTCGATGGATAGCTCATTCTGAGGAATACCATCATCCAATTGGGATTGTGAATTCTCCTCCATTTTCATCCTCAACCCGAGCTTTGAAAGGAAATTTTTTGTAGAGATTTGGTAGAAGAGGAGGGGAAGGGGGAAAAAGGGGGGTTTGTATGGACCCTGGTTTCAGCCAACACCCCCTTTTCTTGAATTTTACATTGTCTTCATTTTAAATTTTTTCCAAAAATTGGGTCCCATCATTAAATAGGATTTGCTTGAACCAGGGTCCATATGAATACCCTAGTTTGTACGAACCCCTAAAAACCAATTTTTTTTCTTCATGGGAGTGTTTTTACAATTTTCCTTCCTCAATGAAATTGTAAACCAGTATTGTGGCACCACCTCATCATTAGCCTCCTAAATATATCTACCCCCACACACCCCATACTCCATTCATGTACCAAAAATGAAATATTGCTTAAATCTTAAAACAATTAAATTGGTCGACCTATTTGCAATTAAATTTTTGTTAACCATAGATTTTATTATTAACGACAACTCGATTAATAATTTAATAACCTTTCTTATATTGAACTGCAATCAAATCATTTGACTATTATACTGTGGTTATGGTCTATACTATTTTATTATTTCCTTTTCGGCGATGTATTATTTTTGTTCCATTAAGAACAAATCTTCCTTTATTAAGTGATCTTTTATGAGAAAAAATATAAGGTGGTTGAAATCCATTTCCAAGGAGGATGTGGGTAGCTAGGTATGAGTCTCAGCTAAAGAAAATAATAATTTTATTGTTCATGCAAATAAGAAACCCTAAAATAGTCACCCTAATCACTATGAGCAGAAGAAAAGGGAAATGATAGGGTAAGATGGTGGTGGCCATGTAGAGGGGAAAGATAGCCATGATTCAAGGAGGTTTACTCATTGATTTCATTCACCATTCATTTCCCTTATTCTTTTTAGATTCTCCCACCCTGTTTATTATCTCGTGTGCGTTCCTTGCAGGCAAGTTGTTTGAGGTAGTGCAGAGGGAAGTAGGGTTTGGTTATTTCAATTTCTCAACTGTATTTTTGGTCTATTTGAACAATGGTGCCCAAACCTTGGGCGCTTATTCATGTGAGGTATAGGGCTGAAATGTTAAAACCTAAATGTGCTCATTATTATGATTTTAGCCACAACTTTCATTTTAATTAACATACTTTAAAACCCTCATCGAAATTTTATTTTCTCAATGTAGTCTTGCCTAAATGGGTGGAGTTAATGGATGATACAACTAGGGAGTGGCTAAAAGTAGGTCTAGGAACCACCATGGAAGAAAATGACCTCTCTCCCACACAACTCATGACTTTCGAGGAGAGGAGGCCCTCCTCCCAATTGATGGTGCTCAACTTAGTAAATTTTTTTGTGTTCACTTTTAAATAATTTATCTTCGTACAATAAAACCAATTTTTTTTCTATCTGGGGACCTATTCACTTCTATATTCTTTACCACAAAACTCCTAACCTATATGCCATGTTTGTTCAATAATATTCTTATATGCATTTTATATTTTGGTTGTGCACCTACATTGTCAGTTCCAGATTAACCAGGCCAACTAGAGAAGAGGGAGAGATGCGGTCGATTATTAAGCCTATGGTTACCTGGTAATGAGATGCTCCTAAGAAATCTACAAGTTAAAAGTAGTGGGAAATTTTACTCTTCCTCTAGGCGTAAGATCTATTTCTTACATGTGGGCAGATGTATAAACTAGTGGTATACAAAACTGAATTCTACATATTTAAGGAGAAGCGTACATATTCTATCCCATTATATTCCTTTTTCTTGAGGGTAGAAAATGGTACATTAACCACCACTCTTACAGTTGTGAAGTGAAATATTAATCTCAATCTAGTTACTTCTGCAGCTATCATGTATAGAATATATAAATGAATAAATAGAAATATTTGTTTCTCTATAAATTTGAACACCATAGTTAGTTACTACTCCCTTCCTTTCGTCTTATGGAATAAATCAACAGTAAAATAAATGCATTTCTTTTACTTTATTACTATGTAAACCAATAGAAAAATAAATATATTTCCAATTCTTTCTTGTAACGTAAATCTATAGAAACATAAACATATTTCTCTTCCTCTCTACAGAAAACTAAAAGTATTTTTTCTCTCTTGCAAGTAAATCAACAAGAAAATAAGTAAATCTCTTTCCTTTTTGTATAGAGAAAATAGAAACCTTTTTTTTTAATACATTCTTAGCAATATGTCCTTTCATGTTTGGAAACAATATACATTTTCTTACAAACATAACATTTTTTTTTTTGAAATAGAATCCTTCCTAACTAGAGAACAAAATAATTTCTATTTCGGAAGAGAAACTCATCCTTTTAGCATAATACCATCTTTAACAAGTTTCATTTCCTAGTTAACACAAAATACATGTACTTGGAGACAATATGTGTTTTCTTTTCAAGCAGAGTACAAGTCTAGTAGAAAGAAAAATACATATTCTTTTGAAACATGAGCCATGTCTTTTAACATAATATATTTCATGTAGAGTATCTATTATTTGATAAAGTGCATCTTTGAATATATTTATTATGTTTCTTGGATAGAATACTTCTTTTAGAACACTGCGACATTTCCCCATGAACATAATGGTCTATAGATTCTGCAACTTAACATATCTTCTACTTTTACACACAATGAATATTTACTCCCAACTAGCAAGGTTTCTTCATCTTAACCTACACATGAAACATCCTTTTTCCCATGCCAATGGGGTGCTCACCACCCATCCATAGGATGGAAGACCAACTACCCCTCAAGATGGGAGGCTGGCAAACAAACCTACGTGACACACACAAACAACCCTTTTCCCAAACAATGACATAGTTTCACAACCAACAAAAGACAAGCACTCTTTTAGGTAAGACAACATTCAACAAAAAGCATTTTAATCGATTTCATGGAGAGATGCTATGAGGATAAAAACCATAGGGAAACTAACCTCAAGTGATTCCCATAAATTTCTACCTAGCAACCTCCTCCATTTCCAAAACTTTCCATTTCTTGATTTTCCACAAAGGGTACTCTTACCCCTGGCTACTCATTACCCATTTTAATTATAACTGTAACTACAAATTTTCTGAAGGAAATAATCATTTGACCTCATGGGGATCTCTCCCCCCTCAATCCCCCACTTGGGATACTGACTACCAATACCAGGGAGCCAACCCAACAAGGTACATAAACTTAACAATACTTACACAATATAGAAAATTCAGCAAGATAGCAAAAAAAATCATGGAACGACATAAATTTAGCACATACACTCAAACAAGATATTGGGATAAAGCTTACAACATTATAGAAAACAAAATATCCAACAGAAAAACAACACCCAACAATACAACATGGATTTAGCACATACATTCAACAAAACCTAGGATAAAGACCATACCTTTAAACATTGAGAGGAGATTACTGCTCTTCCATCCTCTTATTTAGCTCTTTCTCTCCCTTTCTTCTTCCCTTACTTTGCGAAAATAAAAATGCCTCACCCTTAACCAAATCTCCCTTAAATTCTTCTCCCAACAACCCCAACTAGCATGTCCTCCTTTTCTTTATGAGGCATGGCCTTCACATAGGTTGCCTTCACATAAGCAATGACCATGTTCATAGTCTAATAATACCACCAACCTTTAGATCATAGGCCTAGGGTGTATAATAAGAAACTATTAATTAAAATTAGGACAAAATTGACTCTTAAAATTGCACTATATAATAAATCCAAAATTACCACTTTCTTTTTTAATCACATTTGGTTTCCAACAATTTAAACACTTACACCCTTACCCCATATCACAAGATACACATCTTTTCAGCACAACACATAAGACTCTAGCTTAACAGGGTGACACAACAAGGTCTATTTAGCAGCCTCCAACTCCCATGGCTAGGGGAAATTTACCTGCATGCTTCATGAAAGCATTATTCCATTTGCAAACAAAATTAAATCCAAATACATAACATAATATAATGGGGTACACTATATATCACATTCTCTGTACACACAAGCATATGCATTCTTTATATTTTTTCTTTTCAAACATCCAAGCACATGTTACAATCCAAAGCAATATATCTTTGGTTATAGCACATTAATCCACAATACTCATACTCATTGCATAGTCATTCCATCATTCATTTATGATCACATAATGTAAAATATGCATTCACATTGCATGGTTATTCACAAATCCACCTAATTAACACAATATCACATATTCTGCTCTAAGCATGCTATTTCAATTTTCATATCATTCAAGATATCAGTAAAATCAATTAATGAAAAATAGCATACTCATTAAATTATGGTCCATAAAAGTAATTAATCTAACATGCATCATAATAGATAAGCTCAATGTTCACAAATCACAATCATCCATTATAAAACATAAGGTAAAAGTATAATGTATCAAAGTATGGTCATGCAATAACAACAAAACATAATGTCCTTAGATCTAGCTGATGATGGGTCTCAAATCCTCCCCCCTAGGGATGTACTTCCTCATGGAAGTCATCAAAGAGGTGGGGATATAGTTCCCTCATATGTGATGCATCCTCCCAAGTGGCTGAGACCTCATCATAATGGTCCCATTGAACCCTGACTTTGTCCAACTCTCGACCTTGAAGGGCCAATGTCCAACGAGCTAAAATACAGATGGGATCCAATGCCAACTACCCGTCTGCCTCAACTTGCAAAGCATCCCAATCTAAAACATGAGAATAATCATGAACATATCACCATAAAATTGACACATGAAATACATTGTGTATGCGTGACATGCCAGGTGGCCAGGCTAGATGATAATCTACTAGACCTATCCGCTCTAAAATCTCAAATGGTCCCATAAAATGAGGCACGAGCTTAGAGCCTTTTCCATAACATATTGGATTCTTATGAGGTCATACTCTCAAGAAAACACAATCACCAACTAAGAAGCTTTGATCTGTCCTATTAGCATTCTCCTACTTCTTCTAATGATCCTGATCAAAACCACCTATCACTCCATATCCTGTAACATCTCTGGACCAATCACCACTCTATCCCTAATCCGATCCCAACTCAATGGTCCCTTGCAAGGCCTTCCATATAATTCCTGATATGGTGGCATACCCAATGAATTGTGATGCCCATTATTGTAGGAAAAATCAACCAAATACAAGTAATCCTCACATCAAGACTATTGTTCAATCACATACATGCGTAACATATCCTCAAGAAGCTGATTCACCCTCTCAGTCTATTCATCTGTCTCGCGGTGATAATTTGAACTGAAGTTGAGCTAAGATCCCAATGCTTGTTGTAATGACCTCCAAAATGTTGACGTGAAGAGTGAATCCCTATTCGATATAATCTTGTGAGGTACACCATGTAATTTGACAATGTCATCTAAAAATAATCTCGCCACTACCGGTGGTGTATAAGTCATACGCATGGGTGAGAAATGGAATACTTTGGTCAAATTGTCCACAGTTACCATGATGACATCATGGCAACGTGAGGACAAAGTTAGACCAAAACTGAAATCCATAGAAACAATATCCCACTTACACTTCAGCATATCATGCAGGTAGAGTAGTCATGTTGGATGTTGATGCTTTGCCTTAACCCTCTAACAGTCAAGGCATTAGGTCACATACTTTGCAATATCTCGCCGCATACCTGCCCAATGGTACAATTGTCTAAGATCGACGTGCATTTTCTTCAATCCTGGGTGTGCCTCTGATAATACCACTATATGAAGATCTCCTATACTAGGTACATAGACATGACCTCTATGTCGTAGGAACCCATCAGACTCAAGTGTGTACCCTAAAAAATTTCCCATAGAAGAGGAGGGGAAGGGTGAAAAATGGGGGTTCATATGGACCTTGGTTCGAGAAAACCCCCCTTGGGGGTTCACTTGAAGGGGAGTTCGTATGGACCCTCTGCGAACCCTTTCCATTTTTGAATTTTCCATTGTCTTTGTTTTAAAAAAATTCCAAAAAGTGGGTCTTGTCATTAAATAGGGTTCGCTCAAACCAAGGTCCAGACAAACACCCCAGTTCGTGTGAACCCCTATAAACCATTTTTTTTTTCATGGGAGTGTTTTTGTAATTTTCCTTCCTCAACGGAATTGTAAACCAATATTATGAGATCACCTCATCTTTAGTCTCCTAATTATTTCTACCCCGACACACCCCACACTCCATCCATGTAACAAAAATGAAATATTGCTTAAATATTACAACAATTAAATTGGCTGTCCTATTTGCAATTAAATTTTCATTAACCATGGATTTTATTATTAACCACAACTCGATTAAGAATTTAATAACCTTTCTTATATTGAACTGCAATCAAATCAGCCGACTGTTATACTGTGGTTATGGTCTATATTATTTTATTATTTCTTTTTTGGCAATGTATTATTTTTGTTCCATTAAAAATGAATCTTCCTTTATTAAGTGATCTTTTTATGAGCCAAAATATAAGGTGGTTGAAATCCATTTCCAAGGTGGATGTGGGTAGCTGGGTATGAGTCTCATCTAAAGGAAATAATAAGTTTATTGAATGTAAATGAGAAACCCTAAAACAGTTGCCCTAAGCATTCTGAGTGGAGGAAAAGGGAAACGGTAGGGTAAGATGGCAGCATCCAGGTAGAGAGGAAAGATAGCCATGATTCAAGGAGGGTTACTCATTTATTTCACTCACCATTCATTTCCCTTATTCTTTTCAGATTCTCCCACCCTATCTATTATCTCGGTCTCATTCCTTGTAGGTAGGTTGTTTGAGGCGACACAAAAGGAAGTAGGGTTTGGTTATTTCAATTTCTCAACTGTATTTTTGGACTATTTGAATAGAGGCGCCAAAATGATGGGTGCTTATTCACGTGAGGTATACAGCTGAAATGTTAAAACCTAAATGTGCTCATTATTAAGATTTTAGCCACACCTTTCATTTTAATTAACATACTCTAAAACCCTCATCGAAAAGTCATTTTCTCAATGTGGGCTCACCTATATTGGTGGAGTGAATGGATGATACAGTGAGGGAGTGCCTGAAAGCAGGTCTAGGCATCACTATAGAAGAAAATGACCTAGCTCCCACATAGGTCGATCCTCCCCTCAATCCCCCACTTGGGCTGCTCACTACCAATACTAGGGAGCCAACCCAACAAGGTACACAAACTTAATAGTACCTACACAACACAAAAAATTCAACAAGATAGAAAAACAAAGCATGGAACAACATAAATTTAGTACATACACTCGAACAATATATTGGGATAAAGCTTACAACATTACACAAACCAAATATCCAACAAAACAACAACACCCAACCATAGCACAACATGGATTTAGCACATACATTCAACAAAACTTGGGATAAAGACCCTACCTTTAAACCTTGACAGGGGATTTTTGGTCTTCCTTCCTCTTCTTAAGCTCTTCCTATCCCTTTATTCTTCCCTTCCTTTTCCAAAATTAGAATGTCTCACCCTTAACCAAATCTCCCTCAAATTATTCTCCCAACAACCCCAACTACCATGTCCTCCTTTTCTTTATGAGGCATGGCCTTCACATGGGCTACTTGCACTCATTTTCGCCACCCCTCTTACAAGCAATGTAAGAGGAGTCATTAATGAGATATAACCATGTTTATATTCTAAAAATACCCCCAACCTCTAGGTCATAGGCCTAGGGTGTATAATAAGCAACTATTAATTAAAATCAAGACAAAATTAACTCTTAAAGCTGCACTTAATAAGAAATCCGAAATTACCACTTTCTTTTTTAATCACATTTAGTTTCCAACAATTTCAACACTTACACCCTTACCCCATATCACAAGATACACAACTTTTCAACAGAACACATAAGAATCTATCTTAACAGGGTGTCACAACAAGGTTTGTTTAGTAGTGTCCAATTCCCATGGCTAGAGGAAATTTTTGTGTACGCTTCATGAAAGCATTAGTGCATTTTCCAAAGAAATTAAATCCAAATAAAACATAATATAATAGAGTACAATATATATCACATTCTCTCTACACACAAGCATATGCATTCTTTATATTTTTTCTTTTCAAATATCCAAACACATGTTATAATCCAAAGCAATATATCTTCGGTTATACCACATTAATCCACAATACTCATACTCATTGCATAGTCATTCCATCATTCATTTATGATCACATAATGTCAAATATCCATTCACATTGCATGGTCATTCACAAATTCACTTGATTAACACAATATCACATATTCTACTCTAAGCATGTTATTTCAATTTCCATATCATTCAAGATATCAATAAAATTAATTAATGAAAATCAACATACTCATTAAATTATGGTCCATGAAAGAAATTAATCTAACATGCACATCATAATATATAAGCTCAATGTTCATGAATCACAATCATCTATCATAAAATATAAGGTAAGAGTATAATGTATCAAAGTACGATCATGCAATAACAACAAAACATAATAGCCATAGATCTAGCTGATGATGGGTCTCACATCCTCTCCCCTAGGGATATAATTCCTAATGGAAGTCATCAAAGAGGTGGGGATATAGTGCTCTCATACATGATGTATCATCCCAAGTGGTTGAGACCTCATCATAATGGTCTTGATGAACCCTGACCTGGTCCAACTCTCGACCTCAAAGGGCCAATGTCCAATGAGCTAAAATGTGGATGGGCTACAAGACCAGCTACCTATCCGCCTCCACCTACAAAGCATCCCAATCTAAAACATGAGAATCATCATGTGCATATCACCATAAAACTAACACATGAAGCACATCATGGATGCATGATGGGCTAAGTGGCAAGGCTAGATGATAAGCTACTGGACCTATCCACTCCAAAATCTCAAATGGTACCATAAATAAGGCACGGGCTTAGAGCCTTCTCCATAATGGATTGGATTCTTATGTAGTCACACTCTCAAAAAAACACACAAACACCAACTAAGAAGATTCAATCTATCCTCTTTGCATTGGCATACTTATTATGGTGATCCTAAGCCTCTTGTAAACTCTACCTAATCAAAGCCACCTATTGTTGCATATCCTGTAACATGTTTGGACCAATCACCACTTTTTCCTCAAAACAATCTCAACTCACTGGTGTCTTGCAAGGCCTCTCGTACAATGCTTGATATGGTGGCATACCTAATGAACTGTGATGCCCATTATTGTAGGAAAACTCAACCAAATATGTAAGTAATCCTCTGATCAGGACTGCTGGTCAATCACATACATGGGTAACATATCCTCAAGAACCCGATTCACCCTCTAAGTCTTTCCATCTATTTCAGGGTGATAAACTGAATTGAAGTTGAGATGAGTGCCCAATTCCTGCTGTAATGACCTCCAAAATGTTGACATGAAGAGTGAATCCCTATTTGATATAATCCTATGAGGTACACCATATAATATGACAATTTCATATAAAAATACTCTCGCCACTATCAGCGGTGTATAATACGTACGCATGAGTGAGAAGTGGGTACCTTTGGTGAATTTTTCCATAGTTACCATGATGCAATCATGGCAACATGAGGACAAAGGTAGACCAACAATGAAATCCATAGAAATAGTATCCCACTTTCACTTAGGAATATCATGTGGGTAGAGTAGTCCTACTGGATGTTGATGCTTTTTCGTGACCCTCTAACAATCAAGGCATCGACACACATACTTTGCAATATCTCACTACATATTGACCCAATGGTACAATTGTCTAAGATTGATGTGCATTTTCTTCACTCCTGGGTGTGCCACATTTGGTGCCCTTTGTGCCTCTGACAATACCACGGTACGAAGATCCCCTATACTAGGTACATAGATGTGACCTTTGTGTCATAGTAACCCATCAGACTCAAGTGTGTACCCTAAAAACTTGTCATTAGAAGAGGAAGGGAAGGGGAAAAAGCGGGGTACGTATGGACCCTGGTTTGAGGAAACCCCCCTTGGGGGTTCACTTGAAGGGAGGTTCGTATGGACCCTGGTTTGAGCGAACCCCCCTTTTTTTGAATTTTCCATTGTCTTCATTTTAAAAAATTTCCAAAACGTGGGTCCCATCATTAAATAGGGGTCACTTGAACTAGGGTCGATAGGAACACCCTAGTTCATGCGAACCCCTAAAAGCAAACTTTTTTTTTTCATGGGAGTCTTTTTGAAATTTTTCTTCCTCAACGGAATTGTAAACCAGTATTGAGGGATCACCTCATCTTTAGTCTCCTAAATATTTCTACCCTAGCACACCCCACACTCCATCCATGTACTAAAAATGAAATATTGCTTAAATCTTACAATAATTAAATCAGTCGAACTATTTGCAATTAAATTTTCATTAACCATAGATTTTATTATTAACCACAACTCGATTAACAATTTAATAACCTTTCTTATAGTGAACTACAATCAAATCAATTGATTGTTATACTGTGGTTATGGTTGTTATTATTTTATTATTTCCTTTTCAGCAACATATTATTTTTGTTCCATTAAAAATGAATCTTCCTTTATTAAGTGAACTTTTTATGAGCTGAAATATTTAAGGTGGTTGAAATCCCTTTCCAAGGTGGATGTGGGAAGTTGGGTATGAGTCTTAGCTAAAGGAAATAATAAGTTTATTGAATGCAAATGAGAAACCCTAAAACAGTTTCCCTAATCGCTCTGAGCGGAGGAAAAGGGAAACGACAGGTTAAGATGGTGGTGGCTAGGTAGAGGGGAAAGATAGCCATGATTCAAGGAGGTTTACTCATCGATTTCACTCACCATTCATTTCCCTTATTATTTTTAGATTCTCCCACCCTGTCTATTATCTCGTGTGTGTTCCTTGCAGGTAGGTTGTTTGAGGTGGCACAAAGGGAAGTAGGGTTTGGTTATTTAAATTGCTCAACTATATTTTTGGTCTGTTTGAATAAGGGTGCCCAAACCTTGGGTTCTTATTCACGTGAGGTATAGGGCCAAAATGTTAAAACCTAAATGTGCTCATTATTAAGATTTTAGCCACAACTTTCATTTTAATTAACATACTCTAAAACCCTCATCAAAACATCATTTTTTGAATGTAGGCTTACCTAAATGGGTGGAGTGAATGGACGATACAACCAAGTAGTGGCTAAAAATTAGGTATAGGCATCACAATGGAAGAGAATGGCATCTCTCCCACACAGGTCATGGCTTGTGAGGAGAGGAGGCCTTCCTCCTACTCGATGTTGCTCAACCCAATCAATTTGTTTTTGTGTTCACTTAAATCATTCATCTTTGTACTATGAACCCAAATTTTTTTCTATTTGTGGACCTACTCACTTCTATATTCTTTACCACAAAACTCCTGACCTACATGCCATTTGTTCAATAGCATTCTTATATGAATTTTATATTTTGGTTGTGCAACTACATTGTTGGTTCCAGATTAACCAGGTCCACTGGAGCAGAGTGAGAGATGCAATGAATTTTTAAGCCTATGGTTACCTGGTAATGAGATGCTCCTAAGGAATTTGCAGTATAAAACTAGTGGGAAATTTTACTCTTCCTCTAGGCATAAGATATATTTCTTACATGTGGGAAAATGTATAAACAAGTGGTATACGAAGTTTACTTCTACATATTTAAGAAGAAGCATACATATTTTATCCCATTATATTCCTTTTTCTTGAGGGAATAAAGTGGTACATTGACCACCCATCTTATAGTTGTGAAGTAAAATATTAATCTCAATGTAGTTACTTCTGCAACTGTCATGTAAAGAATATATAAATGAATAAATAAAAATATTCACTTCTCTGTAAATCTAAACAACATAGTTAGTAAGTTACTACTCCCTTCCTTCCCTCTTTTGGTATAAATCAACTGTAAAATAAATGCATTTCTCTCTCTTTATTATAATGTAAACTAACAGAAAAATAAATATATTGGTAATTCTTTCTTGTAACATAAATCTACATAAACATAAAGCTATTTCTCTTCCTCTCTTCAGAAAACTGAAAGTATTTTTTTGTCTCTTTTTCTTGCAAGTAAATCAACAAGAAAATAAGTAAATCTCTTTCCTTTTTGTATAGAGAAAATAGAAACCTTCTTTTATACATTCTTAGCAATATGTCCTTTCATGTTTGGAAATAGTATCCATTTTCTTACAAACAAAACATTATTTTTTTTCAACAGAATCCTTCCTAACTAGAGAACACAATACTTTCTACTTTGGAAAAAAAACTCATCCTTTTAGCATAATACCATCTTTAACAAGTTTCATTTCCTAGTTAACATAAAATACATGTACTTGGAGACAATATACGTTTTCTTTTAAATACAAGTCTAGTAGAAAGAAAAATATACATTCTTTTGAAGCATGAGCCATGTCTTTTAGCAGAATATATTTCCTGTAGAGTATCTATTATTTGATAAAGTGCTTCTTTGAACATATTTATTATGTTTCTTGGATAGAATACTTCTTTTAGAACACTGCAACATTTCCCCATGAACATAATGGTCTTCAAATTCTACAACTTAATATATCTTCTACTTTTACACACAATGAAGATTTACTCCCAACCTGCAAGGTTTCTTCATCTTAATCTCGACATGAAACATCCTTTTTCCCATGCCAATGGGGTACTCACCACCCATCCATATTTTGGGAGACCAGCCACCCGACGGACTGGGAGGCTGCCAAACAAACCTTGGTGACACACGCAAACAACCCTTTTCCTAAACAACAACACAATTTTACAACGAACGAAAGACAAATACTCTTGTAGGTAAGACAACATTACAAAAAAACCATTTTAATGGTTTTCATGGGGAGAGGTTGGGAGGATCATAGCCATAGGGAAACTAACATCAAGTGCTTCCCATAAATTTCTACCCAGCAATCTCCTCCATTCCCAAAAATTCCCATTTCCTTATTTTCCACAAAGGGTACTCTTACCCTTGGGTACTCATACCCATTTTACTTATAGTTGTAGCTACCAATACTGGGGAGCTGACCAAACAAGATAGAAAAACTTAACAATACTTACACAACACAGAAAATTCAACAAGATAGCAAAAGAAAGCGTGACATGACATAAATTTAGTACATACACTAAAACAATATATTGGGATAAAGCTTACAAATTTACACAAAACAAATATCCAACAAAATAGCAACACCCAACCATAGCACAAAATGGATTTAGCACATACATTCAACAAAACCTTGGATAAAGACCCTACATTTAAACCTTGAGAGGGGATTGCTGTTCTTACTTTCTCTTCTCCAACTCTTCCTCTTCCTTTCTTCTTCCCTTCCTTTGAAAAAATTAGAATTCCTCACCCTTAACCAAATCTCCCTCAAATTCTTCTCCCAATAGCCCCTACCATGTCCTTTTCTTTATGAGGCATGGCCTTAACATGGGATGCCTGCACTCATTTTCGTCACCCCTCTTAGAAGGAATGTAAGAGGGGTTATTAATGAGATATGAACATGTTTATATTCTAAAAATACCCCCAACCTTTAGGTCATAGGCCTAGGGTGTATAATAAACAACTATTAATTAAAATCAGGAAAAAATTGACACTTAAAACTACAATAAATAAGAAATCTAAAATTACCACTTTCTTTTTTAATCACATTTGGTTTCAAAAAAATTCAACATTTACACCCTTACCCGATATCACAAGATACACAAATTTTCAACACAACACATAAGACTCTAGCTTAATAGGGTGACACAACAAAGTTTGTTGAGCAACCTTCAACTCCCATGGTTAGGGGAAATTTACCCGCACACTTCATGAAAGCATTAGTCAATTTTCCAATGAAATTAAATCCAAATACATAACATAATATAATGGAGTACAATATATATCACATTCTCTCTACACACAAGCATATGCATTCTTTATATTTTTTCTTTTCAAACATCCAAGCACATGTTACCATCCAAAACAATATCTCTTCGGTTATACCACATTAATCCACAATACTTATACTCATTGCATAGTGGTTCCATCATTCATTTATGATCACATAATGTCAAATATGCATTCACATTGCATGGTCATTCACAAATTCACCTGATTAACACAATATCACATATTCTAATATAAGCATGTTATTTCAATTCTCATATCATTCAAGATATCAATAAAATCAATTAATGAAAATCAACATACTCATTAAATTATGATCCATAAAGTAATTAATCTAACATGCATCATAATATATAAGCTCAATATTCATGAATCACAATACTCCATCATAGAATATAAGGTAAAAGTATAATGTATCAAAGTATGATAATGCAATAACAACAAAACATAATGTCCATAGATCCAACTGATGATGCGTCTCACATCCTCCCCTCGAGGGATGTACTTCCTCCTAGAAGTCATCAAATAGGTGGGGATATAGTGCCCTCATATGTGATGCATCCTCCCAAGTCGCTGACACCTCATCATAATGGTTCCACTAAACCCTGACCTGGTCCAACTCTCAACCTCAAGGGGCCAATGTCTAGCAAGCTAAAATGTGGTTGGGATCCAATGCCAACTACCCATCTACCTCCACTTGCAAAGAATCCCAATGTAGCGCCCCTTTGAATCGATCTTCCTAGATTGTTGGTGTAAGTGTTATTTGTGATTATGTTGATAATTAAGCCTTGTTCAATTAGTTAGTTAAATTAAATAGTGGTGTCGAGAGGAAGCCGACCATTCATTGAAGTTTAGAGCACTCATAATTATATGGGTTTGGTTACATAGAAAGGGATTTTATGTGCATAGGTTAAATAAAACCTAAACGAAGGATGTCGAAAATTCTCTAGGGATTTAATTAAAGTATTAAATTTGTTTGAAGGGGTAATGATTTAATAGAATATATATTATTTCTTTATCTAAGACGAAATTGTAAACTACAATTATCAATAATGAGTATTTTACATTTAAATATGGATTAATAATTCGCTTATTATTGAAGCCTATTTATAAATTTACAATATTTCATGAATATGAAAATAAAAATAAAAATATGGAATTACATTATAAATAATAATATTCTCAAATTTGATAAAATGGATTAGTCATCCATTTATGAATGCAGTTAATTATGAATTTCAAAATAACTGGTTAAAGAAGGGAATAAAGGGAAAATAAAGAATAAGTATATATACAATTTGAGAAAATAAATACAAACAAAAGTGTTGATTAAAAATGGCACATTTTATTTACCTCCATAAATGTTATTACAAATGATGAAGTTTAATATTCTAAAATCTTTACATTGTTATAAAATAAAATAAATATTATAATTAATATCATTATTACTAAAATCATAAGACATTTTAATTAACCATGTAAGTACCTTTATCTAAGGAAAGAAAAGAGAAATGCAAAACTGGGGCTTTTAAAAGTTTACACCTATTCTTTCCCCTTTCTCCACCTGGCTTCATGCATTCCATGTGCCTGTCCTTAGAGCCTCTTCTTTGCATGTTCCTTGCATGGCATTCTTCTAGGATAGAGGCTATCTTTTGGGGGGATTCAAGCATTCCTAGAAGGGGGGAGACTAAGGTCATGGTATGGGGAAGAGTTGTGGGTTGATTGGGGAAGTTGTGGATGGCAAAAGGAGGGTGAAAGTCTGTTCAAACCCCACTGTCCATCCTTTAGCAGCTATGTGAGTTATGTGAAAGGGAGTGTGAGCATTCGTGGAAGGAACGTGAGCTTCCAGGTGCATAAGCGGTAGAGTTTACCAGCCATAAGCATTCTATAGGGGCGGCGTGGGAGCTATGAGAGTCGAGTTTTCCTGAGGAAGGAGCGTTGGGAGTGGAATAGTGGTGGGGTGAGGGTCGCACAACATATACCTCCTTTTTCATGGAAGTTCAAACCCTTATTTGGCCTAGGCATGCATATTCTCAGGTCTGAGTGATACTTGTCCATGCATTGTTCATTAAGGTTGCTCAGGTCAGTTTAGTATTAATTTGTAAACCATTTAATGCTACTGTACAAACTGAATATCGTTTATACGTAAAACTATTAGTTTCTATTGCTCAATTGAATGTGTATAAGACTATTGCTTCATACAATCATCTATATTATTGTAACTCAGTCAATAGTATTGGAATGAGAAAGAAATTTGGTTATTAAATTTGTTTGTGCATTTCCATTGGAATCTACAGTACTCAAAAATAGAATGTTGTAGAGGTTTAAATAGTCTCTCTGATGCCATTTGCAACCTGTCTTAACAACAAGACTTAAACATAGAAGACTGTAGAGGTAAAACAACCTTCCTATTTATGTAGGGGAAACTGTCACATATGCAACACTTGAAAATAGAATGTTGTAGAGGTTTTAATAATCTCTCTGATTTCATTGTCAACTGGTCTCAGCCATCACACTTGAGCATAATAGAAAATTTTAAAGGTTTAAATAAATTTCCTGATTCCATTCACTACCTATCTCAGCCAAATCACTTGAACAAAATAGGAAGTTTTATAGTTTAAATGACCTCCTTGATTCTATTGACAATCTATCGTAATTGCAACACTTGAATTATAGAAGGGTGTAAGAGTTTAAAAATCCTTCCTAATTCCCTTGGCAGTCTGTCACTGCCATAGTGTTGAGACTTTGGAGGGTGTATTAATTTAAATAATGTCCCTAATACCATTCACAACCTATCACAGCTAAAGCTTTTAGACATTAGAGAGTGTATAAGTTTAAATAGCCTTCCTGAATTTGTTGGCAACTTGTCACATCTGCGGTACTAGAAAATAGAATGCATAGATGTGAAGAACCCTTCTAGTTCAACTTCAACCCCCTGATGCTCAAATTGATTTTTTGTGTGTTTGAAGGTTTTTGCTTTTTTTTTTGGTTTTTACATAAAAAGAATATAGTGCGATTTTGAAAGATAATGCTTGCAAAAATTTAAATAAAATATTGCAGTGCTAAATATGATGGAATCTAATAGATTTATTGATTCCAAACTATTTATTGTTCCTCCAGATTGTTTACAACTGTGATAAGACAACATGCAAAGTAAAAGGCAATAACTCCTATTTAGAAAACCCGGTTATTGCAGCCGCCATTAATTATGAAGATTTGAGTGTGGCAACCATCAGAAACATTTTCTCTAGCCTCATGATTGATGTAGACCAATCTAAGGATCATTGCACCCCATCTTGTGAAGGAAAAAGACCAAGAATCAAGGCATCCCAGCTAGGATGAGAAGTACGGCCCTCAATCTGATTGGTATGAACTCAAAGCAGTAGCAATAAAAATTTCGTACACTCTTGGAATTGATGCCAAAAGTAAACCAGCCAGTCGCTCAAAGAAACACTGTCTTTGGATAATTATTGAATCAAACCCTGAATGACAATTTCTCAATCTGTAATAACTTTTGGATGAAGCTCTTTCTCTAACAAGCAATAAATTAGCTGATATTTCACAGCCTCTGAACTGCAGACACTGAAGATGGCTCGTTCTCCAATGCAGAAGAAAATGGTAAACCCTAGGCTTCGTTCTTTGGAAGAGGAATTCTGAAATCAATATCATAAACAATTCATAATGAAGTTTTCATGAGTGAAAACCTTATATTTCCTCAAGAGGGTCGACTTCCCTCAAAAAGCACCATTTAAAATAAAAATTGAATCACTTTTAATAATTCCATAGTTTGGGCACCCAAAATAATTATAATTAATAATTGAACTTGGCCCCCTTTTAATGATGGTCGACCCTTCCATAAGTCACTTAAGTTATAATATTTAATTATATTATAACTTTATAATATAGGCTTCTATTTAATTAATATTTATTTTGGCGAATAAATATTAATATCTCTCTCAATATAAGTCCAATTGTTGAACCGTCTGAAGTCAGATGATAAGTGACCAAATCTACATATGACTAGACCATACTACTAAAAATAGCAGGGGTGCTCCGCTGAGTGTCTCCACTTACTAAAAATAGTAAGTCAGGCAAATGACATCCAAAAGACCCCGAATGAAACCCAAACTGAATCTCTGATAACTGAAGCCAAGCCATTCCTTAACAAGACCCTCTATCCACCTTATCAGCCTACGAGGGTCACATAATAGGCTAATCTCAAGCACTGAGAGATGTCAACTAGAAGGGGACATTACAATAGAGGTTTAAATAATCTCATTGATTTCATTGTCAACCTGTCTTAGCCTTCGCACCTCCTAGCAACATTTCTTAAGTCTTTCCAACAAATCTGCTTTGTACATATCCTGCAACCCTTGCATTCCATGAGATCACATATATTTGTGGCATTCTGTCAAACAGTTTTTCATGCCTTGTCTATGCGTCCTTATTCCCAGAATCAATTTGTCATTTATATATATATATATAGAGAGTGTGTGTGCTTTGTCTTAGATACCATCATATACTCTTGCATGTCTCTTTGCGGATCTGCAATATAGCATTCTATATATTACTAAAAGATCTCTTTTTTTTTTAAGAATTATCTTGTCTATGTAATAGACATTAGAAGGTAGACCTTGTCTCTCAAAAAAGAGAAACGATGGCATTTCTTTTTTAGAAGAAAGCACCTCCCATACTTCTTTTATTGCTTAAACTTCTTATATGAAATTTTTAGTCTAAACGTATTGTGCTTTATTCGCACTGGCATTTTGGTTAGTATCCATAACTATTATGGAAATCACTTTTAGTGGAGTGAATAAAGGGCTCCACATTTATTCCCGTATGAGGTCTTTATTTTTATATATAAAAATAAATAAATAAAATAATATAGTTTCCTTAATGTTATCATAATAAAGTATCTACTTTTTCCTTGGTGTGGGGAAAGTACCAATTTAAATAAAGATAAATTAAATTAGACATTTAGTAACATTGTTTTTAGAAAAGGGAAGGCATCTTGTGGTATTTTAAATGGGATTTTTATCTTTTTCTTAAAACAAAGTAAATGGAATATATATATATATATATATATATATATATATATATATATATATATATATATATATATATATATATATATATATATATATATATATATATATATAAGTATAAGTATAAGTGTATTTATTTATATAAATAATTATATATATCGTAAAGATGAACAATTAAATATATATAAATATGTAAGAATTAGATACAAAATAATAATAATAATAATAATAATAATAATAAAATACTGATAATATTATTAATCGGAATAGTAATTCTATGGAATAGTTGAAATTGAAATTATGTTAATCAAACAGTTAGGATAGTAGGAGTGTCAACTATGGTAAATCCATAGGAGCTAGAAATAGAATTTTAAATTAATAAGTAATCCTTAATTATGTTATTATGAAAGAAAGGTATTTTTATTGTGAGGTCATAGATATGTTGATAAATCGTATACTTCGAGTTGCAATCGATTACATTAGGGTTGTTAGGTAAAGTATGTTAATTAGATTGAATGGAGAAAAAAATATTGATTCGTTTCAAGAAGGAATTCTTAGAATTGATAAATGTAATTGTGTGTTTTAAAATAGTGCTTATCATACATTTGCATATTCAATGTTTTCGCTTTTATACGTGAAACTATGGTAATTATCTTATTCCAAAATTGTTTGTAATATGAGAACGAGGTTTGTGAGATAGCCTAATGTTCCTCTTGGATGTAGTTTTAGAGTGATTTTTGTGTCGTGTTTAATGTTTGATGTTGATATTGATGCCTTCGACTATGTGGATGAGTAATGGTTTTATTGGTTATTGTTCAAATGAAAGTATTGTTTTATCTTGCTAACAAATAGTTTCCTTTGATGGATATAATAACCTTGATGGTCCATCATGTGTATATTAAGAGAGGATAAGGATTTATTCTTGAATTCGATTAATTGTAAGTTCTTATGATTTATCATTGTGAGTTAAAATGTCTTTGTAGTGAAAAAATGAATAAAATGTAAATCGAGTGTCTATTAGTCTTTATGATTATGAATGTTTTCATATATTTAAAGGTGAATTTTGATGGTTATCATGATTGATTGGCTTGATTTTCAAATTGAGATTGTGTATCATTGATTGATGTCGTTGTCATAATTGTTGTCTTTGTTAAGGGTGATTAGTTGTCATACTGCAAGGGTATCTTGAGAGGAGAGATAGAGGTTTCCTTGGATGCCCAGTTGAATTTGTGTCAAAATTGATTATGTTTGCTTGAATCTAGAGATCTCTTTATGATGACGCCACTTTTATCCTACTCCTTTCAATTTATGATTATGAAACTTATATAGTCATTTTGTGGCCCCATGATGTGAATCTTCCTTTTGTGTTTTGATTGAGGAGATTTTATGCAGTGACCTTCTTGTAGTCATATTTTGTGTTGGTTTGGAATCTGATATGCTTGAATTACCCTTAGGGAGAGTTTGTGGATTTTTGATATTTTAGACTTCCAGAGGCAATGGAGAAACTTGTATTATATTGATTTTTTTTATGGTTGGAAATTTGTGATGCATTGATCTCATTTTTGTTTTGAGTTCTTGCGGGTGGTACCTACTTTGTTCTGGTTCTCAATGATATGGAATGGGTTGCAAGATGGTGGTTGTCTCATACATTGTGAGTTATGTACACTTTAATTTTTATGTTAGCTAAGGTACACCCCTTGCTTGAATTTAGTTTTTGGTGCTGTAGGGAGAGTGGCTCTTCATGGGGGCCGGTGCACAAAGGGGTTGTTAGGGTAACCCATGGAAGAGTTATTTAATAAATGATAACCTAATAAAATTAATTAGTGGACTTGGGCAGTTAAACACTAAACAAGATTAATTATGAGCCTCACCCATACCATTAGTGCTTTCACAGTCTAAGGATGGGATGAGAAGACTTGGTTGGTAAGATCACTACCTTGTCCTCACAAAAGATAAGTGGTCCCACATGAGTCACCCTATGGAGCAGTCGCCTTGAGATAGGCAGCCTGGATAACCATAGATGGAGGTGGTACCTTGTGATAGGTTGCCTGGAAAATCCATGTAAGGCCATGCGATGACACTCTCCTACAATACCCGTTTATTCTCCCTTGTTTGTTTGCCTCTGGGAGTGTTAATTGAATTGTTGATGTTGTGGAGGCAGATGGATTCTTGGTGTTTGTTGTTGAAGCCTCCAAGTTCTATCTTTTAGTGTTGCACACATGCCAACAACATTGCCTCATGGCAACTTGATTGATGATAATGAAAGGTGCCCTTGATATTTATTATTGGTTGATATTGCGATATCATTTGAAGGCTTTTGATCCTATTGTTATTGGCACCTCTTATGGTTACTTAGTGTTGATCTATAATATTGATATTTGGTTTTGTTTGACTTTTCATTATTTTGTTGTGGCTATGTGATGGCATTGATTATGGGTTGTTATCTTATGTTGTTGTTATCCTTGTTGTGGAGTTTGGTTTGCTTTTGGTTTGTTTGGCTATTTTGATTGAGGAATGGGGATCTTTCTTGTCAACTCCCAACACGGGGGGTGGACTTTCGGGTCCACGTGGTCAGGTGGAACGTGCTATGCACCCCATTGGGTCCCCAGTTGAGGTTTGAAATTTGTAAATTTTGCCGCTTGCAGCGTCTCCAGAATTGTTCCCAAGTCCAAGCCAATCTTGTTACTTTGTATTCACCTTTTTAGTTGTATTATGCTATCTTATTGTATTGTTCCCATTCATGTTGGGGAACACTTCTGCATTACGGTCACTCTTGTACGATGTAAATTTTATTATCATTGTAAGGAATGTAGTCTTTGACCTTAATTTATGATCTCTGATGGATGCTTATCATGCTTGAAATGTATATTGATGCTTGTACTATTATGAGTTATTGTTTCATAATGTGCAATTCTTAATGGTGTTGTATCTGTGGAAATATTTATAATTATGTTCATAGATGTGATAAATGGTTTTACTTATATTCTGATATGGATGTTTGAATGTCATTAGTAATACTACATAATGGTTAAGTGGAATCCTTGTAGTAAGTTAAGCATCGTCTTGGTTTGGGTTACGTTAGTAATGTTGTCATGTGTACCCCAGAGCACATAGTATACGATGTATATATTAACTGCAAAGTATGCGTTGGTTGTTCATGTTCAACCTATGTTGCATATCCCTAATCATAAAAAAAAAAAAAAAAAATTGTGCTTTTATTGTAAGTTTCTTTTTGTCCTTTGGGGTTCGTGCAACAGGGCATTACACCCAATCTAAAACATGAGAATCATCATGAACATATCACCATAAAATTGACACATGAAACACATCGTGGATGCGTGATAGACTAGGTGGCAAGGATAAAAAATAAGCTACTAGACCTATCCGCTCTAAAATCTCAAATGGTCCCATAAAATGAGGCATGAGCTTAGAGCCTTTTCCATAATGCATTGGATTCTTATATGGTCGCACTCTCAAGAACACACAATCATTAACTGAGAAGCTTCAATTTGTCCTCTTAGCATTGACATTCTTCTTCTAATGACCCTAAGCCTCTTGTAAATGTTGCCTAATCAAAACCACTTGTCGCTCCATATCATGTAACATCTCTGAACCAATCACCACTCTATGCTCAATCCAATCCCAACTCAATGGTGTCTTACAAGGTCTATCGTACAATTCTTGATATGGTGGCATACCCAATGAGCTGTGATGCCCATTATTATAACAAAACTCAAAAAAATATAAGTAATCAACCCATCGGGACTACTGGTTAATCACATACATGTGTAACATATCCTCAAGAACTTGATTCACCTTCTCAGTATGTCCATCTATCTTAGAGTGATAAGTTGAACTGAAGTTTAGCTAAGTGCATGTTGATGTGTTTTTATGCACTTCTCAACACAGGTAGTGCATAGGCACACTACCTTTCTTGGAAGGTAATTTCCAACAATAAGTTGTTGAAAATCACCCCAAGGTCTCTCAGGTGTCATCTTATGACGTGCATGGAATTTCTCAGTTGATGTTTGATGTGATTTTGTTGGTAATCACAGGGCGAACATACAAAGTTAAGCTGGAGGGAAGGTGAATCTTAAAATGGAGTTCCTAACATGGGAAGTTATTGTGCAATTTACTGCAGGCTCAAACAACAATCTTAAACTCCTATTTTATCTTAATATTTGGATTTACAATGTGCAATGAACTTTACCATAGGTCAATTATGAAAAAAAAAAGAAAAGGGGTAGGGAAGAGAAGAGGTTCTTGGATCTAAAACTAGCGATGAACAGTGATCATGGAGGGCTCTA
The DNA here is from genome assembly GCA_007258455.2 of Sequoia sempervirens. Taxonomy (NCBI): domain Eukaryota; kingdom Viridiplantae; phylum Streptophyta; class Pinopsida; order Cupressales; family Cupressaceae; genus Sequoia; species Sequoia sempervirens. Next base: position 19,625,064 of record VDFB02047230.1, on the reverse strand, counting down.
TTGCGGATAGCCTTCCTAAAACATAATTTCACTTAACCAAATTAACTCACGGTATCATGAAACTTGTGCAAGCTTCTAAGGACTGCAAATATTCAACCATTCATTCACCATAAACATGCATGAACAAAAGATAGAAGTTTGGAGCAGCTGTTGGTTTATTCCCATACTAACTTTACATAGTTGTCTACCATCAATAAATAACAAAAAGTATGGACAAGAAAGGCATCAACACACAATAAATCTACACAACCATTGAATAACATTAACTAATCTATCAAAGTAATCTAAAACATGAAGAACAACAAAGTAAATCTATCTAAATCAACTAAGTATGGGAGATGAACCATGTAACATGCAATAGAAACTCAAGAGTCCACCAAAATCCATTTAACTTCTATTAAAAATTTTGCAGCATGCATTTACAACAACTCAATTCTCTCTTGAAAATGAGAGGAGACCCCCAATTTATAGTGTTCAGAAAGAAAAATGAATGGCCAAGATTGATTTGCATTGTGTGGCCAAGATTCACTACAAACTAAGGTTTCACCTACCCCCAAATATATTACAATTTAAAATTACATCCTTGTCTTTTTCCCTATTTTGTCCTCTTGTGGCAACACTATAGCACCTTGGTCTTCTAGCTGATTTCCTTTGTTGTAGCTGTTTTGTGAAGAGATTTTCATCAATGACCAGGTTTCCCTCCTGCTTCTTCAAAGGAACATACTCCATGAACTTGTTGATTAATTCTTGGAGCTTATCAATCTCCATTATATTGGATTGAAGCACTTGGTAGTTCCATTGCTTGGATCGGCCTGTAAGTGTACATCATACTTAGCTATGTTGTCCTTGACTTGTTCAGATTGGGTGAAAGCACAAGTAGAAAAACTCATGAAATTTGTGGTAAGCTCGCCTAACATCCCATCTTCCATCTTCTTATGGAAATAAGGCTTTATCTTTTCTGGATCAATCTCAACGGTGGGCAATCATATCCTATCATTAATTTCAAATAATTTGTACAGTTTGCCCTAATTTCTTTGGCCCAGTCGATGTCAGGCTCTACCTTATGGAGCACTTTCTCTAGTATCTCTTTTTTTGTGATCGAAGTGCAGCTTCCACATATCCACCAGTAAATGATCTTCCTTTATTAGTGCAAGCTAATCTTCCCATGTTTTGTGAGGCAGCTTGAGGATGGCCTCAATTTTAGGATAGGTGGACCCATATATCTTTGGGAAGTCATTGCAAAACTTCCTCTTGCCCTCAAGGTATCTTTGTACTTCTAGGAACTTATTTGTTGTCCTGACAACACGATTGATTCCCATGTTTCCACTCGGGTGGCGATTTGCACAGTCTGGGATCTAGAAGCATCCATGGTTATTTTGGATTTGACCTTAGGTTTCCTCTCTTTCTTTGTTCTTATTTGGGTTTAGGCCAAGATGGCCTCCAGCCTTGCCTTCAGATATTTTAAGGTAGGGGTCTTCTTTTCCAATTGTTTCTCGAGCCACTCAGGCATCTAATATTCCCCCTTTGGTGATTCATGACCCCCTTCTTCTTCTCTAATTTCAATTTCCTTCTCCCTTGGAGCTTCCTTCTCCATCCTTGTGTCTTCTTCTTCTTCATCAGAGTCTTGGATGAATAATGTGTGTTTGATGGGAGACTTGGTTGGAATGCATCCCTTGGGGCTATCCTCCCCTTCTATAGTTTTCTTTTCTCCTTCTTCTTCATGCCCATGTTCTTCGAGCTACTCCATTCTTGGGTTGTCGTGGGTGTTAGCTTCTTCTTGGGGTTTATCTTCTTTATTTTCCTCTTCCTCGCATTGGCGTGGAACATCTTCTTGTTCTTTCTTTTCTTGCTCTTCTTTCCCTTCTGAGAGAGGAGTTTCTCCATTCTGCTCAAGGCCTTTATCATGCTCCCTAGTTGGAGATTCAATGCTCTCCTCCATCTTATCACTTGATTCCTTTTCTTCTTTAGAAGGTGGATTTTCTACCTCCTCTCTGGCATCCTTCAACTATTGAGCTAACTCCTCCTTGAGATCTACATCAAAGGTCTTGACAATATATTTGGTGCTTGCATCTTCTTCATCACTCTCAAAGGATTTTGTTTCATGCACCACTTCATCAATTGGTAGGCGCTGGAATTCAGGATGCTCATGATAATCGTTTTCTTCTTCCTTGATCCTCTTTGTGGCTTCCTTCTCTCATCTCTCCAACTCCTTGGATATTTCCATTCTGGCTTTCATTTCAGGTGGTTTAGTTAGAGGAGTGGAGGCAAGAATATTGGCAAGAATTTGCACCAAGGCAGTCTAAATAGTCGAGTTCATTAGCACCCCTGGCAGCTCTATGGGAACATTTTGCATATGTTGGGAGAAGGCTTTTGGAAGCGAGAGCATGGGAATTGGCATTGTTGTTGTTGCCAGAGTTATTTATGTTGTCGGGGACATGGAGGTGAAGGAAAGTAGAGAGGTGGTGGCAGAGGAAGAGTTAATGGTTACAACCTGCTCGGTGGGTGGAGAAGAGGCAAGGTGGAATGAGATGTCCACCGTAGGTGGGGAAGTGGCAACCATCGCCTAAGATGTAGGAAAAGGGGCAGTAGTAGAAATAGTTTCAGAGGTAGTGGGTAGATATTGTGGTTGCTCAGCATCTATTTCTTCTCCCTCATGGAGCGGATCCTCTTGAATGGTTGGCATTTCTGTGAAATTGCCTAATCTCTTGTGTTTCTTGGAAGGTTCACCTTCCAAATCCTTTCTAGCATACACCTTGGGATTGGGTTTTTTCTCTGCAGCTTCCTTTCTCTTCCTTGAATTGGTGGTAGGAGGAAATGTTGAAGTCCCACCTGATGGGGCAGTGGCTATCCCATGGTCTGTTTCACTCATTGGCTCATTCTCGAGTTCCTCATAGGTCAAAGTGACCCCTTGTTGCTTGAATTGGAAAACTTTATCTTTAATCCATTCCTTTGTTCTAGCCTCCACAGGATTGGTCAAAATATCAAGGTCATCAACTTCTTGCTCATTCCAATCTATCAATGGTAGTGGCAGATTGGTAACTGCATTGTACCAAGGATCCATCATTGTGCTTTCATCTTCTTCCACCTGGTCGAGTACTGGGAATAGGTTGACCATCTTTACAAAATACGTCATCATGCACATATAGTGCCTCATTCACACTTCATTGTCATCTCTAAAATTGGCCTAAAAATCCTCAACATGATGCCTATGAGCATATTCAACTGTGACCATCTTCTTTAGTTTTCCATAGGGGTTCATTCGTGGCTTGGCAGTATGGAACCTCAGATGATACTCCACGAGCTCCTTATCTAAATTTTTTGTGCATTGGGAAGTGTGGAGTTCATATTTCCCTTGGATGAAGGAGAGGGGATAAGGAATCCCTGCCTTATGCTTGCCACTCAGAAGGGCGTGTGTTTGTTGTAGCTGCCGAGACAGTTCTAACATAATTATCTGATCATTGGGGTACTGAGGCAACATGTATGGTTTCTCTGAAAATCCTTTAGCACAGATGTATGTGAACTTTGGAAATTGTATGAACAGGAAGGAAAAGTGTCAGAGGAAGGAATTGGCACTATGGGAGACTCTTCTCTCAAAGTCACCCCCAACCAGTTTGATGATATGACCTATGAAAGTGTCATTGACCCTGCAATACTCCCTCTTGAAGTTTTTGAATTGCAATTGGGGGTATTTGTCATAAATGTTTAGGTCCCTTCCTCGTTCCTCATCTAGAGCTCAAAATAAGCCTCTATATGGTATTCGGTTGGCCAAAGAATATACCAAATATGAGGTCATGTAGAATTGGGAAGTCTTTACAACCACAAATTGCTCGTGGAAGAAATCACTGATTATCCCTACCTAGTAGAATTTGGCCTCTCCACGAAGAATCTCTTCAACAAAGTACAACATCCACTCTTGGAAATAGGCTGCAGTTGGAAGGCCCATTACTCTGCTCAACAATGTTACCAAGTCATGGTAATCTTCATAAAAGTCACTTCGGAATAACTCTTGAGGAACCTTAGCAGCACTACCCCTCTTCTCTTTCAACTAGTGCTGATTTATAAGCCTTTTGCACTTTAGGGGGTCTTTGTCCCACATCGCCTTGCCATCATCCTTGGTTGGTATTTCCATCTCCCTAAAGGTAGGGATATGGAATGTCTTTATTATTGCTTTGGGAGACATGTTAGCCAAAAAAAAATTGTCTCTGTCCACTATGGTCTGAGTCTCTTCTTGGTATGACTCTCTACATGCCATAACTAGCTTAGGAGCAACAAGAGCAGGAGGGAAGCCTGTAGCTTTGGCCAACCCACTGCTTCTGATTAGTCTTTTTTTTTCCATTGTAGGGTTGATTTAGACCCTTTGCTTGAATTCGTCAATGTCTATATGCCCGATGTTTATATCAGAGACCTCCCTCCATGTTGTGGTGACCTTAGAGTTAAGGGGCTCCTCCTGGAACTTATACTTCATTTGATCTTTGTTGTCCTTCCTGCGAGGTGCTTTAGCGGTCTTCTTTCCTTTGTCCTTTTCTATGACCTCTCTCGATGGTCTTGCACCTGATTCCATATATCTTGGAGGAAAAAGAGAGGTGAGCATATTCGAGCATGAAAACATGGAGATGTTAGCCAAATCTCTGCACAATGGCGTTAGATTGGATAAATCTTCATTAAGAATCCTAACATATCCTCCACTTTGACATTAGCATGTTGCAGGAGGGAGTTTGAATAATTCGGGTCCTAGGGGTCAGAATTCCCTAGGCTGATGGTTGTTTTAGAGCTGCTGTAGGAGGGACGACAATCAGGGCACAATGGCCCGCCTATCTCGACCCACCTTCAAATTTGGGAAATTTGAGGAGTTGATTAAGGGGAGTGCCCTATTTTAACATTTGGGTCAAAGTCAATTTAGTGATTAAAGGGAATTTGGATCATCTTTTGGGAAATCGAAACTAGGAGGAAGCCTTGTTGTTTAGAGTTTTTCATTTGGAACGACTCTGGTGAGATGAAATTATGGGGATAGAATACCGAGGGGCAAGACTCATGGGTCTAGAGGGCAGCAGTATTGCCCATTGGTATTTTAGGTATTTAGGGTTGGATGAGGTGGACCATGTCCGCTAAGAGATTGTCGTTGGAAACGGCGGAAGACATGTGGAGGTCCAATGGAGGCGGCTCAACACATCGGGTTTGGGTGGAGATGGGGCCGCTCACCTTGTGTTTACTTAGTCATTCAAGAGTTTTTTGGTCGAGGCGAGGTTAGGTTCCGGGCATCGAAGGATGGAGGCAATTTTCCTCATTATTACGATGGTGATAGGACAGAGTCCCGAAGATGATGACCAATATAGGGGGACCCACGAAGGATGAGCAGTTAGCAACTCCCACCTTTTCATTCAAAAAATTGAGATGGGGTTGGGACCCAAAGGGCGGAGGGTCGGAGACTAGGGGTCATAACAGATGGTGGGCTTGTTCCATCGGCAAGGTGGGTCCCAAAGGATACTTGGCACTTGATCGTCTTTAGGTTCAAAGTTACACGACTGATGATAGAGCGGGTTCTAAAGGTCGGATGGACAGGACTAGAATGTTGCTTGGGATGTTAGGTTATAAGCAGCGCCCTGAGGATGGAGTCCTGCGATTGCGGTCCCAAACGGGTCAATGACTTGAGATTTTGCAAAAATGAACTCAGGGAAATTTGAGAAGCAGGGCTCAAACACTAGAAAGTTGAGGTTCAAAAGCCATTTGGGAACGACAGATCATAAGCGACATCCCAGGGAAGGAATCTCGCGAGCTCAGATCTAAAAGGTTCGTTGGACCTCCTTTTAAGTTTGGGAGTTTTTTCTATGTTCAAGTGGTGAATGAGATGAGACCTTCCACGATGGTGGGCCCAAAAGGGTTGTTTTCCACGTTAAAGTTTGTTTTTTTTTCAAATGCAAGCGATGGAAATGGGAGTTCAATGGCCAGTGAGAGGCGAGACCCTGGCTCAAGAACTACGAAGGAAAGTGCAAGTTTTGCAATCGTTATATGGGTGACTTGTGAAGTTTTTTAGGATTTCATCATGTGGGTTTTGTGTTCGTTGATCTCTCCTACTTAGTTCATGAGTTTTTCTTCTTTCAAATTCATCATTTTTACCAGCAATCAAGGAAAAATGTGAAACAGGGTGCAGGAAACAGACTCACCTCAAGAACCTGATGAAAGAGGCAAAAGATCAGCTACCAAATGCGTTGGATTGGTGGTGGCACTTGTCAAGATTGGAGCTGGCGGAGGGAGATGGCTCTCTAATTCGTTCTAACAAACTGGAAAATGAAAATGGTAGTTCAAACTCACCTATTTATAGAAAATAGGGCATTAAATGCTGGTAATAAATGCTCATATGATGAACATCAGGTTGGTGAGCTACAAATTTGAAAATGACTGTGGCAGCATCGGGATCCAATAGACGTGTGGCCATCGGTGGATGGAAGTTAGCAAGTTTGGCAATTTATGGGTGGCGCCGAAGGCATCAGGTTTCACTAGGCGGAAAGTCGGTAGAGAAAGGTCATTAGGAATGGCTATGAAGCAATGAAAACCTGAGAGGGGTGCGCCTGATGAGGTTCATGGATGCTAGCTTCAAAACACTAAGGGAAAAAACTAGTGGGATTCTGCAAAGACTTGGGACTTAGGAAAATCTGAGGTGAAATTATGGTCGACTCAAGATGACTTCCCTAAAGCTCATTGACCATTTTGAACACCAAACAGGGGGCACACAAAACGAAGCGGTAACCAAAAGTGACCCAACAAGGCGAAGGAAAGAGAGGGTCCCCATTCTGAATGGGGCATTGTGTTAAAGGCACAACAAATGGAGACTCTACTAAAGAACGCTCCCGGGTGTTCTAAGGATAAATGCTCATTTAGAACCCAAAATCTCTAGTTTCGCAGACCAGGGGCTGTCGTCAAAAAGTGAACTAAGAGAACATGATCCTTAATTAAGTCAACCCATGAAACATCTAAAAAGTGTGTGTTTAGTGAATTCATTCCCTTTCCACAGAAACTGTGATAAGTGGTAGCTAATCTAACCGAGCAAGCTACATGAATCGTCCAACCCCAAAAATAACTTGGACATTTCCTCACTGCTAGTCAGACGCCCATTGCCCTAATGGAGTTGTCGTTGTGACCCCATGAATATTGCTCTACTGCCAGCCGGGCGTCCATAGCCTCGGTAGAGTTATTTGCACACCCATATGGTTGCTTGATTTCAACATTTTCTTTTCTTTTCTTTCTTTTGATACTTCTTTTAACACTTTCTTCTTTTCCTCAACCATGTAAGCATTGAAGCATACTATGGGTTTGGGAACCACAGTGGTCACTGGAGCGAACTTAAGATTTTTTGCTTACTAAGTCGTCATAACAACCACTATACAATTCTTTGGAGATAATTAATATGCATTTTTTTTTGGATCTGAGATGAATGTAGAAGGAAGATTCAACCAAGGGTTGGGTACTAAGTCAAAGTTTAGATGAGGAATCCATTCCATGGTAGCCATTAGAGACCAATAGTTGAGAGTGAATATTTAGCCAAAGAATACTGAGAGCAAGCAACAAAGTGAACTATTCGTTGAATGAGCATGACCACTACAACAATAAGCAAAGAAAACCCTTGGAAAAATCAAACACATAGCCAGGAAACAAGAAAAAAAAAAGCAACGCAAAGCAATGATACAAAAGCAAAACAAAAGCAACCTAAACTAACCTCAATGTACAGGTATTTATAGGAACAAAACTAAAAGAGCTTAGGCTTGGAAGTAATGCTTTAGGTGCTACCTGTTGACACGCAACGAGACATCCTCACCAGTTAAGGCCTTTAAGTGGAAAGTATTGTCTCCAAGGATTTCAACAATTTGAAAGGGGCCAAGCCAGAGCTTGTTGAATTTGTTATGTCCCCCTTTTTTCGCATGGGCCTTGTCCCAGCATAGGACTAGATCAACAATTCTAAAGGCCTTTATTTTGGCTTGACAGTCGAACCATCTTTTACTATGCCTTGATGTTTGGAAAAATTTTCTATTGTACAGTCACACACTTCTTCTACATGTAATAGCTCAGTCAAGCGAGTTTCTCTATGATCCCCTTCTTCGTAAAATTCATTGATGAACTGGAGGGTGGGGATTTTCATATGGATTGGGAATATAGGCTCTAAATCATAAATGAGATGGAATGGGGAATCACCAAGGGCGGCCTTTTGGCAAGTGTGATCTTACCAAAGGGAAAAACGGAGCTCGGTATGCCAGTCCTTGGGATTCCTATCAAGCGGTTTTTTAATCACAATGATTAGGTTCTTGTTAGTGGATTCTGCTAAACCATTGCCCTAGGGATAGTAGTTGGACAAGAATTTGAGGGAAATTCCATAATCAAAGGCCCAACTAGAAAATTTGAGTGAGAAAAATGTAGGGCCACTATCACATACTAAAGCATATGGGAAATCAAAATGATTCAAAATGAAACTTTCAAGAAAATTTGTAACTACCTCTGTTGTGCATTGCCTACATGCAATGGCTTCTATCCATCTAGTGCAATAATTGAAAGTAGTTAGAATGTACTTGTGTCCTGCAGGTGATGGTGGGCTTACTAGACCAATGAAGTCAAGACCCCATTGTGCAAATGGTCTCACCTCCAAAACTGGTTGCAACAGGACAATAACATTCTTATCTCTAGTTGTGGTAGTTTGACATGCATGGCACATATGAACATGGTTATGAGTGTCCTTAAAGACTATCATCCAATAGTATCCTGCTCATAAGATTTGATGTGTGGTGGAAGGACCAGATCCATGACTGGTGCCACACTTGTCATGAAATTATTTCAAGACCCGGTTTCCTTCTTCTTTGCCAAGGCATCTTAGATAGACACCTTCATGATTCCTCTTGTACAATATGGATCCCTACAACATATAGCTACTACTTTTTAGTTTGATGGAATGCTTTTAAACTCCCTACAAGCGAGGTGGGTACTTGTGGTTCAACAAATAGTAGATGATGTCATCGTACCATTCCCCTAGAGAAATGTCCTTAAGTTGGTACTACTGCACTATAAGTTCAGGTCCTGCTTTAGCTGCTATTTTAGCTATTTTTCATAAGAGTGCCTATCCTCTTACTAATTTCATGGGCTGAATTTCCATATCGTACTCTTGCAGCAAAGTGACCCACTTGGCTCTTCGCTCTTCCAGCTCATTTTGCATGAGCAGTGTCTTCACTGCTGGGTCAGGGACAATGGCGAACACCTTATTGCGCAAGATGTAATGCCTAAACTTCTTAACTCCTCTAACGAGAGCATACACTTGCTTTTCCATGTTGTGGTACCTTAGTTTGACATATTTCAAAGGAGCACTCATAAAGGCAATAGGATGCTCGTTCCCTTCGTTATCCTTTTGAGTTAAAATGCTGGTGCAGATGAGTGATTTGAAGCAAATGAATAAGTGTAGAATGGCTTCAGATAATCTGGGCTAACTAGTATTGGTGCCTCAGTGATTGCTTTCTCGATTTCTTCAAAGGATTTTTTTGCTTCGGGAGTCCACTTGATTTTAGCATCTTGTTTCAACATGGCATTGAGTGGCTTGACAATCTTAGCAAAACCTGCAATGAAATTTCTCACGAAGTTGATCTTTCTGAAGAAAGATTTGAGTTCTTTTTTGCTGCCCAGTAGCTAGATCTTCAGCAAGGATTGAATGCACTCAGGGTCAATGGAGATGCCTCATTCCAAGATAACATCTCCAAGTAATTTCCCTTTAGTGACTCCAAAGATGCACTTCTTCGGGTTAAGGGAAACCCCAAATTATCGCCACCTCTGAAATACTTTGCATAAGTCGAAGACATGGTTACTTCGTTTCTTTGAAAACACGGCCAAATCATCCATGTAGATGATTATTCACTTTCCAATCAAGTCCTTGAAGGCAATTTCCATTACACACTGGAAAGTGGTGTCCACATTGATGAGCCCGAATGGCATTCCTCTATAGGAAAAAGTGCCCCACTTGGTGGTGAATGCCATCTTGTGGCGGTCTTCGTACTGCACCATCACTTGGTTGTACCTGAAGTACCCATCAAGGAAGGAAATCATCTACAATCCATTGACAATTTGCAATACCTCATCCAGTGAAGGCACTGGATAGTTGTCCTTCTCCAAAGCTTTGTTCAAATTGCGGAAGTCGACACACAATCTAATTTCTCCTTTCTTTTTCCTAACTGGGACTAAGTTGGCCACCCATGTGGAGCGCCTAATTGGAAAGATTATTTTGGTTGAAAGTAACTTCTACACTTCCTTGTAAATGATGGGTTCCAACAAGGCATTGATGGGGCATTGTCTTTGCTGAAATGGTCACATATCGGGCTTGAGAGGAATGGTTTGTGTGATGATGGAGGTATCATAGGTCTTAAAGTCTTCATAGCTCCATGCTACCACATCATGATTCTTCTGCAAATCATCAAAAATTCCCTTCTTTTCCTTTGCAGTACACTCTTTTCTAATAAACACATTTTTGGCTTCCTCAGCTATTCTGAGGTTGTGGGTGTCACACTAGTTGTTTATGGCATCTTTGATTGTTTGTTGATCCTGATCTCAGATCTGATCCAGGTCAAATATGTCCTCAAGCTGAACCATACCTCATGGAATAGTGTTGGTTTTGAGGTTGATGGTCCCTTCTATATCTAATTCAGCTTCTTCCGGATCAACTTCATCAATTATTTGTGTTGCAAACATGTCAGAAATTGTGATGAATTCTAGGATATGCCTATCATCATTGAATACCTAGAAGCGAGTGACATTTTACGGGACAAATGGAGTGGAGGTCAAATCAATAGTAAATTTCTTGAGGCTAGACAGAGACAGGGGTTGCAAAGTGTTGGTTTCTTGGGCCAAAGCATCAGCTATATGGTTCTGAGAATGTGGGATCACCTATATGTTAAATGCATCTAGACTCTCTAAGAGATCCCAGATTCTATTCCTATAGTTTTCAAACCTTCTGTCATGGCATGAGTACAATTTTCTAAGTTGTTTAACCACCAGTTCAAAATCACCAAAAACTTGCAGCATTTTAACATTCTTTCTTAAAGCCATCAAAAGACCATGAACTGAGGCTTCATATTCCACTACATTATTGGTGCAATAAAATTAAAGTATGTGGGTGGAAAAGTAGGTCTTACCCGTAGGGTTGATAAGCTTGAATCCAATGTTGACTCCTTGTTTAGATTTGGACCCATCGAAGTGTAGCGTCTAAAACTTAGGTGAGTCCTTGACTTTAGGGCCAATGAGACACGACCTCTCCTTTGGTTTCACACTTGCATAAGATGTTTCCTGAGTAGGTGTTGACTGATTAAGGTCTACAAGTTTCCCTGTTGACAACTCTTCTTCGGGGGTGACTTGTGCTTTGATAAGTTCCACTGTTGTCTAGCACAAACAACACTAAAAAGTTAGAGTGGGAAGCATTGTGTACCTTGCACCAATTAGGCAACAAGAGTTCTTGGAAACTAATTCTCGCACCCAAGATAAGTTGATTTTGCATGCATTGTTCCATAAAGTCTCAGAATCCATCCAATAATCCTAAAGTGCCATCTTCAGGGGACTCCTCATCATCAAGTTCTACATTTCCGTGCTTTGAGGTGTATGGGCTAAATCAATCAGAGGGCTGCATTGGACCAGGAAAACTTCTACAACCATTCCTTCTCTTGAATCTTCCAACTCTTCTTGATATGAGATGGGAGAGTAGTTCCCCAGCTTGGTCTCGAAAAACAACACCTCATTAGTGTTTTTGTACTAAGCGGTAATCATGAACTTCATACATGGCTCACAATCTATACAGATCTGATTTGGCAGTCCCTTCAATGGTAGCCACATGTAAGAATGATTTGTTACAGCATATCCATTCAACTTTCTAGTGAAGTCTCACCCAAGGATAATCCCATAGGTGTCAGGGATGTCTGCCACCTGAATGTCAACGACTTGTTGTACCCTTGGATCTGCATCAATCTTCATTGGGATCCAATTCATTTCTCCCACTATGTTAACCTTTGTCTTGTCCAGTTGAGTCACCTTTCTTCTTGATGGTGTGGGGTTAATCCTAAGAGCTTTGCACACTGCTAGGGGCATGACATTGGCTAATGCTCCCAAATCAAGCAAGCAATTGTGCAAATTCTTTCCAAATATCTGGATGGTGGTGAGGAAGTGTAGTGTTTCCAACTTTCCTTGGAAGAGGCCCATAGGAATGTCCACTTGAGCTAATTGAGCTTTGTTCTTATCGCGAGCCCTATCCTTAGTCTACCTAGAGGGTTGATCCTTGGAGCTTTGCATATTATTTTGATCCGATTCCTTTATAGGTTGCTTACCTGTCAACTAATTTTGAGGTGGATCTGCCTTCTTCCCGTGAATTTGTTGAATAACAGGTTCCCTTGGAGGGTCTTCGAAAGAGACTTTCTTGTCTGATATTTCCTGTGTTGCCTTAGAAGACGGAGTTCCATTAATAACTCTAAATAAGTCATTAGGGGAAATTTACATAAAAAATGGGCCTCCTAAGAAACTCTAAAAAAGCAAAAATTATGTCATATAATACAAATTATTTAAATATAAAAAATATAAATTACTTAACTACATGAGTTAAGTGGGGACACATGTTTCTATTATAATTCTTTAAGAAACTAAAGTCTATGATTTTTTAAAAGTGGTAACATATATTTCTATTATAATTTATTAAAAAACTCAAGTACACTTTATTCATTATTTATTTTTTATTTAAAAACTCTTAAACTCAAGTTCGGTAACTTATATTTCTATTATAATTTATTAAAAAAGTCGAGTTCAATTTCTTTTCTTGATTACTTGTTTTTTTAAATTATTTAAAAAGTGGCAAAGTAAAAGATAATGAAAATTAGCAAAAGAGAAAGTAATCTTTTAAACGGTCTTTCTTTCAAAAGAAATTTAAAAATATAATAAAAGTTTAAAATATATTTTAAAATATATTTTTTTCAAAAGTTTAAAATATATATATTTAAAAAAAATAAAAAAATATATTTAAAATATATAAGTTTAAAATATATTTAAAAATAAATAAAATAATAAGGGGGCCCACTAAATGTGAGCGCTCCCCCTTAAAATTTAAATTAATAAAATTTTGGTATTAGAATATTTATATGCTAAACATTTAAATATTAGAATATTTGAAATTATTAAAAATAATTAATGAAATTTAAAATAATAAAATTTTGATATTAGAATATTTCAATGCTAAACATTTAAATATTAGAATATTTGAAATTATTAAAAATAATTAAAGAATTTTTTAATTTTTGTAGCACTTCATAAATGATTTTTAATATTTTTTTTTTTTTTCTTAAAGAATAAAAATATTTTTTTGAAAATATAAAAATTTCTATAATAGAACTTAAGAATATAAATCTAAAAAACAAAAAGAATATTTTATATTTAGAAAGATGAATGAGAGAGAATAGGATATGTAGAGTTAAATTAACCATCATAAGTTAATTCATAAGATTTTAGAAAGTTTTATTTTATAAAATAAATAATTTTATTTTTATTTTGGATGATGTCACCATATAGGTTGATGTCATCTTTTGGTTGATTTTTGATAACTTAAAAAGCTAATGATGTCATCCTTAGGAGGCCCATTTTTTATGTAAATTTCCCCTAATGTGTTCCTAACTGCAGGAACCTTAAGTAATTTAAAGGCAGATAAGTTGATCTTGACTTTCTTGAACTCTTCAATGACATATTCTCCCATTTGCTCAATTTCAGCTTCAAAGGCCTTGCCTATGGCAGAGCTAGCGGTTTGAGCTCATGTCTGGCTTGACTAATTTTGGGGTTGGCCTTGAGGTTGGTTTTGTGGCTGATTTTGTGGTTGATTTAATGGTCTATCCTTGCTAAGGTATTGAGTGGGTACATGAGGAAGACTAGGATTATTGCTGGCATTGGGATCAGGCAGTGTGCTAAAGTAATTAGGCAGAGTGGAAGTTGTAAAAGGTCCACCCAACTTCCTATTCCTAAGGTAGTAGAGAGTCGCTCTCTAGTGGAACATATGAACTTCATCTACATATAGTTCCTCCTCATCTATGGAACCATTGTCTACTGAATCAAAAAGTTGAGACAAGGTTTCTTCACTACTTACCTCTTGGATTTCATCCTCTTTTGGTGGAGCATCCTCACATTCTGGGACATTGTTCTCGCTCTGTGGGAATGGTGTTAGATTAACCATGAGACAAGAGGAGTCATAGGGCTTAGATGGGACTATGTCGCGACATCTAGCATTGTCCATGACATTCTGAACTCTGACTTGGAAGATTTTTGTGGCTGTGAGGAACTCGGGGAAGTCCAACTCAGAGTGCCTACTAGTTTTGTGTATTTGGCACCATCCAGAAAGAGTTGCTTCCACCAGGTACACACCACTAGTTGTCTTTTCAGCATTAGTAGGTTGATCAAGCAGAGTAGGGATGCCTCCATTGTTAGGCCTAGTATTCCATGTTCTATTTTGTCTTTGGGTGAGCCTCCTTTCAAAATTCTAATCAGAATTTTGTCCTCTTTCATAGTTTTGTCCTGAAGAAGGAGCCACATCACGACCATCACTGCTTTCTTTATTGAGGTTGGATTGAATGCTCCGCTGGGAAGCTTGCAACTGACTATTCTGATTTCTCAGGTGTGTCATCTCTGTGGACATTTTCTTGATCATTTCGGTCAGCTCATCAAGTTGATCTTTCTCGGTGTTACTCAGCTGCAACACTTGATTTTGAAGAAAAATAGGCGGGGAAGTTGGCTGATTTTGTTGTGCCGAAGGAAATTCTAGTCCCTACAGATATAATGGTGTTTGAGGTTGTTGAGAGTACGCTTGTTGCTATTGGGGAGCTTGGGAGTAGGTTTGCTATTGTTGAGACTACAAGTATGAAGGCACGAGAGGCGCCTGTTCATCGGTTGTCCTGGATGTGGGACTATGGGCAACTCAGGATCCTAATTCATAAGAGGTGTCTGATGAGCGAATGCTTGGTTGAGCCCATGAACCTACATCGGATAAGCCACTAGACCCAAGGAGGGTAGCAGAACAATTTTTTTTTTCCCCAAATCTGTACTAGCAATAACTGCCTCGGTGTACGCATCAACTAACCAAGTTGGAGTTGGTCACATTCTCTTCACCAATGCAGCTGTGAGATTATCCAATGTTGCGTAGTAAATTGGTAGGGCAACAGCATCATTGAGCACATATGGGGCGTGCAACCTTTTATAGGCTCAATGAAATTGATCATTGAAAGAACTCATTGACTCATTGACTTCCCTACGAATTGATGTGAATTGTCAATATATCTCTAAAGGGTTGATCGAGATCTTGTACTTCTACAAGAAAGAATTCATCATCAAATCCCAAGATATAATGGATACTGTAAGCAAGTTAATATACCACTAAAATGCCTCTTCCCCCAACGAATAAGGGAAGAGCCTACATGCCACATCCTCCTGATCGATTTGCATGTCCTTCAATGTTATTTGGAAGATTTTGATATGCTCTCCAGCCATCCCCTGCAGCTCCTGAGGATTGAACTTTGTACAAAAGCTCTCCTGATTCTTATGCATGTCATGGTAGGCGTTGAAGTGCAACGAAGAAGGGTTATTCCCTAGCCAAGCCATGAGGGGAGGCAGAGGTGGTATTTTTTGTTCAATAGTGACTTGGGGATACACAGGGGAAGTGGCAATTGGGACTGCACCTTGGACTTGGAGGGCAAGGGAAGGCACAACACGCCGGTTGTGGGAAGCGAGAGGCTGAAATGTTGTGTGGTATGGCTGAGTGAAATGAATGAAGGTGAAGGAAGTTTGTTGAGTCTAAGGTGAATAGAAGGAAAAAGGAGGTGAAGGAAAAGGTGAAGTGGGTGGGATAGAGGAGGAAGAAGAAGAGGTTGTGTCCCCTCCTATAGTTCTTCTAGCCCTCGTGGGAGGCTGTAATTCCTAAAATTCCCCTTTGTTTGAAGTAGACCTTAAAACACTTCGGGACCTTTCAAGGGAGAATGAATCACCTTGATCCAACTTAGCTCAATGGCCCTCCTAGCACCAATTTTGTTGATGTGTTTTTATACACTTCTCAGCACAGGCAGTGCATAGGTGCACTACTTCTCTTGAAAGGTAATTTCCAACAAGTTGTTGAAAATCACCCCAAGGTCTCTCGAGTGTCAGGTTATGACGTGCATGGAATTTCTCAGTTGATGAACATTTGATGTGATTTTGTTGGTAATCACAGGGCAGACTTACAAAGTTAAGCTAGAGGGAAGGTGAATATTAAAATGGAGTTCTTGAGATGGGAAGTTAGCGTGCAATTTACTGCAGGTTTGAACCACAATCTTAAACTCCTATTTTATCTTAATATTTGGCTTTAAAATGTGCAATAAACATTAGCATAGGTCACTTATTTAAAAAAGAGAAAAGGGGCAAGGAAGAGGAGAGGTTCCTAGATCTAAAACTAGCGATAAACTGTGATCATGGAGGATTCTACTACAAACAACCTTCCTAAGACATAATTTCACTTAACCAGATTAACTCATAGTATCATGAAACTTGTGCAAGCTTCTAAGGATTACAAATATTCAACCATTCATTCACCATAAACATGCATGAACAAAAGATAGAAGTTTTGAGTAGCTTTTAGTTTATGCCTAGACTAACTTTACACAACTATCTACCATCAGTAAACAACGAAAAGTATGGACAAGAAAGGCATCAACACAACAAAAATATACACAACCATTGAACAACATTAACTAATATATCAAAGTAATCTAAAACATGAAGAACAACAAAGTAAATCTATCTCAATCAACTAACTATGAGAGATGAACCATGTAACATGCAATAGAAACTCAAGAGTCCACCAAAAGCCAATGAACTTCTATTAAAAATTTTGCAGCATGCCTTTACGACAACTCAACTCTCTCTTGAAAATGAAAGGAGACCCCCTATTTATAGTGTTCAGAAAGAAAATTGAATGGCCAAGATTCACTAAAAACTAGGGTTTCACCTACCCACAAATATATTACAATTTAAAATTACATTCTTATCTTTTTCCATATTTTGTCCTCTTGTGGTAGCATTGTAGCACCTTTGTCTTCTAGCTAACTTCCTTTGCTGCAGCTATTCTGTGAGGAGCTTTTCATCAATGACCGGGTTTCCCTCCTGCTTCTTCAAAGTAGCATACTCCATGAACTTTTTGATTAATTCCTGGAGCTTATCAATCTCCATTATATTGGATTGGAGAACTTGGTAGTTGCATTGCTTGGATCGTCTTGTGAGTGTATCCCAATCTCAATCATACTTAGCCATGTTGTCCCTGACATGTTCATATTGGGTGAAATCCCGAGTAGCAAAACTCATGAAATCTATGGTAAGCTCGCATGACATCCCATCTTCCATCTTCTTATGGAAATAAGGCTTTATCTTTTCTGGATGAATCTCGACGACATGCATATCATATCCTATCATTAATTTCAAATAATCCATACATTCCACCCTAATTTCTTTGGCCCAGTCGATGTCTGACTCTACCTTATGGAGCACTTGCTCCAGTATCTCTTTTTTGTGATCAAATTCTAGCTTCCACATATCCACCAGCCAATGATCGTCCTATGTTAGTGCAAGCTCCTCTTCCCATATTTTGTGAGGAAGCTTGAGGATGGCCTCAATTTTAGGATAGGTGGACCTGTATATCTTTGGGAAGTTAGTGCAAAACTTCCTCATGCCCTCAAGGTATCTTTGTACTTCTAGGAACTTATTTGTTGTTTTGACAGCATGATTGATGCCCATGTTTCCAACATATAGGACATGTCAGAACCAATCCTCTATAGTCTTAGTCTAATTCTTCCTTTTCTCAAGCTTATTGATATGGTCCTTGGACAACAACTATGGTGGTGCCGAGGATGTGGTGGGGAGCTCCTCCACTGACGAACATTGTTGAATATAGTCAGTAAAATCAACCACCTGTGCCTTTAGCTCTTCCTTTGAGATATTATCCTGGTGCATTTGATGCATGATTGTAGCAACAGACTCTTGGAGGTGATCAATTTTTTTCTCTTGAAGTGATTCCTAGGCCAAGGGTGGAGATATTATAGCTCACCCCTTCTTCATTCATCACTGGGGTTAGTTTGGATCTAACCTTAGGTTTCCTCTCTTTCTTTGTGCTTATCTGGGCTCGGGCCAAGATGGCCTCCAACCTTGCCTTCAATTATTTTAAGGTAGGGTTTTTCTTTTCCAATTATTTATTGAGCCACTCAGGCATTTTATATTCCCTCTTTGGTGATTCATGACCCGCTTTTTCTTCTTTGATTTCAATTTCCTTGTCCCCTGGAGCTTCCTTCTCCATCCTTGTGTCTTCTTCTTCTTTGTCAGAGTCACGGATGAATAATGTGTGTTTAACGAGAGACTTGGTGGGCATGCATCCCTTGGGGCTGTCCTCCCCTTCGGTAGTTTTCTTTTCTCCTTCTTCTTCATGCCCATGTTCTTTGGGCTACTCCATTCCTGGGCTGTCATGGGTTTCAACTTCTTCTTGGGGTTTATCTTCTTCTTTCTTTTCCTCTTCCTCGCGTTGAGGTGGCACATATTCTTGCCCTTCTGAGAGGCATTTCTCCATCGTGCTCGGGGCCTTTATCATGCTCCCTAGTTGGAGGTTCAGTGTCCTCCATCTTATCACTTGATTCCTTTTCTTCTTCAGAAGGCGAATTTTCTACCTCTTCTCTGGCATCCTTCAATTATCGAGCTAACTCCTCCTCGAGATTTGCATCAAAGGTATCCACAATATATTTGGCACTGGCATCTTCTTCATCACTCTTAGAGGATTCTGTTTTGTGCACACTTCATCAATTGGCAGGCATTGAAATTTGGGATGCTCATGATAATTGTTCGCTTCTTCCTTGATCTTCATTATGGCTTCCTTCTCTCATCGCTCCAACTCCCTGGATATTTCCATTGTGGCTTTCATTTTGGTTGGTTCAGTTGGAGGAGTGGAGGCAGGAATATTGGCAAGAATTTGCACCAAGGCAACCTGAATAGTCGGGTTCATTAGCACCCCCGACAGCTCTGTGGGAACATTCTACATATTCTAGGAGAATGCTTCTGGAAGCGAGAGTGTGGGCATTGGCATTTTTGTTGTTGCCAGAGGTAGTGATGTTGTCGGGGGCATGGAGGTGGAGGAAAGTGGAGAGGTGATGGTAGAGGAAGAGTCAATCGTTACAACCTGCCCAACGGGTGGAGAAGAGGTAAGGTGGACCAAGATGTCCACCACAGGTGGGGAAGTGGCAACCATCGTGTAAGAGGTAGGCCGAGGGGCTTCAGTAGTAGCAGTTTCAGAGGCAACTGGTGGAGATTTTGGTTGCTCAGCATCTATTTCTTCTCCCTCATGGAGTGAACCTCTTGAATGTTTGGAATTTCTGTGAAACTTCATGATCTCTTGTGTTTCTTGGAAGGTTAAGCTTTTGAATCCTTTCTAGCATACACCTTGAGATTGGGTTGTTGCTTTACAGCTTCCTTTCTCTTCCTTGACCTAGTGGTCAAAGGAGATGTTGAAGTCTCACCTGATGGGACAATAGCTATCCCATTGTTTGTTTCATTTGTTGGCTCATTCTTGAGCTCCTCATAGGTCAAAGTGACCCAATGTTGCTTCAATTGGGAAACTTTCCCATCAATCCATTACTTTGTTCTAGTCTCCACAAGCTTGGTCAGAATATCGAGATCATCAACCTCTTGCTCATTCCAATCTATTAGTGGCAGTAACAGATTGGCAACTGTGTTGTACCGAGGATTCTTCCACTTGGTCGGGTACTGGGAATAGGTTGACCCTCTTTACAAAATACGCCATCATGCGCATATAGTGCCTCATTCACATTTCATTGTCATCTCTAAAATTGGCCCAAAAATCCTCAACATGATGCTTATGAGCATATTCAATTGTGACCATCTTCTTCAGTTTTCCATAGGGGCCCATTTGTGGCCTGGCAGTATGGAACCTCAAATGATACTCCACGAGCTCCTTATTTGAATTTTTTGTGTATTGGGAAGTGTGGAGTTTGTATTTCCCTTGGCCAAAGGAGAGAGGATAAGGAATCCCCGCCTTATGCTTGCCGCTTAGAAGTTCATGTGTTCGCTACAACTTCCAAGAGAGTTCTAACAGAATTATCTGGTCATTGGGGTACCAGGGCAGCTTGTATGGTTTCTTTGTAAAGCCTTCAGTATGAATGTATGAATAGGAAGGAAAATTTTTGGAGGAAGGTGTTGGTACAATGGGAGACTCTTCTCTCAAAGTCACCCCCAAGCAGTTTGATGATATGACCTATGAAAGCATCATTGATCCTGCAATACTCGCTCTTGAAGTTTCTGAATTGCAATTGAGGGTATCTGTCATAAAGCTTTAGGTCCCTGCCTATTTCCTCATCTGGAGCTTGAAAAAAGCCTCTGTATGGTATTCAGTTGGCCAAAGAATAGACCAAATATGAGGTCATGTAGAATCAGGAGGTCTTCTTTACAACCATGAATTGCTTGTGGAAGCAATCGTTGATTATCCCTTCCCAGTAGAATTTGGCCTCTCCATGGAGAATATCTTCAACAAAGTACAACATCCACTCTTGGAAATAGGCTGAAGTTGGAAGGCCCATTACTTTTCTCAACAATGTTACCAAGTCATGGTAATCTTCATAAAAGTCACTTTGGAATAACTCTTGGGGAACCTTAGCAACACCGCCCCTCTTCTCTTTTGACCAGTGTTGATTTATAAGCCTTTTGCACTTTAGGGGTTCTTCGTCCCACATCGCCTTGCCATCATCCTTGGTTGGTATTTCCATCTTCCCAAAGGTAGGGATATGGAAAGTCTTTGTTATTGCCTTGGGAAACATGTCAGCCAAAACATTTCTGTCTCTATCCACTATGGTTCAGGTCTCTTCTTGGTATGCCTCTATGTAGGCCATAACGAGCTCAAGAGCAACAAGAGCAGGAGGGAAGCTTACAACTTTGGCCAACCCACTGCTTCTGATTAGTCTTGCATTTTCTATTGTAGGGTTGATTCAGACCCTTTTCTTGAATTCGTCAATGTCTATATGTCAGATGTTTGTATTAGAGACCTCCCTCCATGTTGTGGTTACCATAGAGTTAAGGGGCTCCTCTTGGAACTTATACTTCATTTGATCTTTGTTATCCTTCCTGCGAGGTGCTTTGATTGTCTTGTTTCCTTTTTCCTTTTCTATGGCCTCTCCTGAAGGTCCTACACTTGATTCCATATATTCTACGGGAAAAAGAGAGGAGCATATTCGAGTATGAAAACATGGAGACATTAGCCAAATCTCTCCAAAATGGTGTTAGATTGGATAAATCTTCATTAGGAATCCTAATATATCTTCCACTTTTGCATTGGCATGTTGCAAGAGAGTGTTTGAATAATTCAGGTCTTAGGGGTCAAAATTCCCCAGGCTAATGGTTGTTTTAAGGCTACGATAAGAGGGACGACAATTAGGGCACGACGGCTAGCCTATCCTGGCCCACCTTTAGATTTGGGAAATTTGAGGAGTCCATTAAGGGGAGTGCCCTATTTTAACATGTGGGTGAAAGTCAATTTAGTGATTGGAGGGCATTTGGATTGTCTTTTGGGAAATTGGAACTAGGATGTGAAGCCTTGTTGTTTGGATTTTTCCATTTGGAACGGCTTTGGTGAGATGAAATTCTGGTGATAGAGTTCTGATGGGCAGGACCTACAGGTTTAGAGGGCAGCGATATTGCTCATTGGTCTTTTAGGTATTTAGTGTCGGAGGAGGCAGATGTCCGCTAAGAGATTGCCATTGGAAATGACAAAAGACATGCAGAGGTCCGATGGAGGCAGCCCGACACATTAGATTTGGGTGGAGATGGGGTTGCTCACTTTGTGTTTAATTAGTCATTTGAGAGTTTTTTGGTCGAGGTGAGCTCAAGTTTCAGGCACCAGAAGGATGGAGGCAGTTTTCCTCATAGTTACGGCGGTGACGAGACAGAGTCCTAAAGACAACGATCCATCCAGGGGGACTCGCAAAGGATGAGCACTTAGCAACTCCCACTTTTCATTCAAACAGTCGAGATGAGGCTGAGACCCGAAGGGTAGACGATTGGAAGCCAGGGGTCATAACGGATGGCGGGCACTTGATCGTCTTGAGGTTCAAAGTTACACAACGGATGACAGAGAGAGGTTCGAAGGTCAGATGGATGGGACCAGAATGATGCTTGGGACACTAGGTTATAAGTGGCGCCTTGAGGACAGAGTCCCGCGGGTGTGGACCTGAACGGGTCGATGACTTTAGATTCTGCAAAAGTGAACTCAGGGAAATTTGAGAAGCAGGGCCCAACCATCGAAAAGCTGAGGTTCGAAAGCCATTTGGGAACAACATATCAGGCAGAGTCCTAGGGAAGGAATCTCGTGGGGTCAGATCTGAAAGGTTCGTTGGACCTCTATTTCAGTTTTGCAGTTTTTTTAAGTTCAAGCAGCGAATGAGATGAGACATATTGTGATGGTGGGCCTGGAAGGGTCGTTTGTAGTTTTAAAGTTTTTTTTTTTCAAATGAATGCAACGATAATGGGAGTTCACGGGCCCATGAGAGGCGAGAGCCCTGGCTTAAGAACAATGGTAGAAAGTGCAAGCTTCGTGATCATTATATGGGTGATTTGTGAAGTTTTCTAGGATTTCATCATGCGGGTTTTGTGCACGTTGATCTCTCCTACTTCATGAGTTTTTTTCTTTCAAATTCATCATTTTTACCAGCAATCAAAGAAAAATGTGAAACATGGTGTGGGCGGTAGACTCACCTCAAGAACTCGATGAAAGAGGCAAAAGATCAGCTAGCAAACCCGTTGGATTGGCGATGACACTTGTCAGGCTTGAAGGCGATGTGGGGAGATGGCTCTCTGATTCGTTATGACAAACTGGCGAGTGAAAATGACAGTTCAGAATCACCTACTTATAGAAAATAGGGCATTAAATGCTAATAATAAATGCTCATACGACAGACATCAGGTTGGTGAGCTGCAAATTCAAAAACGGTAGTGGGAGCATCGAGATCCGACAGATGGGTGGTCATCGGCGGATGAACGTTAGCAAGTTTGGCAATGAATGGGGGGCGTCGAAGGCATCGGGTACTAGCAAGCAGAAAGCTGGTAGAGAAAGTTCATTAGGAATGGAAATGAAGCAACAAAAACTTGAGAGGGATAGTTTGGTGGGGCGGGCCCGATGAGGTTCATGGACGCCAGCTTCAAAACTCTAAGGAAAACAGCCAATGGAATTCCGCAGAGACTCAGGACTTCGGAAAATATGAGGAGGTGAAATTATGGTCAACTCAAGATGACTTCCCTAAAGCTCATTGACCATTTTGAACACCAAATACGGGACACGCAAAATGAAGTGAAAACCAAAAGCAACCTGGTGAGGCAAAGGAAAGAGAGGGTCCCCATTCCAAATGGGGTGTGTGTGTTGAAGGCACAACAGTGGCCAACACCTGCTGTAAAGACCTCCAAAATGTTGACGTGAAGAGTGAATCCCTATTTGATATAATCGTGTGAGGTACACCATGTAATCTAACAATGTCATCTAAAAATACTCTTGCCACTGTCGATGGTGTATGAGTCATACACATAGGTGAGAATTGGGCTAATTTGGTAAACTTGTCCATAGTTACCATAATGGCATCATGGAATCGTGAGGACAAACATAGACCAACAATGAAATTCATTGAAACAGTATCCCACTTTCACTTAGGAATATCATGTGGGTAGAGTAGTCCTGCTGGAAGCTAATTCTCTGCTTTGACCCTCTAACACTCAAGGCATCAGGTCACATAGTCTATAATATCTCATAGCATACCAACCTAATGGTACAACTGTCTTAGATCGACATGCATTTTCTTCACTCATGGGTGTGTCACATATGGTGCCCTATGTGCCTCTAACAATACCACTATACAAAGATCTCTTGTACTAGGTACATAGATGTGACCTCTGTGTCATAGTAACCCATCAAACCTAAGTGTACCTTAAAAAATTTCCCTTAGAAGAGGAGGTGAACGGGAGAAAAGGGGGGTTCGTATGGACCCTGGTTTGAGTGAACCCCCCTTGGGGATTCATTCGTACGGACCCTAGTTCAAGTGAACCCCCTTTTTAATTTTCCATTATTTTTGTTTTAAAAATTTCCAAAAGTGGGTCCCATGATTAAATAGGGTTCGATTGAACGAGGGTCCAAACAAACACCCCAATTTGTGCGAACCCCTAAAAACCAATTTTTTTTCCATGGGAGCATTTTTGCAATTTTCCTTCCTAAACAAAATTGTAAACCAATATTGTGGGATCACCTTGTCATTAGTCTCCTAATTATTTATTCCCCGACACACCCCACACTCCATCCATGTACCAAAAATGAAATATTACTTAAATCTTACAACAATTAAATTGGTCAATGTATTTGCAATTAAATTTTCGTTAACCATGTATTTTATTATTAACCAAAGCTAGATTAATAATTTAATAACCTTTCTTATATTGAACTGCAATCAAATCAACTGACTGTTATACTGTAGTTATGGTTTATATTATTTTATTATTTCCTTTTCGGCGATGTATTATTTTTGTTCCATTTAAAACAAATCTTCCTTTATTAAGTGATCTTTTATGAGCTAAAATATAAGGTGGTTGAAATCCATTTCCAAGGAAGATGTGGGTACCTGGGTATGAGTCTCAACTAAACAAAATAATAAGTTTATTGAATGCAAATGAGAAACCCCAAAATGGTCACCCTAATTACTCCAAGAAGATTAAAAGGGAAACGACAAGGTAAGATGGTGGTGTCCAGGTAGAGGGGAAAGATAGCCATGATTCAGGGAGGTTTACTCATCGATTTCACTCACCATTCATTTCCCTTATTCTTTTTTAGATTCTCCCACCCTATCTATTATCTTGTGTGTGTTCCTTGTATGCAAGTTGTTTGAGGTGGTGCAAAGGGAAGTAGGGTTTGGTTATTTCAATTCCTCAACTGTATTTTTGGTTTTTTTGAAAAGGGGTGCCCAAACCCTAAGCACTTATTCATGCTAGATATAGGCTGAATTTTTAAAACCTAAATGTGCAAATTATTAATTTATTTTAGCCACTACTTTCATTTTAATTAACATTCTCTAAAACCCCCGTCAAAACGTCATTTTTTGAATGTAGGCTCACCTAAATGGGTGGAGTGAATGGACGATACAACCAGGGAGTAGCTGAAAGCAGGTTTAGGCATCACCATGGAAGAAAATGACCTCTCTCCCACAAAGGTCACGAATTGTGAGGAGAGGAGCCCTCCTCCCAGTCGATAGTGCTCAACCCAGTCCTTTTTTTTGTGCTCACTTAAATCATTCATCTTCGTATAATGAAAACAATTTTTTTTTCTATTTGGGGACCTATTCACTTCTATATTCTTTAACACAAAACTCCTAACCTATATGCCATTTGTTCAATAACATTCTTATATGCATTTTATATTTTGGTTGTGTAGCTACATTGTCAGTTCCAGATTAACTAGGCCCATCGGAGCAGAGGGAGAGATGCAATCGATTATTAATCCTATGGTTACTTGGTAATGAGATGCTCCTAAGGAATCTATAGGTTAAAACCAGTGGGAAATTTTACGCTTCCTCTAGGCGTAAGATCTATTTCTTACATGGGGGAAAATGTATAAACTAGTGACCTATACGAAGTTGACTTCTACATATTTAAGGACAAGAATACATATTCTATCCCATTATATTCCTTTTTCTTGAGGGCAGAAAGTGGTACATTGACCACCCCTCTTATAGTTGTGAAGTGAAATATTACTCAATCTAGTTACGTCTTTAACTGTCATGTATAGAATATATAAATGAATATTTACAGAAATATTTGTTTCTCTATAAATTTGAACACCATAGTTAGTAAGTTACTACTACCTTCCTTCCCTCTTATGGAATAAATCAACAGTAAACCGACAGAAAAATAAATATATTTCCAATTCTTTCTTGTAACGTAAATCTATAGAAACATAAAGATATTTCTCTTCCTCTCTACAGAAAGCTAAAAGTTTTTTTTTCTCTTTTTTTTGCAAGTAATCAACATGAAAATAAGTAAACTTTCCTTTTTGTATAGAGAAAATATAAACCTTTTTTTTATACATTCTTAGCAATATGTCCTTTCATGTTTGGAAATAGTATACATTTTCTTTCAAATAGAACATTATTTTTTTAAAACAAAATCCTTCCTAACTAGAGAACATAATACTTTATATTTTGGAACAAAAACTCATCCTTGTAGCATAATATAATCTTCAACAAGTTTCATTTCCTAGTTAGCACAAAATACATGTACTTAGAGACAATATGTGTTTTCTTAAACCAACATAATACAAGTCTAGTAGAAACCAAAATACACATTCTTTTGAAACATGAGTCAAGTCTTTTAGCATAATATATTTCATGTACAGAGTATCTATTATTTAATAAAGTGCTTCTTTGAACATATTTATTATGTTTCTTGGATACAATACTTCTTTTAGAACACTACAACATTTCCCCGTGAACATAATGGTCTACAAATTCTATAACTTAACATATCTTCTACTTTTACACACAATGAAGATTTAATCCCAACTTGCAAGTTTTCTTCATCTTAACTTGCACACAAAACATCCTTTTTCCCATGCCAATGGGGTGCTCACCATCCATCCATAGGATGGAAGACCAGCTACCCATCGAGCAAGGAGGCTGCCAAACAGACCTAGGTGACACATACAAACAACCCTTTTCCCAAACAACAACATAGTTTCACAGCCAACAAAAGACAACCACTCTTTTAGGTAAGACAACATTATACAAAAACCATTTTAATGGCTTTCATGGGGAGAGGCTGGGAGGATCACAGCCATAGGGAAACTAACATCAAGCACTTCCCATAAATTTCTACCCAACAACCTCCTCCATTCCCAAAACTTCCCATTTCCTTATTTTCCACAAAGGGTACTCTTACCCTTGGGTACTCATACCCATTTTACTTACAACTACCAATTTTCTCAAGGAAATAATCATGTGCCCTCATGGGGATCTCTCCCCCCTTCAATCCCCCACTTGGGATGTTCACTACCAATACTGGGGAGCCAACCCACCAAGGTACACAAACTTAATAGTGCTTACACAACATAGAAAATTCAACAAGATAGCAAAACAAAGCATGGCACAACATAAATTTAGTACATACACTCAAACAAGATATTGGGATAAAGCTTACAACATTACACAAAACAAATATCCAACAAAACAACAACACCCAACCATAGCACAACATGGATTTAGCACATACATTCAACAAAACTTGGGACAAAGACCCTACCTTTAAACCTTGAGAGGGGATGACTACTCTTCCTTCCTCTTCTTCAACTCTTTCTCTCCCTTTCTTCTTCCCTTCCTTTTCCAAAATCAGAATGCCTCACCCTTAACCAAATCTCCCTCAAATTCTTCTCCCAACAGCCCCAACTACCATGTCCTCTTTATGAGGCATGGCCTTCACATGGGTTGCCAACACTCTTTTTTGTCACCCCTCTTACAAGAAATGTAAGAGGGGTCATTAATGAGATATGACCATGTTTATAGTCTAAATATACCCCCAACCTTTAGGTCATAGGCCTAAGGTGTATAATAAACAACTATTTATTAAAATTGGGACTAGATTGACTCTTAAAACTACATGAAATACAAAATCCAAATTACGACTTTCTTTTTGAATCACATTTGGTTTCCAACAATTTCAACACTTACACCCTTACCCCATATCACAAGATACACAACTTTTCAACACATCACATATGTCATGCCCATAATTTTTCTCTAGAAAAACCCAACTATTTTTTTTTCTTTTAATACAAAATTAAACTAAATACCACTATAGGTGTCTAAGGTGAAACACTAACCTTGATTTGAGTTGGGCACCCAAAGGAGAGTCACTCCTCAATTCAAGCGCAAAATTTATCTATATAGAATTTGTATGCCAAACACTGCTAGGGTTTACCTGACACACTCTTTTATACCCCCTTGGGTCATCTAAATAACATGAGTCTTGGAATGAATATAGTGAGTCATATAAGACTAAATTTTATTTGATCTAATTGTGAATTTCAACCATAATATGTTTATAACTATTTGGGTTACCTGAATCACAAATAAACACCAACCCAAGTTGTGTGCCCTAGGAGTACACGTGATAACGATACTATGCTTAAGGTAATTGTCGCCCAAATTTTGTTATGCTTACATCGCCCAATTATATAGCATTATTAAATAACTAACCTAAAAAATAATTGTAACCTTCACATCAATAACACCGTTGTTATGAAACTCCACAAGGGTTAATTCACATTTCAGTGACACTATACTATCATTATGAACCAATGGTATTTCATCCAATATCACTTATTTTTAATATCGATAGTTTATGCCTCATTGATATTATTACAATTGCCGACATAATAAGACTATATCCTTAATGATGAAATTCCTCCTAATATTTATCTCATCAATTACTAGCATCATTCTTAATAAAACATTAATATTATGACAATAATTTTATTTATTCTTTTTTTCTTTTATCGATAATGGATCTAATTATCTATTTAATCATGTATCATTTAACTCCCATTCTAACTCCAATTAAATTATTTAAATGATATTGTAGTACCTATAAAATAAAAAAATAAAAAATTAAATAAATAAATATTAGAACTTATGTGTACAATTTAATTCCCTTATATATACAAATATCTCCTTACTATTATTCATTAATATTATTATCTATTTATTTCCTCTAATATTGATTCCCTAATTATTATAATGATTAACCATATGAGTGGAAAATAAATCTAAAAGGATGTGTAAAGTGCTTGATTTTAAACTAGTGGGACCACCCACTTTAATAAAGTAGTGTGCTTTAAAGGAGGAGTGGGTAATTTTAAAGAGAAGAGAGTGATTTGGGGGTAAGGGAACGGTGCCCATTTTCCCCATCCTCACGGCTCTCAAAACACATTTAACATTTCTCTTAGGGAGTGAGTCCACGTAGGCATGGGTTGGAATTTCAAACATTAAATAAAAGAATCTTCGACGAAGGAACTTATTTCGCCAAACTTATTGTGAATTATTCTAGGTATGTTGATTTGGGAATAATGCTAAGATCAATATGCTACTTATTATTAGCATTAGTGTTACTTTAATTACGCCGAAGGCGTGTTCTATATGAGCTTTCCAAGCTCATTTTATCTGTGAACGGTCCAAAACGAAGGATAGGGCTTGGTTGACATTAAAACGAATCTTAGTCGTCCATCATTTTTTGCCGTATTTTTCTACTTTCCCCGCCGCTATCGGTTTTGCTTTCTCCGCTACTATCGCTTCGCTGAAAATTATGACCATAATGAGCACATTTAGGTTTTAACGTTACGACATCCTTTCTTGCTCCAAGGAGATTTATATTTATTTTACTGACTTTTTTTTTTGAGGCGCACGGTTGTCTACAATTGTTTATTCCTCGCGTGCATCATGACTCAACAGCTAATCTCCCAACAAAATATATGTTTCCTCGGTAGGTGAACCCGTCAGTTTCAAAGGGAACACACTATCAAATTCAGGGGTAAATATTTTTAATATAAATCTTGTAAAAAATATAATAACTAATGATGAAGTAGATGACTTCATATTATATTTATTTATAATGTAATTTTTTTAATACTAATAATAATATTTTAAAGTCAATTTTAATGAAAATTTGTTATTTAATTATCATGTATGTTTTGTTTCCAATTTCATATTATATTTATTTATAATGTAATTTTTTAATACCAATAATAATATCTTAAAATCAATTTTAATGAAAATTTGTTTATTTATATAACAAAATTAATAATTGAAAGAAACAAATATTAAATAATTTTTATTAAAGTAATTTGTTATACATAATAATATATTAAAATCAATTTTTTTTTTTTTAAAAAAAATTATATAGAATAATTTAGATAATTGAAAGAAAAATATTGAATAAATATTATTCTATAATAAAAAAATTAAAACAAATTAATAATAATATTAAAACCATTTTCTAAATGATCTATCAATTGATCTTATTTACTACACAAATGTGTGCAAAAAATAAACCAATTTTTTCCTAATTGACCTTTCACAAGGTGCAATAGCTAGTTAATCTTATTATCATGGTACCTCACTAGCTGGCATATGGTCATTTACATAAGTCACATTCCATAACTCATTTATGATGTACACGACAAATGTTAAGTCTCATTATGTGCGACTTCAAGAGCTGTGAATGCATGAATTGACACAAATATATCGAGATACTGAAGGCATGCATGTCGACTTTGCAGTCGTTTGGATTCCTTTATTATCAAAGGATAAAAGCTATGGTTATGGCTCTTATAAGCGGGTTATTCAACATATGCCTTGCTTTAGTCTTCCTAAATTCCTCTGGAGGTATGTAAACTTCAGAGTCGTTTTACTTGATAAGGAAGAATTTTCAATCAGATTACATCACATATTCTACTCTAATCATATTACTTTCTGGAAATGTTTGTGGAACTCTTTAAGATACTGGGTTGAATATAATGGCAATCTAAGTTTATGGGTATTCAGAGGGTAAACTGTAGCTGGTTGGGGTGTTTAGCTTTTTAAGCTAAATAGAAGGAGGGCGACAGATGATTGAACCGCTAGCATTCAAACCGTCACTCACAACCCTCGACACTCACTTTACATTTACTTCAGGGCATCTACTTTGTTGTTGTAGAATACGCAGGCACAAAAGGTCAATTGGATCTTGTTGAGCATCCAACAGATTTCATTATTCGTTTTAGTTTTATTTTATTATTATTATCTTTCTTTTTATACAGATTTCACAAGAATTTTGGGAAGTTTTCCTTCAGGTAAAAAGTCTCATGTTATGGGCTGCTTATACCAACTACAGTACCACCATAAATTCTAGATCATTCAACATATACGATACATTCCTTATTTTCATTCAGATCTATGAAGATGATTGTAGACCTAACAAGCTTGTAAACAACAACAAATCTACCTTATCTATTTCTTTTCTTTTCTTCTTTTTTTCTTCTTCTTATCTCTGTAAATCATCCCATCTCTAATGACAAGAACATTCTAAATATTGTTTTAATGGGGAAAAGGGGGAATATGTGCATACACACCCAATTGACTTCTGGCCATAACCGTTTGATTTTATACTTAGATAATGCCATTTCTGGTTTTCTTAAGTTTATTTTTATTTTGAGACAAAATTAATTTAGTTGCATCTCAGTTACAACATAGAATAATTCATCTTAGCCCATTTATTTCCAAAACAAGCAACAGTAGGAAATCACTCAATACCCATTTATTCCTCTAATAGCTATAAGAAGAGTTTCATTTGAGCATGATCATACTTGCAATAGCTAATTGATCCTATAGTAACACTATGCAGAAGCTTATTTTAATTGCTCATTGGTCTTGTATTCACAAAGAGTATGGGGTCTAAAAGAACAGTCATCTTTTTCTTTTCTTTTGTTTAATAACAAGGTGCAAAATTTCATATATGAACTGCTCACGATTCAGTTGATTTTCAAGATTAAGCAACTAACATGCAACTGAAGTAGAATTCTAACTATTCCATATTACAACCAATATGTGGAAGTACAAAAAACAACACAATTAAGTAAGGCTTGCTCTCCACTCTACCATAATGGCATCATGGAGCTTCGTGGGCTCTAGCCATGCCTCCGAGCAAGAAATTTATTAACTCCAAGATGATAAATGGAGTCTTCTCAATATTTTACAAAGAGTTAAGGATACCACGACATCTAATTTCCTGTATATAGGCTCTCCACTCACCATACTCAACTAATATCCATACAAGCATACTATTTTCTCTGATAATTACTCTAATGGAAATGGGAAAAAGGGGAAAACTTATCTCTTTTCTTTAGATGAGAGGTTAAACTCTTCTATCCTTCTTGCCTCTCCAACCAAGCCATCTTGCTCACTATCTTCTCAAAAGGTGGACTCCTCTCCCCTTCTCATTCTTTCTCTATCTCTACTCAAATTCTCCAAGGGGAGAAGTGGGTAGCACCCCACTCCCTCTTCCTCTCAAAAATATATAGGAGTTCCAAAAATTACAACCCTTGGACAGGAGGTGTGAACTGTACCTCCCTCCATCAATGAAGGTCCTTTCCCCATTAATGAGAACATGCATTCAAACAACCACTCAATGTTTCCACCCCCTCCTCTTCTCAAAATTCATCTCTCTATTATGAGGGATTTCCAAGGGTCAAATCATATCCTAGGGGCACTATTGCATGCCTACTTGACCCATACCAATATGGTATCGACCCTAGGGGGTTTATTTTTGCATCCCAAACAAGACAATTGACCAACAACCCTCTTAAAAGGTTCATTTAAGGCCTATCCGAGTTTCAAACTTGGATAAGGGTTCCTAACGCCTAATCCCACTTACACCCACATGAAACATAATTAGATACCCTCACAACCCAAAGATAATTTATCCCTTTAATATCAACCCTCGCCACTTCAACATATTAACTCTATTTCTTTCTAAGCTCTGAAAGGGGGTCAAATTTATATCCTAAAGAAAAAGTCTTTTGATTTGCTCTTGATGGTTCACCCTTCTCATGCTAACACAATTACCTTCCTACACAATACTAATATAATCATAAGTAACAATTGGATATCATATATATAAATCTATTAACTGAGTATTTTATACTTTGGCTATTTAATAATCCATTTAAAATTTCAACTTTCTTTCCATAGTATAAGACTGCATTCCACCTTCATGGTAATAATAATAATGTCAAAAATTGAATGCAATAATATCGCCAAAATGTCACCGTGTTTATCATCCATAATATATTTAATCATCAATTCAAGAAAATAATATAACAAACTAGGGTTGTGTTAAGTACCTATGAGGCAGGGTCTTACAACATAAGACTCTAGCTTAATACTAGGGTGACACAACAAGGTTTGTTTAGCAACCTCCAACTCCCATGGCTAGGGGAAATTTACCTGCACGCTTCATGAAAGCATTAGTCAATTTGCCAATGAAATTATATCCAAAAACATAACATAATATAATGAAGTACAATATATATCGCATTCTCTGTACATACAAGCACATGAATTCTTTATATTTTTTCTTTTCAAACATCCAAGCACATGTTACAATCCAAAGCAATATCTCTTCCGTTATAACACATTAATCCACAATACTCATACTCATTGCGTAGTCGTTCCATCATTCATTTATGATCATATAATGTCAAATATGCATTCACATTGCATGGTCATTCACAAACTCACCTAATAAACACAATATCACATATTCTACTCTAAGCATGTTATTTCAATTCTCATATCATTCAAGATATCAGTAAAATCAATTAATGAAAATCAACATCCTCATTAAATTACGGTTCATAAAAGTAATTAATCTAACATGCATCATAATATAGAAGCTCAATGTTCACGAATCACAATCATCCATCATAAAATATAAGGTAAGAGTAATGTATCAAAGTACGAGCATGCAATAACAACAAAACATAATGTCCATAGATCCAGCTGATGATGGGTTTCACATCCTCCCCCCTTAGGGATGTACTTCCTCCTGGAAGTCATCAAAGGGGTGGGGATATAGTGCCCTCATATGTGATGCATCCTCCCAAGTGGCTAAGACCTCATCATAATGGTCCCGCTAAACCCTGACCTAGTCCAACAAGCTAAAATGCGGATGGGCTCCATCGCCAACTACCCGTCCACCTCCACCTGTAAAGCATCCTAATCTAAAACATGAGAATCATCATGAACATATTTCCATAAAACTGACACATGAAACACATCGTGGATGCGTGACAGGCTAGGTGGCAAGGCTAGACGATAAGCTACTAGACCTATCCACTCCAAAATCTCAAATCATCCCATAAAATGAGGTATGAGCTTAGATCCTTTTCCATAATAGATTGGATTCTTATGTGGTCACACTCTCAAGAGCACACAATCACTAACTAAGAAGCTTTGATCTATCCTCTTAGCATCGACATACTTCTTTTGATGACCTTGAGCCTCTTGCAAACACTGCCTGATCAAAACCACCTATCATTTTGTATCCTATAACATCTCTGGACCAATCACCACTCTTTCCTCAATCCAATCCCAACTCAATGGTGTCCTGTAAGGCCTATCGTACAATACCTGATATGGTGGCATACCCAATGAACTATGATGCCTATTATTGTAGGTAAACTCAGCCAAATACAACTAATCCTCCCATAGGGATTGTTGGTCAATCTCATACATGAATAACATATCCTCAAGAACCTGACTCACCCTCTTAGTCTATCCATCTGGCTCGAGTGATAAGCTGAACTGAAGTTGAGCTGAGTTCCCAACACCTGCTGTAATGACCTCCAAAATGTTTATGTGAAGAGTGAATCCCTATATGATATAATACTGTGAGGTACACCATGCAATCTGGCAATGTCATCTAAAAATACTCTCACCACTGTTGATGGTGTATAAGTCATACACATGGGTGAGAAGTGGGCTACTTTGGTCAGCTTGTCCACAGTTACCATGATGGCATCATGACAAAGTGAGGACAAAGGTAGACCAACAATGAAATCCATAGAAACATTATCCCACTTTCACTTAGGAGTATCATGCGGGTAGAGTAGTCCTACTAGATGCTAATACTCTGCCTTGAACCTCTAACGCTCAAGGCGTTAGGTCACATACTCTACAATATCTCACCGCATACCGGCCCAATGCTACAACAGTCTAAGATCGACGTGCATTTTCTTCACTCCTGGGTGTGTCACACATGGTGCCCTATGTGCCTTTGACAATACCATTGTACAAAGATCTCTTGTACTAGGTACATAGATGTGACCTTTGTGTTGTAGTAACCCATCAAACTCAAGTGTGTACCCTGAAAACTTTCCCTTAAGGGCCCTCTGTGACTGGATGTCCTGTTGTATTGCTAGGTACCACTCATCCTCTGGTAGGAATCATGAGATATCATTTATGTAAGTACAACATCTACTACCACATTCTCCTTCCCTTTGATGTAATTCGCATCAAATTCATACTTGTATAAGAACTACATCCAATGCCTCTGACAAGCGATTAGATTCAGCTCAGGTGTGAAAATATATTGAAGGATATGATGTTCTGAATACAATTTGAAGTGATAACCTAGAAGAAAGTGCCTTCAATGGACTAGACCATGAACCACTACTACTAACTCCAAGTAATGCATAGGCTAGTTCAGCTCATGGGTCTTCAGCTTTTGTGACTCATACATGATCACTCTACTCCCTTGCATGAGTACTGTACCTAAACCATCAATCAAAGCATCCGTGCAAACCATGAACTCTACTGAAGGATCATGTATTGCTAAGATAGGGGCATTAGTGAGATGCTCCTTAAGGGTCTGGAAGGCCCTCTCACACTTCTCAGTCCACTCAAACTTCTTCCCTTTTTGCTTAAGGGAAGTGATAGGATGTGCAATCTTGGAGAAATCCTCAACAAATTAGTGGTAATAACTAGTTAATCCCATAAAACTACTGACCTCTATCACTGTAGTAGGTGTTGGCCAATCCATGATGGCCCTAATCTTTGATGGATCTACTGAGATACCATTTCTTGATATAACATGACCAAGATAGTGAACCTCTGAATAGAAGAAGGCACACTTTGACAAGCTACCATACAACTGATGCTTCCTTAAACATTGTGAAACCTTCCGTAAGTGCTCCTAATGCTCCTCCTCGGTATGTGAATATATCAAAATATCATCCAGAAACACAATCACAAATATATCCAAGAAGGTGCGAAATACCTCGTTCATGAGACTCATGAACACTTCAGGGGCATTTGTCAAACCAAAGGGTACCACTATGAACTCATAATGGCCATATATGGTATGAAAAGTTGTCTTATGTATATCTACCTAAGCAATCCTCAGTTAGTGATAACCTGACCTAAGATCTATCTTCGAAAACACCCTAGCACCTTGAAACTAGTCAAACAAATCATCAATCTTGGAAGTGGGTAATGATTCTTGATGGTCACCTTATTTAGTTGTTTATAATCTATGCAAAGTTGAAGGGATCTATCCTTCTTCTTAATGAAAATGACAGGAGCACCCCATGGTCAGATGCTAGGATGAATTTGACCCTTATCTAATAATTCCTCCAACTAAAGCTTGAGCTCACTAAGCTCATGAGTGGTCATCCTGTAGGGTGCCCTCAAAATCAGCTTTGCCCCTGGCACCAAATCAATATGGAAATAAATCTCTCGATGAGGTGGCATCCTTGAAAGCTTTGAAGGGAACACATCTGTAAACTCTCTAAGGATAGGATGATCATCTAATGATGCCTTTGGATCCTCCTTATCTATATCATTGATCAAAATGGCAAACAACTGACACCCCTTTCGCAAGCACCGCCTCAACTACATGGCAAAAATCATGCAAAGGAAAATAGGTCTTTGAATCCCTATAATCACCACTGGAGCACCCTGATTTTCTTCACACTTAATCACCTTCTAAAAAAAATCCACCTTATCCTGATGCACATCGAGCCAATCCATACCCAACACCACTTCGTAAGAACCTAATGGAGTGACTTGAAGATCCACTAAATTAGTCACACCTCCAAGCTATTGTAAACATCCTCTCACTACGAAATCTACCGAAACCTTAGC
Organism: Sequoia sempervirens; assembly: GCA_007258455.2. NCBI lineage: Eukaryota > Viridiplantae > Streptophyta > Pinopsida > Cupressales > Cupressaceae > Sequoia > Sequoia sempervirens. The sequence continues at coordinate 19,588,261 of VDFB02047230.1, read as the reverse complement.
CCCTAAGGCTAACTCAACCTCCCACCTATCATCTTGCCTAGATGCCACTAGCGTTCTACACTCCACTATAGATGGGGAAATAAAAGAATCAAATGCCCCAAAATCAAACAAAATAGAAACATGCACACCACCAATCATACCTAGGGCCTTAATAACTGTGGTATGATGCTCGGTTTGGCAGTTCTTGAACGCCACAAAGACTCAGAGAGATTTATCCACATCACTCACTATCAACTTTGACCTTGTTGGATGTTATCCTCTAGAAGCAAAAACCTGGGGGCACTCTCTAGCCAAGTGTCCCACTACACCACATACATAACATGGTCCCCGAGTCTAAACCTGTACTACCTAAGTCTCGTTACCCTACTGACCTCCATTCCTGCTAGACCCACTGAATCCTCCTCCAAAACTCTATTGTGAATGTGTAGGAGTAGCACCTTGTGTCTGAGGACGTTGATCGCGTCGTGATCCCTATGCCTACCATCCTCTACTAGAACCACCCTGGAAACCCTGTTGAGGCCTAGGCCTTTGAAATTGTTGTTTTGGTTGCTGTGGTGCTCTAGGCAGTAGTGATGAAGGCCTAGACCCTCCCCTAGGAGAGAAAGGTGGTCTCTGAAAACCCTATGATAGGGAATCCTAATTGCGGTTTTGAAATCGCTCATGTGCCTCCTGGGACTTTCCCTAAATCTCCTCTACAATAAGGACCTCCTTTTCCACAGTGGCCTGAAGGCTCTCTGGAGTGGCCATATAGATGGAACTTGAAATTCCTGCATTCAAGCCCCTAATGAAATGATTGATGAGAAGTTTATCATCTTGGATGTAATCGACATACTGAAGAAACTCAAGAAACCTACTCTCATACTGAGCGACAGTCACCCCTTGCTGATGAATATTATGAAACTCATCTATATGACGTTTCCTGAAGTGCTATGATATGTAATAGGCTTTGAATCTCTCTAGAAAATTCTCCCAAATAAGAGTTTCAAGAGAGAGGTGATGTTTTCATTCCTCTTGATGCCACCATATGGATGCATTCTCTCTAAGAAAATGTAATGTGAATTGTGCCTTTAGGTTTCTTGTATATGTATACAACCCAAGCACCTCTCAAGATGTATAATCCATGCCTCGACCTCTGCACCATCTGTGGCTCCTAAAATATTAGGTGGTGGAAACTGAAGGAAATCACAAATCTCCCCTCCTACATCTCTAGGTTCCCTAACATCATTGGCTCTCTTTGGCGGTGGCACCTTTGGGGGTACCTCCAAATGCACTGACTCTGACTCCCTCTCTCTATCCTCATGATGCTCTGCGTGACCACGAGGGAGAAACCTGTTGTGCTCATGGTACTCATCTCTATGTTCCTGAAAGAGTGGTATGAATTCTCTTGCTAGTGATCCTCCACTATTGGCAGTAGTCTAGCATGAATAACTCCAATAAAATCCTCTATGGCATGGATGATTTGGAATTTAATGTTTGGTGGAGGGTTAGAATGACCTTCCTAAAAAATGTGGGTCCCTACTGGTGATGAATCTACATGCCCCCTTCCTACACCACGTCCCTAAAATCTCCTCATCCTAGCCATCCTACATAATGTTGTGAACAAATAAATACTCATACACAATTGCATGCCCAAAGTTCCCAATGTTGGAACCTGGCTTTGACTCCAAGTGCCATGCCCGAAAATAAAAATCCACAACTTGTAGAAGCTACTAACAATAGCCAACCATGACTAAACATGGCATCTAACCTACACGCATTCAAGATTCGCTCATGCAACATCATCCTAGACACATCGCCCGAGAGGGGGGTTAGAGAAGTGATAGCGAACAGGAGTGAGAAGCTCGCCACACACATCCATTGACAAACATTGAATACAATGAGGAGCTCTATATTTGGAGTCGTGCAAGATTTGAAAACTTGATTAAATACTAAAGTCATTAGGAATGTAGTGTTGCAAGTTAACTCCCTTCTTTTGCATTATATACAACGTTATCACCCCTAATATGAAGTGGGTACTACCAATATAAAAACTTAGGCTTAGCCTCTGACTATGTCAATTTTACACCATTAGGCATGATAATGCCACAGTTGGTTGTATGGTTACTTAGATTAATATGAATGAGAATTTTATCATTAATTTTCCTAATTCACCAATAAACCTATTTGAAATTTATTTACTTGTTATTGGTATGTTGGATATACAGATGGATATGCAATTAAAACTGTTTAGGGGAATTTGTAATGGTATTATTTTCCCCTATTAACATAATTAATAATGTTTCCCCCAGATATTATATCATTTTTAACATCATTAGAATTATCAATATATTGTTAATATCGTATTATAAACTATACAATGATTAATTTATCGTTAGTTTCCAAAAATGAGCAACTACGCCCTTGTAATAGTTCTTAAGACATCTTGTAGATTTTCACCCTAAAATCTACTTCACCCCATTTTATCATGGGTAAGATCTTTGAGACTACTATTTACATTAATATTAGTCAAGATAAATTAATAAGATAATACCCCATCTGTAATTAAGAAAAAAAGATAAAATAAAATAAAATATATGTATATATATTACCTCATTTTCTTCTTTATACAAGAGTCTTAGTAATTATCTCATTGATACACTATCATGCCCACAATTTACGCTAGAAAATGCAATTTAAAAAAATAATCAATAATTAGTTTAATTAACACTCTTAAGTGATTGAGACAACTTTAAACAGGATAAGGGTGGTATGACACACCTTAAATTTCCATATAGAGCAAAAAATACAACTAAAAATTTCTTTTTGTAATACGGTACAACACTATCAATATAATAACCATACACGAATAAGGCGGGTATACATAAGTTTGCTTTATTTGTGTATGGTTATTATATTGATAGTGCTATACCTTATTACAAAAATAATTTTTTAGTTATATTTTTTGCTCTATAAGGAAATTTAAGGTGTCATACCACCCTTATCCTATTTAAAGTTGTCTTAATCACTTAAGAGTGTTAATTAGCCTAGTTATTGAATTTATTTAAAAAAAATTGTATTTTCTAGCATAAATTGTGGGCATGACACTTGGTATCAGAGCCCTAGGTTGCAACTCTAGGGAGCTCTGGGAATAAATTGGGCATCAAGTATTGAGTGTGTGCAAACAAATGTGCAAACTAATTTATATTATTCAAGTCAAATGATGATAAGGAAATTTTTAAGGGACTTCCATTATGTAATAGATGAGAACTTAGTTCGAATTATGTGGCCCAAATAAAGTTGTAAAGTACTAAATTATAATGAGTGACCAAAACAAGGTGAATGACTTGAGCCACAAATTAACCTACTTAACGAGAGTTATGGCATTAATCCAACCTTTCAATATTAAATTATCTTGAACATTAGGAAGGGTATAATGGAGCTTCTAAAGTATGGTCTTTTTATAAAAGGTGTGAATAGTGTAATAGAATGTCACGAGGTGTATTATTAAAGAAATCTTATTTGTTGACTTCCTAAGGCTAAAATTCTTATAGAAACTTCTTTAAGTTATGGGTATTTTAGAAGAAACATATTTTCTTATGGAAACCTTGACCCAATATGAATAAAGATTGGAACACCATAACTATATTTTGGAATCTTGTATCTAGTCAAAAGGAAAGAATTATATCAACCACAAAAGGTATTATTAAGCTAATGGTTGTGATTAAATGAGTTCAAATCTCTTAACCCTTAAATTGATTAAATCAAAGTTAACAACATGTGTGCAACACCAGAAAACCTTTTGACCTTGTATTAGGTGCAATTTGAACACCCCATACATTTTGGATTATTTTTTTTGTCTAAGATTAAAATTAAACCTTTAAGGGTGTAGATTGTTGGGCCTAAGTTTAAGGACTTGTTCACATAATGGTATTAATACACTCATGAATTAGTATCTGGTATGCCTTGGACCATGGTATTTATAGGCCTTATCCTATTACCCAAAGATTTTGTTGGACATATAAGTGTATACGAGTTAATATTGTGAATCAACAAAAGATCCACCTTATGGTTGGAAGGAGAAATTTCAAGTATGATGGCATCAACTAAGGCTCAAAGCCTTGCAACAAATAGTAAATCCAATTTTAAAAAGTGGTCAAAACCATATTTTACCTTGAATTAGATTCTAAAATTTTAAGCACCTTTTCAAGTAAACGGTGACCTAGTAAACTTAATAAAACTATAGCAACTACCAAACCCTTGTGTGGTATTGTTAAAGATTAAATGGTAAATGAGATTTAACATGATTCAAGTTAAAAGTGAATGCATAAAAGGATAAAATTATGATATGAGTGTTGAAGGCCAATAGATGTGGTGTTTTCTCTTAGAATAATTAAACATAAAATATTTGTGAAGGGGTCGTATCAAAATGTGAATTTGGAGTTAAATTGTTATCTAGAGCCCATGCTATCACTATTTTCCTTATAAATGGGCTAAGAACTAAAGACTTGTTGGTGCCAAAACTAGAAAGGATGTGTGTCATATAGGAAGTAATAACACACTCAATTATGTGTTGACCCTAAATGGTTGTGTACATGTCATAAGAATTGAACAATCAATTGCATGAATTTATAAATTGAGTAGTGAATTAGGTGTGATTCATGGTGTGTTAAGTAATGTGAAAGTTAAACTATATAGATAAGTGACACTAAATTAGACTTGTAAAACTCTTAACACATGTTGTGCATTCTATACCTTTAACTATGCATACTCTTTGAGGAATAAAAAAAACATATACAAAGGAGAAAACTTAGAGATAGATAGAAATTTTTAAGACATACTCATTGTGCATCTTTATGAGGTTAGATGGAACTGTGATTGTAAAAATGATGATTATAACATGTGATTAAATGGTTCAACCTTGGATAGCGAGATGCATGATTTTTAAAAGGATATTAATGAGTTATGAAAATTATTATTCCATGGTTTATCATGTTTTTTTTTAATGCACTAAGTGTGCTTTATTTTCTTATATTGCGATGTTTCAAAAAAAAAAATGGTTGACTATCTTCCTTACTAAGTAGGAAGTCTTCTCTAGCATGTTCTAAAATATAGTGGAAATTACCCGTACTAATATGTTGTGAAAATAACAAACATAGTTGAATAAAAAGGTAGAATCATATGGATAAATATAGAAAACCAATCTTGATCTTAAACATGATGTCAAACTCTAACTTAGTAAGATGGGAAGTGTGGTGTACCATGTATTGTTAAACTCTAGCAAAATGAAGAAATTTACCTAAGTTATAGTTGCACACCATCTAGTGAATTCTTGTACTTATGTAAAGTGAGTAGATATTTCCAAAATTTAGAATCAACATGGATATCATTTATAGAAAATAGAATGCATTTAAGCACGTATTGATTTTTTTATATAATGTGGTAAATTTCATAAAGTGTATTGTGTTATGTCATGTGAAGTGCAACCAGTAATTGTGTTGTGCCCCAAGTACAAGATACAGGGTATCCGACTTGGGATAAGGGTGGTGGATGCCAAGTACGATCCCTTATGTGTTCCCTTTGTGATGGTCGTTTGTGTAAGCTAGTTAATTGTGAAATATTGTAAACATGATATGTGTAGATGTGTGTCGAATAAATGAAATGGGAAGTAATTCTTTGTGAAGTCTTGTTCATATGTTAAATGTGTACCCCTAGCATACGGCTCCCCTACGGGATTGCGATGCCTACTAGTGTAAATAGGGGTTGAGGGGAAAGAGAACCCCAAGTGGGAACTCCATCCAGGTTTCCCTTGGACATGTTCCTAACCTACTCCCCCACATATGAGAACCACACTTGTTGGTTCATAGTGCAATCCTATTCCTTGATGTTTGTAACCCATGCATAAAGGATGGAGTTACTTGGACGATATTGATTACAAACTTTGGATACTTCAGAAATACAGGGCATTGATACTATGTAGAAGAGTCGGCCATGATATTGCACGCTATTATATTTATGTGGTCAGGGACCACCAGTTATTGCATGCTATTATACTTATGTGGTTAGAGAACCACCATTCCCCTCCTCCCCTTAGGTGGTTTTATCAAAGTCACATGGTGCTCGTGTGTCGCCAAAAAATGTATAGTTGACATTTTTATGCTCACTTGAGTCTTTCTAGTGGACTTTGGCTTGATTTTTCCTGGATATAATGTTGTAATGTGGTCAAAAAATTCACATTAGGTTCTAAACATTCAAATTATGATGTCTTGTGAGTGTTGTGAAGTTTTTTAAAACATTTCTACACTTTTCTAGACTCTATTCATTACAATTCACCTAAAAATCACCTTTTCATCACTTATTAAGTCCTATTTTGAAGTGTTGTAAAGTCTTGTAACAAGATTTCATGATTTTCTAGGCTTAATTTCACTAATTCAGCCCTTTCTCATGTCTAAATGATCCCTTAATCCACTTTTCAGCTATTTTCAAGTGTGTTTTTGAGGATATTCCCGTTGGAATTTTTTTTAATGCCCCAAAATTCCTGACACCCACTTAATTTGCTTAAGTGGGACTAAGTCGCCAATAGGGTCGACTTAGTCCTTTTTGGCACAAAACTCAAAATAATTTTAAATTTCTAGTGGGATTTTATCCTCTAACCCTTGAGGTTGGCCTGTGATGTGTTACTTTCGGGAAAATTTAGTGAAATTAGGTATAAATAAGGGTTTTTCCCCTCATTTTACATCTCCTCATACACTCTCCTAGTTTACAAGAATTCAAGCATTCATCAAGTTACTTGCAAGCATTCAAGAAAAGAAAGCATTATCAAGTCAATTCATTGGAGCACTTCATTGCATATCTTCAGATTTTTAACATCAAATGGTGTGGTAAGTTTATGACATTTGCATATTATCTATTTATCAATCTCTTTTCATTTCATTTCATTGTTTAGGGTTTGATTACCAAAGTGGGGTTCGACCAAGGCAAACCCCTATTCTCTAACCCTCAACCATTTTTCCCCTTTTGCATGTGACATTTGTATGCAGATTTGGGGTGATCCCACAATAGTGGTTTACAATTTTTGGCCAAACTGGACACTGATTTTTTTTTTAACTAAATCTTCACATTCGAGCACCTGTAGCGGTTAAACCATGAGGAATTTGAAGATGATGCAAACTAGAGTCTTGTCACATTTTGTCTGTAGATTCTAAAATATTTTTTTCAAAGTTACACACTGGAATCAGATTGCACTTCTTTTTCCATCTCCCACAAAAATTGGTTTTTTTCAAAAAACAACATTTTTAAAAAGTGACGCACACCATATAACGCATAACTTTTTTTCCTTGAAAGATAAAATTCTAATTCTTTCAAAGTTCAATTTTTAACTCCGATATCTAGTGCCTCCACTTGGTTAGATAGTTTTTTATTAAATATTTTTTCTTTAATCAAGTTTCAAAGTCAAATCAATTACAATTCATACATAACGCGACCGTATAACGCATAACTTTTATTGTATGTATCGAAATTATTTTTTTTTTTGTTGGATCAAGGACTCCAATATCTGGTGCACTCATATTTTTTTAATTTTTTTTTAATAATCTTCTATTTTTCCACATGTGTAGAACATAGAGTTTTGTTTTCGGTGAAAAACCTATATTTAATAAAACTTAAAAAAAAAATAGATAATATAATCAAAACATATTAAAATTATATTCGTTGGATAGCTTGTTTTGAGGAAAACCTGATACCAGTTGGCTTTTTGAGATCTCCTCCATTTTAATTCTCAAATTGAGCTTCGAAGTGCAAAATTCTGAGCAATTTTGGTGCCTGAGAGGATGTGGGTGAAAATAAGTGGGTCCAGTTGAACAATTGTTTGGTCAAACAAAAAAATAATGTTTGGTTGAATGTGGGTTTGATCAAACCATTGTTCGACTGAACCCATTTAACATAAAATAAAAAAATAGATTTGAATGGGGTTTGGTCGAACCCCCTCTATTAAGAATTAATTTTTAATATTAATATAAATATAAATGATATTCTTTTTAAATTATGACTTGAGAGAGAG
>VDFB02047230.1:19554665-19580126 GCA_007258455.2 Sequoia sempervirens | reverse complement strand
TGTGTTTGGTGTGTTCCTTTCTGGGGGCAACTCCCTTTCTTTTATTTTCCTTTTCATTTACATGAAGTAACCTTACTTGGAAACATATGACTTGGCATAGGGGCTTTCCAAGTTGCCTCTCATTTCTTTTTTTTCTTTTTGCATTTTCTTTCCTTTGCTACTTTAAAGTAATTGCTCATAGAACGATGTGTAGCAATTTCTTTAAAGTGCGGGGCATACATTGGCATCATTTCATTTGCATTCTTGGTGTAGCCTTGTCACTTCATACGATGTGTTTGTCATTTTGCGGATGAGATTGGATGTGATTTCCTTCATAAGTGTGATCTATCCTAGTATATTACATTCCTCTTAGTGGCCTGATGCGACGCACTGGATCCCCTAAGTTGTGAATATTTTATTCTTTGATCGATCCTCTCTTGGAGACATTAGACACAATGTTCCCTAAGTGATAAACCTTGCATGAACTTAACAAGACTCCTTTGAATATCTTTTGCATTTTATATTTCATTTTTGCATTTTACTTTTTACATTTCTGCCACCTTGCATGCCTACGGTACCCATTGCATTTGTTCACGAGTTCTAAGCATATGAAGCTTTTCTTGTCTCATGAAGCACAAACCAACATTGTCTTTGTGGTGCCTTATTAAAGTTATCAGGAGGTATAACTTTGATATGGTTGAGCAGGAAGCCCATTCTGAGGCATGACTTTCCCCATAGCCACCTTTTGTGAATTTCTCACCCCGCAGACAACCAGAAGTTATGTGGCCCCAAAGTGAGTATACATGGGACTTCTCACCTGGCATACAACCATAAGTTCCATCACCCCAGAGTGAGTACGCATTTCTTATTTCAAACAATCAGCCTAGATCTAATCCACAATGAGCTGGACAGACGATAGAAGCTTTCATTCCTTTTCATCATCATGTGTGTTCCTTCATTCTTATGTTTGGTTTTCCATGAGATCTTGATTTTGGGGGCTTGATCATCCCTCTTGGTTATTGTTATTTCATCTTACCAACGTAAGTGCATTTGGATCCCTCTCAATGTGCATGTTGGGATACTTTCATGAGAGTTTGAAGCAAGTTCATCCTCTCACTAAAGTGGGGGCTTAATGTGTCCCCAAAAAATGTATAGTTGACATTTTTATGCTCACTTGAGTCTTTCTAGTGGACTTTGGCTTGACTTCTCATGGATATAATATTGTAATGTGGTCAAAACATTCACATTAGGTCCTAAACATTCAAATTTTGATGTCTTGTGAAGGTGTTGTGAAGTGTTGTAAAACATTTCTACACTTTTCTAGACTTTATTCATTAAAATTCACCTAAAAATAACCTTTTCATCACTTATTAAGTCCTATTTTGAAGTGTTGTAAAGTCTTGTAACAAGATTTCACGCTTTTCTAGGCTTAATTTCACTAATTCAACCCTTTCTCATGTCTAAATGACCCCTTAATGCACTTTCCAACCATTTTCAAGTGTGTTTTTGATGATATTCCCATTGGCCAACTTTTAATGCCCCAAAATTCCTAACACCCACTTAATTTGCTTAAGTGGGACTAAGTCGCCAATAGGGGCGACTTAGTCCTTTTTGGCACAAAACTCAAAATAATTTTAAATTTCTAGTGGGATTTTGTCCTCTAACCCTTGACGTAGGCCTGTGATGTGTTACTTTTGGGAAAATTTAGTGAAATAAGGTCTAAATAAAGGTATTTCCCCTCCTTTTACATCTCCTCATACACTCTCCTAGTTTACAAGCATTCAAGCATTCATCAAGTTACTCACAAGCATTCAAGCAAATCAAGCATTATCAAGTCAATTCATTGGAGCACTTCATTGCATATATTCATATTTTTAACATCAAATGGTGTGGTAAGTTTATGACATTTGCATGTTATCTATTTATCACTCTCTTTTCATTTCATTTCATTGTTTAGGGTTTGATTACCAAAGTGGGGTTTGACCAAGGCAAACCCCTATTCTCTAACCCTCAACCATTTTCCCCCTTTTGCATGTGACTTTTGTATGTAGATTTGTCAAGCAATAGGTGTTGAAAAGTGAACAAAAAGTATACAAAGTCAATCAAGTCAACACAACCCTAGTTCAAGCTTGGAGAGACTTTCTACCTCGTTTTCTGCATAATCAAGTGTGGACACCTGTCAAAAAAGAAAGTGCAGACCTAAGGCTACAAGATTTTATCCTGAATTTCCCAAGATTTTTAGGAGGACTAAGTCGCCACTAGTGGTGGACTAGTCCCGCTTCTGGGCCTGAAAACCGATTTTGACATTTCTGGATACCCATTTGGCAGATTCTCGTTCCAGCAAAGTTTTCTGAAACTGGGACTAAGTTGCCTAACCTGGCGTAAGTGACCTAGTCAAAAATTTATGTCAATTTTCTAGGATTCTAGAATCTCCCAACATCAATATTTAGATTCTAGGTGCACCTCTTTCATTATGTTATGTTATTTCATCATTTAGTTGCATTTTTAGGCATTTCTGCATATCACACCGTGTTTTCCAACACTTTACATTTTCAAAGTTTTGCATTATTAGATCATTTAAATTTCATATCAGAGCATTATAACATATTAATTAGGAATAATACATCTCATTTACATTGAATTTGAGTGTAAACCCTTGCATTTTGGTCCCCATCCAATCCCCTTTCTCCTTTTAGGTGAAAAACCCTAGGAGGAGCAAAGCATTGTGAGGGCAAACCAAAATCATCGTGTATGCTCGTAATGTAAATTTTTTATTGTTGAGATATGAATTATTGGTAATTTATTTATTGATGTTTTATTTTGTGCCAATAGTGTTAAATTTTATATTTCTTTTATTAGGGGTTATTTAGCCATTTGAAATTTGTTGTAGTCCATTGCCTCAAGGACTTATTTTTTGTTTTTGAATTTAGATTGGAATGTTGAAATGCAGTTACAACTAATATTTATTTGGTTTTCCTCATGAATTTATAATTTTTTTATTGAAACATTGGTTTATGATTTTATTTTGCTCAGTTTGAGGCTTCTTATTGTGTGCTAATTGTTGGCAATTGTGGTGTAATGTGACATCTGCAAAACTTCCATATTCCAATGGGTTCTCTGGGAGGTTGTATAGGGGAGTAGATGGGCTAGGGAATTATAAATTATCTGAAAGGGGTTGCAAATGGGACCAATATGGGACAGTCATTAATCCATTCTTCCCCTAGTTCTATTATTATTCTTTTTGTACCCTTCCCTTGGAGACTAACCCCCTTACACAAACAAGGGAAGGTACCTAAGAGATGTATGGAAGGGTCCTTAGAGAAGGGCCTCGAGACCATCTCTCCTAATGGCTATGGTATCCAAGAATATCCATCCTTGTAAACCCCATTGTGTGAGCCTTGTGATGTGAATTAAGTGTAATTGTTGTGATGTATGGGTAAATTTGTAAATCAATGACATGTGAAAATACTTGAGTACTATGTGTGAAAGAAAGTGGAAAATAAATTGGGACAACTATTCTTGAGACATGAATTGATATTCGAACAAAAGTTACCTTCTAGCATCACGAGTGATGTTTATGATGTGAAAATGAACCTTGAAGGGTATCTAAGGATGTTAATTTGTTTGGATATAAGTTGGTATAATTTTTATTCGAGGATGTTGACCACAAGGATGGCTACTAGCACTTGTGATATTGTGGTTATATTGCATAAATGAACCATTTTATGATGAGAATTTCTTTTTTGAGTATTTAGATATGTTGATTCATGCAAGAGATGCCTTTAATGTGTGCTTATAGTGGAATGTTTTAATTGTTCATCAAGAAAGAAAAGTAATTAATATGTTAATAGATTTATGTGCATTGCTATATTGATATTATATTTGTAGACCTTAACGACTTCCAGGAGGAAGTCTAAGCTAAGGGGAGGGAGATGTAAGACCCCGCCTTGTATGTACTTAATACAACCATAATTTGTTATATTTTTTTCTTGAATTGATGATTAAATATATTGTGGATAATAAATAAGGGAATCTTTTGGAAATATTCTTGCATTATGTTTTATTGTCACTACCATGAAGGTGGAATACACTCGTATACTATGGAATACAAATTGAAATTCTAAATGGATTACTATATAGTTAAAGCTTAGAATATTCAGCTAGCAAATTAATGTGATACACAATTGATACTTACAATTGTGTTGGTAATGTGTAGGAAGGAAATGGTGTTAACATGAGAAGGGAGAACTATAGAGAGAAAATCAAAAGACTTATTTTTCAAGATTTAACCTTGACCCCATTTGGGGCCTAGAAACAAGTGGATTTAATGTATTGAAAGATTGAGGTTGTGAGGGTTGTTTTAAAATGGATAATTTATTTAAGGAATGTGAGGGAATTTAATTGTGTTTCATGTGAAGTGTAAGTGGGGGATTAGGTCTTGGGAACCCTTTACCCAAGTTGAAATTCGGATAGGTCCTTAAATGGGTCTTAAAAGAGGGTTGTTGGTTAATTTCTTTGGTTGGGATGCAAAAATAAACCCCCTAGGATCTATACCATATTGGTAGGGGTCAAATGGGCATGCAATAGAGCCCCAAGGACATGATTTGACCCTTGAAAAGTCCTCATAATGGAAAGTGACGAGTTTTGAGGAGAGGATGGGATGGAAAGATGGAGGGGTTGTCCAAGTGCATGTTCCCCTTTAATAAGGAAAATACTCTTATTGATGGGGGTAGGTACACTCCACACCTCCCCATCCAAAGGTTGCAAGTTGAAACACATATAATTTGGAGAGGAAGAAGGTTTGGTTGTTACCCACTTCTCCTTTTGGAGAACTTTAGTGAAGATGATAGAAAGAATGAGGAGAGGAGAGGAGAAGTCCTTTTGGGGAGATAGTGATCAAGATGGCTTGAATTGGAGAGGAAAGAAGAATAAAAGAGTTGAATTCCATCACCCAAAAGAGATAATTTCTCCCTTGTTTTCATTTGTATTTTGTTTATCTTATGTAATAAAGTGGTATGTTGCATGCATCCTTGTTCAAACAGAGATTAAAGAACTTAGATACATGAGTTTGGGTGCTATTTCATTCTTATTCCTTTGCAAAAATTTGAAAAGACTCCATTCATCATCTTGGAGCTAAGAGATTTCCTTGCTCGTGGGTATGGCTAGAGCCGATTAGGCTCCATGACACAATTACGGTAGGGTGGAGAGCAAGACCTAGTTCATGGTTCTGCAAGTCATTTGTTTCTCAAATATTGTGTGCAATATGAAAGAAAATTGTATTGGCTGAAATGAAAAAAAAAGGATAGTAAAGCAAGTTCTTGCTTGTTGGCATGTTATTTTTCCTGCATCTCTTCATCTTGAATTTTGGAGACTTTATTGCATTCATTGATTATTTTTTATCATATATAAGTAAGCTAAATAAATGGTATTATCCACTACAACAAATCCTTGTGATTAGCCCCCTTTTTTGCTCCATTTTTTGCTACCACCCACTATTTTAATGTATTTTTCTCCAATTTTTTGAAAAATTCAGTGCTATTTATTGGGATGGCTCCATTTTTGGCATTTTTTGTGTAGATCAGAACAAGTAGGTGCTAAATTAGGCGATAATTAGCGTCAGGTTTAGCACTGGATTTAGCACTAGGTTTAGTGTTGGGTTTAGCATTAGGTTTAGCACTGGATTTAGTGTTAATTTTAGCATTAGGTTGAGTGTTGGGTTTAGCATTGGATTTAGCACTGATTTTAGCACCTAATTGTTCTGATCTAGTAGGGATTAGGGGTTTTAGAAAAAAAAACCTTCCCCAATATTCACTGGCCTTCAATTGCTTGCCTACATTTCACTTGTATCAAAAGATCCCTCAACCCTCAACCCTCAACCTTAAACTGGTGTATGATATGACCAAATGTTGCTTGCACAGTCTAATAGAGACCTTTTCACTGTCTCCTTCCTTGAACCTGCTATCACTGGTTCTTGTTGAACTTGGATGACCAGCCAAGCCCTGCCCAAACTCTTCTCAAAGAGTTTCCTCTTGTGCTTTACCCTTGGTGGATCAACACCTTCTTGTAACTAATTGCTCTTCCTTGGACTTAGAAGGATCTAAGTGCCAACTTCTCCATCTGACTTGAACTCTTTGTAGGGGAGTTAGAAACACTGTCTCCTTGCATTTCAACTTCATTTGAATTCATCTTGGAGGTTCCACTGTCTTCACTCCTACCGATCTCAAGCTTTTTCCTTGAAGTGGCCTAGTTTCTACTAGCCCTTACCAGTCACTCTTTGGCTTTTTCTGCCCAAATTCTCCACACAACCTAGCAAAAAAAACACATTTCCTGACACCCTTTTCAGGCTTTTAAATCTTGCATAGGTTGTCAAGTCTCTGTCAGTACCGTACAGGTAATTCCTATAATCTTGGATAGGAGGGCTAATTGACCTAATATCTAGGGTTTCCCTGTTCTTTGATGCAAATCTCCTTCCAAAGGATTGATTGAAGCCTCAACCCTTTCAATCTGTTAAAATGTGAGTAAATCCTCTCTGAGACCGTACGGATTCCGTACAAAAGTCTATTCCCCTACCTAAGTTCTTAGCTTTTACTCTCTCAAACCTCTAACCGGGCAGACACAGCTCGCCTAGGGTTTGAAATTAAAAATCATTGCTTGGCTCTTTTGATTTCCTATTATTAAATATGTACAATGGTCTGGCTCCCACTCCATATTCCACCAATTTCAGGGAAAACATGTGGTCAGTGTTTATGGGGGAGCCATGAAAAGATTCACTGCTCAAAAAACAACAACTATAACTCTCTACACTCTAATCTATGCACTCAAAAAAACAACTCTGCTCTAAGCTACCTAATTACCAAATGAAATATGCTCTAACCTATGCTAAGAACACAAATACAATGATACCATAGTATACACAAAGTCTTTGATATCACTGTCTCAAAAACACATGATTTTCAAGCAAAACACAGAAAATACAAAAATCTGCTAACTGTCTTGTATTCCACACACCAAAATTCGATTACCATCCTCCCTAACTACTCTCAACGAGCCATACATCTACTTGGATTCCTTCTCCACATTCAAAGGCAGTTGATCGAGCCTTTACCCTGATTTCAAGGGATTCCCAATGCCAAGTTGCATGCAACTCCACAACTGCGGTCATGCAACTTTTACCAACATTTTGTAACTGATCAATATGTTATGATCCTAAAGTTTAGGACCTCAATCTCCTTAATCCGAACCATCAACTACTTAATTGTCACAAGGCATCTTCAAACCACAAGAATGTGATAAAAACACATTTAAAGCTCATCCCTCTCACTTAAGTTGTCCTAAGCTAAAATAAACATCATTAACAACTTTGATTAACTAAGATGGTTTAGTTCTAATGACTAACTCATCCACACCAACAAGACCTTCTAAGGTCCAATTCAAACAACTAAGATCCTGACTTGGCTAAGGTCAGTACAAGCCAAAATTGAAGACAAACAAGGTGGAGGTCAGCCTAGGTGCTCCTGCACCATCCTCCCCAAAATAGAAAACTTCAATCCACCCTTGGATTGAGCAAGTTAGGATCAATGCCCAACTTCTTAAACTCTGCCTCCTTGATCCATATTGCATCAACTTCAGGTTGTCCTTGTCTTTGGATCATATGTTCCTTATACTCTTTGGTCCTGGTTCTCTTGTAAACTCTAGTGTCCAATACCTTGTCAGCTTGCTTGACTGTAGTGGAGGGCAGTTTGAGTTCTTCTACATCTTGATTGACTTCATGGAAGGTCTGATCCATGTTTATTGGTGGTCCTTTGTAGTGCACAAGATCTGCAACATTAAAAATAGGGGACAGTCCACTATCATCTGGCAATTGCACCTTGAAAGCATTGCTTCCATACTTCTCCAAGATAGGACAGGGACCTATCCTCTTCATTTGCAGCTTGTGAGGAACTCCTTTCTGTAGTCTAGATTTGTTCAAATGCACCATTACTAAGTCACCAACATTAAAGTGAACTTCCTTCCTATGCTCATCCACCTTAGTTTTATGTTTCATAGTATTTTCTGCCAAGGTTCTTATGACTGTCTCATGAATTTCCTGCATTGCATAGGCAAAGTCATCAGCATATCCACTTCCCTTGACTCCATCCTTCAATTCTCTCAGTTCATAAACACCTCTAGGGTGCAGTCCATAGACAATTTCAAAGGGACTCTTCCCTGTGGATCTATTCACTGTATCATTATAGGCATATTCAGCTTGCCCAATAATCTGATCCCATTGTTGACCATACTCCTTGGTCAAGCATCTCAAGAGATTTCCAAGTGTCCTATTCACAACTTCGGTCTGACCATCAGTTTGGGGATGGTATGCAGATCCAAAGGACAAATTGGTGCCCATTCTTTGCCAAAGAGTCTTCCAAAAGTGACTCATAAACTTAGTATCTCTGTCTGATACAATGCTGATTGGTAAGCCATGAATCCTGACTATCTCCTTAAAGAAAAGAGAGGCTATTTGACTGGCATCATTGGTTGTTTTGCAGGGTACAAAGTGAGCCATTTTTTTGAATCTATCTACAACAACATAAACACTGTCCATACCTTGCTTTGTCTTGGGTAAACATATACAAAGTCCATGCTCAAGCATTCCCATGGCCTAGAAGGGATAGGCAGTGGCTGGTATAGGCCTGCATTTGAAGAAGTGTCTTTGGCCTTTTGACACACTACACAACTCTCCACATACCTCCTGACATCTAGGTTCATCCTAGGCCAAAAATAGAACCTTTGGACAAGCTCTTGAGTTTTGGTGATCCCAAAATGACCACTCAATGCACCATTATGCTTTTCTTGTATTAAGTTCTCCCTAATAGAACCTCTAGGAACACAAAGCTGATTTCCTTTAAACAAAAGATCGCTTTGCAAGGTATATTCAACATATTTGCTATGGAAATGATTCTTGTACTCAAGACATACCTTATAAATATCTGCAAAGTCTTCAGCATCTGCATATAGATCTTTGAAATGATCTATTCCCATGCTCTTCAATTGAATTTCTTGAATTGTGAGGACTCTTCTGCTCAATGCATCAGCCACTTTGTTGAGAGCTCCTTTCTTGTGCTTGATATTGAAGGTGTAAGCTTGCAAGTACTCCACCCATTTCATGTGCCTGTGACTCAACTTCTCTTGTGAATTCAGGAAACTGAGTGCTTGATTGTCTAAATACACAATGAACTCCTTGGGAAGCATGTAGTGCCTCCATTTCCTTAAAGCCTGGACCAATGCATACATTTCAAGGTCATAAGAAGAATACTTCTTCTTGGCTTCACTTAGCTTCTCTGAATGAAAAGCCACTGGTCTGCCCTCTTGGCTGAGAACAACTCCAATAGCTACATTGCTTGCATCACATTCAATGGTGAATAGCTTCTCAAAGCTTGGCAACACCAAAATAGGTTGGGTGGCTATCTTTTCCTTCAGCAACTCAAAACTCTTGTTAGCTTGCTCATTCCATACAAACTTGGTTTTCATTCCTCCTTTAATGGTATCCAACATAGGAGCACAAATAGCACTAAACTGTTTGATGAATTTCCTATAATACTGAGCAAGACCATGGAAGCTTCTTACCTCTGTTGTTGTCTTTGGAGTAGGCCAATTGAGGATGGCTTCCACTTTGTTGCTATCCATCTTCAAGTTGCCATGTGATAGCACAAATCCAAGGTACACCAGCTTTTTTTTTATGAACTCACACTTTTCCAGATTGATCATCAGACTCTCCTCCTGCAGCTTCTTGAAAATCAACTCAATATGTTGGAGGTGCTCTTCTCTTGTTCTGCTATAGATTAGTATATCATCAAGATATACTACTACAAACTTGCCAGTGTAGTCTTTGAGGATTTCATTCATGAGTCTCATGAATGTGGAGGGGGCATTAGACAAGCCAAATGGCATAACTAGCCACTCATAGAGACCCTCATTGGTTTTGAAGGCTTTTTTCCACTCATCTCCCTCATGTATCCTAATTTGGTGGTAACCACTCTTTAAATCTATCTTGGTATAATACCTAGCTTCACCTAGACAATCCATGAGATCTTCAATCCTAGGGATAGGGAACCTATACCTGATGGTTATCTTATTTATTGCCCTGGAATCAGTACAAAGCCTCCATTCTCCTCCCTTTTTAGGTGCTAAGACAGTGGGTACTACACATGGACTAATGCTTTTCCTAATGAGACCTTGGTCAAGAAGTTCTTGAATCTACCTAGCTATCTCCTCATTTTGTTGAGGTGTCATCTTATAAGCTTCCTTGTTTGGAAGGGTGGCTCCTGGTATCAAGTCTATCCTATGACTTATGGCTCTTTTAGGAGGTAAGGTTGCTGGTTGACCACTACTTACAATACCTTCATAGGTCTGCAACAAGGTTTGTATCTCCTCAGGTAACTCTTGCTTTTCAGCTGCTTTCTCTTTGCTTACCTCTCTTGGCTTGATCATCACTGCATAGCCAACTCCTTCTCCTTCTTCCAAGGCTTTTAAGAACTCTTTTTCACCAGCTAAGAGCAGTTTAGAACCTGTTGTCTGCACCTCTGTGTCTTCTAACAAAGATTGAATCTTGAAGGTTACATTGTCTTTCTTGAAGGTATATGAATTCTTAGCTCCATCATGCACAGCTTGGCGGTCCAATTGCCATGGTCTACCTAGGAGCTAGTGGCATGCATCCATAGGTAACACATCACACAATACTTTGTCCTTGTACCTACCAATTGAGAACTCCACCCATGCTTGTTCATTCACCAAGACATGCTGACCCTTATTGAGCCATGTGACCTTGTAAGGATTATTGTGGGGTATCCTTGTCAACTTCAGCTTGCTAACTGCCTCCTCTGACACAATATTGTCAGTAGAACCTGAGTCAATGATGACCTTACACACTTTCCCCATCATTTTGCACTTTATCCTAAACAAGGACCTCCTTTGGCTTGGCTCTTCTTTAACTGGTTCTTTGATCAAAGTCCTTCTCATCATGAGGTTCTCACCTTCCTCTGAGTTCAATGGTACTTCAGGTTGTTTATTTTCTGCAGTAGTCTCATCTTGAATCAGATTAGTCCTCTTATCTCCTCCATGAGAAGTGCTACCTTTCTCAGGACATCTATAGGTCGGGTGTCCCAATTGGTTGCAATGATAACATTTCATGTTGGTGAAGTAGCTGCTTCTTCCTTGTCCACCACTTCTTCCTCTGGAGCTGAAACCTCTTCCTCTGCCACCTCTACTAGAGCTTCCTTCCTGTTGTTCAGAAAATCTGACTTCTCCTTGGGCTCTTGGTTCTGAGCTTCTTCCACTATAACTTCCTCTTTGTCCTCTATTGTCTTTCCCTTTACCTCTGCTTTTAGGGTTTTGTTCTTGTTTCTTTTTTCCTTTCTCCTCTATCTTCAAAGCCATTTGATAGCATTGGCGGACTGTTTTGAATTTTACTAAGCTCATGTCTTCTTGGATAGACCACTTGAGCCCATTCAAATACCTTGCTAACTTGATACTCTCATCTTCAACCACTTTTGATCTAAGGCACAATTTTTGAAACTCCTCTGTATATGTTTGGACATCCATATCTTTTTGCCTCAGATTGTGTCTTCTCCTATGCAACTGAACTTTATAATCATCAGGGAGATAGGTTTTCCTTATCTTAGTTACCATTCCTCTCCATGAAACTATGGGACCTTTGCCTTCTTTCTCCCTTTCAGATTGTACAAACTTCCACCATGTGAGAGCTGCTCCTCTCAACCTTGATTTGGCCACTACCTTTTG
This sequence comes from Sequoia sempervirens, assembly GCA_007258455.2. Taxonomy (NCBI): domain Eukaryota; kingdom Viridiplantae; phylum Streptophyta; class Pinopsida; order Cupressales; family Cupressaceae; genus Sequoia; species Sequoia sempervirens. Next base: position 19,568,369 of record VDFB02047230.1, on the reverse strand, counting down.
GGCCTCTGTTATGCCATCACATTCAAAGTGATTTTCAATGCTCTCAATCTAGTCTACAACTAAATCAGGGTCCATTTGTCCACTGAAAAGTGGCACACCTTCCAATGCTTTACCACTTAAGGCATGCAATGCTTTTAAGAAGGGTTCCTCTACTAGAATAGGATTAGGCTTTGGAGCTTCCTCCTCCAAATCCTCTTCTTTTTCCTTGGCTTCCTGCTCTTCCTTCTGCTGTATCTTGTCCTTCACTTTATCTATTGTCTCATGGACTTCATCCAAGAGTTTTTCCATTTGAGATATCCTTTCTCTGAACAACCGGTTATCTTCCTCTTGCTCTTCTACCTTTTTAGCTAGCTCTGCATTTGTCACCATGGTTCCTTCCTCTGGTGTGTTCTCTCCTACTGACTCAGTGGGCTGCAACATCAATCACAAGCCTTGAATCCAACCTAGCTCTAATACAAATATGGTGTATGATATGACCAAAGGTTGCTTGCACAGTCTAATAGAGACCTTTTCACTGTCTCCTTCCTTGAACCTACTATCACTGGTTCTTGTTGAACTTGGATGACCAGCCAAGCCCTACCCAAACTCTTCTCAAAGAGTTTCCTCTTGTGCTTTACCCTTGGTGGATCAACACGTTCTTGTAACTAATTGCTCTTCCTTGGACTTAGAAGGATCTAAGTGCCAACTTCTCCATCTAACTTGAACTCTTTGCAGGGGAGTTAGAAACAATGTCTCCTTGCATTTCAACTTCATTTGAATTCATCTTGGAGGTTCCATTGCCTTCACTCCTACCGATCTCAAGCTTTTGCCTTGAAGTGGCCTAGTTTCTACTAGCCCTTACCAGTCACTCTTTGGCTTTTTCTGCCCAAATTCTCCACACAACCTAGCAAACAAAACAAATTTCCTGACACCCTTTTCAGGCTTTTAAATCTTGCATAGGTTGTCAAGTCTCTGTCAGTACCGTACAGGTAATTCCTATAATCTTGGATAGGAGGGCTAATTGACCTAATATCTAGGGTTTCCCTGTTCTTTGATGCAAATCTCCTTCCAAAGGATTGATTGAAGCCTCAACCCTTTCAATCTGTTAAAATGTGAGTAAATCCTCTCTGAGACCATATGGATTTCGTACAAAATTCTATTCCCCTGCCTAAGTTCTTAGCTTTTACTCTCTCAAACCTCTAACCGGGCAGACACAGCTCGCCTAGGGTTTGAAATTAAAAATCATTGCTTGGATCTTTTGATTTCCTACTATTAAATATGTAAAATGGTCTAGCTCCCACTCCATATTCCACCAATTTTAGGGAAAACCTGTGGTCAGTGTTTATGGGGGAGCCATGAAAAGATTCACTACTCAGAAACAACAACTATAACTCTCTACACTCTAATCTATCCACTCAAAACAACAACTCTGCTCTAAGCTACCTAATTACCAGATGAAATATGCTCTAACCTATGCTAAGAACACAAATACAATGATACCACAATATACACAAAGTCTTTGATATCACTGTCTCAAAAACACACGGGATTTTCAAGCAAAACACAGAAAATACAGAAATCTGCTAACTGTCTTGTATTCCACACACCAAAATTTGATTACCATCCTCCCTAACTACTCTCAACGAGCCATACATCTACTTGGATGCCTTCTCCACATTCAAAGGCAGTTGATCGAGCCTTTACCCTGATTTCAAGGGATTCCCAATGCCAAGTAAGTTGCATGCAACTCCACAACTACGGTCATGCAACTTTTACCAACATTTTGTAACTAATCAATATGTTATGATCCTAAAGTTTAGGACCTCAATCTCCTTACTCCGAACCATCAACTCCTTAACTGTCACAAGGCATCTTCAAACCACAAGAATGTGATAAAAACACATTTAAAGCTCATCCCTCTCACTTAAGCTATCCTAAGCTAAAATAAACATCATTAACAACTTTGATTAACTAAGATGGTTTAGTCCTAATGAGTAACTCATCCACACCAACAAGACCTTCTAAGGTCCAATTCAAACAACTAAGATCCTAACGGTGCTAAGGTCAGTACAAGCCAAAATTGAAGACAAACAAGGTGGAGGTCGGCCTAGGTGCTCCTGCACCATAAACCCTAAACCCTCAACCCCTATACCCTCTACCCTATACATTAGACCCTCAACCCTTAACCATCAACCCTAAACCTGTAAACCCTTAAACCTAAACCCTTAAACCTTCTACCCTCTACCCTCAACCCTAATCCATCAACCCTATACCCTCAACCCAATACCCTAAACCATCAACGCTATAGGTCCTCAACTCTAAACTGGCCTCTACCCTCTACCCTCAAGTACCTAATACCATCTACCCTCAACGTTCAACCCTTAAACCCTTAAACCCAAGTAACTCTCTACCCTAATCCCTCAACCCTCAACCCTTAATCCCTCAACCCTTAAACTCTCAACCCTCTACCCTCTACCCTCTACCCTCAACCCTCAACCCTCAACCCTTAAACCCTAATCCCTCAAGCCCTATACCCTCTACCCTATACATTGGACCCTCAACCCTAATCCTTCAACCATATACCCTAGTCAAACCTATACCCTAAACACTCTACCCTCAACCCTCTACCCTCAACCCTAATCCCTCAACCCTGTATCCTCAACCCACCCTAGTCCCTCAACACTATACCCTCAACCCAATACCCTAAACCATCAACCCTATAGGTCCTCGTGAACTCTATATAACCTCAATTCTCAACCCTCTACCCTATACATTGGATCCTCAACCCTCATATATCTTTGTCCCTCCCTCCTCTTCTAATCTCCTCTCTATCTCAATTCTCCCTCTTCTCACTCCATCCACCCCTCTCTCTCTACCCTAATCCCTCAACCCTAAACCATCAACCTTTAAACCCTAATCCCTCTACACTATACATTGGACCCTCAACCCTATTCTTTGAACAACAAGAAGTTGAGTAAGTTTCTATGTGCCATTTCTCTATATCTTTTCTTATTTCAAAATAAGCTTGATTTGGACTCAATAGATACAAATGAATGGGTGTTTTGTTTCTACCAAGCATCCATATTTTGAAACCCTTCTATCTTGGCTCGGCTTCTCTAGACTTAGCTCACTAGCAAAAGAAATGAAACAAATCATACTCTCTATATTTGGTTTGATCAAATGATGAAAGATTTTTTTATTTCTGCATTTTTTCTCTTTCTTAGTGATAGCTTGGTCACGGCCTCTCTAGAATATTTTTTCTATTTCCAAAAAGAAAAGAGTGTAAAATTTTCTTTATTATATTTTTGAGCCTCCTTCATGGCTCCATGATTATGGTAGTGGGCTCTATTCAATGGCAATCTGGGTTTGTCTTCATATGGGGTTTTTCGAAAACTCATGACTCCTATTGTAGATACGAGCTCTTAGAAAAATGAGTGCAAGCCTCTTGGCATTATCTTTCACTTCTTAGAAAGAAAAATAAATCCTTCCACATTTGGGGCTCAGCCCAAAAACCCTAAACCATGGGTTTTTAATATTTTGCATATCCTTCTCCTTTCTTGCAAAAAATTTACATTTTCATTTTTCAAATCCCGCTTCACATGACAATTGCATTATTTTTCTGTTTATTCATTTTTCTCTAAACAAGACAAAAATGGAGATGATATGGTTCACAATTATGAAAATAAACATGGTTCTATTTCCTTTTGATGTATGTACCTGTAATTTCATTTTTCTTGTTCTCAGAAATGAAGTTGTGTTCTCTTTCTGCAATTTCATGGATCTCTTCATCATTCCCCAATAAGATTGACTTTCATAAGATCTGCCTTGAAACCCTCTGAAAATAGAATAACACACCGTAGAACTGCTCTTCAAATTGTAAGGGGAGGATCCCTAAGACCTAACCCTAGACTAAAACTATAGACAAAATTTATATGTACAATATATACAAGATTTCAATGGGGGTTTTGCCTAAATGGAAATCACTAAATGACTATGTTTTTTCCCTCAAATGCATACACCAAATTGTTAACAGTCATGCTTTGTAGAGATATTTTCAAATATAGCAGAGGATAAACTACCAAGCACAAACAAAAAAACAAACACAACTTCCTACTAGCTAAAACAAAGACCAATATTCCATTGCAATCAAGGTTTGAAAGGAAAACAAATGAATGCTTACTTTTGGCTAATGTAGAGACTAGTAATTTTACATCAAAAAGGGAGTGTTAAACAAATTGAACAGCACAAGACTCCAAAAAAAAGTGTAAAGTGAGAATACTGCTCCTCATACCAAAACAATAACAAAATGAAGCTCATTTTGAACTAAAAAATAGTTCAATGTCACACTAGGCGTGCCAAAATTGTTAACACAGGGATTTGCACTCGAAGACAAGTTGAAAAACTCTTAAATCCTGTGCACATGGGACTACTATCAGGTTGTGGGTATCCTATGGTAAGAATAGACCTCCAGGTTATAGGCTGGCTCCCTTTGGATATTTCTCTAAAATATTGATTTTTTAACAGAGGTAAAGGGTAAGAAGGATAATACATACACTAAAAAATACTAAAATAAGGTGATTCACCAATTGATACGTGATTTGAAAATTGCTAAAAGTTCACATAAACTCAATAAATAAAGCCACACAATCTCACAACTCAGTTATTCATGCTTGAAAAAAATATTTCTAATGAAAGGCTCAGACTTTTCTAATGCTTAAAAAAAGGGAAAATAAAGATGTTTTGACAAATCTTTATGCAAGGGAATGAAAGCACTAACATAGTCCTGCACTATGACATGATATTCTTCATATTCAGTGCATTGAAGGAATCTGATAAAATAAAGGTTAACATATATTACTCTATCTTGTAACTCACAATCAACACTAAAGAACAAAGAGATATGGAGAAGGAAATAAGATTTTTATTGAGAAATGGGAAATATCTGCATTACAAATCTCAAGAACTCACAAGAAAATGAGTTACAAAGTAAGAATAATCTACTACTGTAGCCACCAAACTTAGAACTAGCCTTAAGAAATGAATAAAATTATAGAAAGGCCTCCAAAATTTGAATTTGAATCTTGGCTCCAAAATATGATGTGTTGTCTTCCTTCTCCTCCAAACAAGGTATGTAACTGCAAGATAACTCCACCAAGAGTTGTGAATCACAAAACAACCTCATGGGTCGTATGCAACTGAAAACCCCTCCAAAATAGGGTTGTAGCTGATTGAAACAAAGTGTTATGTGTCTCAAATTGCTCCTTGATTGAAGCTCTATCAAATGGAACTCTTAACTGAAGGTGAACTCTCCAATAAGTGCTTCAAAATCCCTAACTTTACTCCACATGTTGGCGTAATTTCCTCAACCATCTCCATGATTTTTGCAAGGCTTGAATGATCCATTTAACTCCCTTTTGACCAACATTTAAAAAATAAATATCAAAAGTACTTTATTTTTGCATTTAAAATATCATTTATTTTAAATGATTTATGTTTATCATTTGAATAAAGATGTACATTTGAAACAATGCAAAAAATAAAGGCTTTATCCTATCTTTTGAAAATATGCATTTGGCATTTATTTTTGCATTTGAATGAATAAATTTTATTAAAATGATTTATTTTATCATTTCAATAAAGTTTTACAAAAAATTTATTGAAATGCAAAAATAGAGGAATTTTACAAAATCAAAAGCAAAAGAGTTAAAAGATTAAGTCTTTATGAAACATTCAAAATTTCATAAGGAAAAGAAATGTGCCATGCATGAAAATGTGAATGAAGTTTTTTAAATAAAAAGCTTAAGGCACAAAATGCCTTTTCCATCAAACCTTCTAGGGTCTCAACCCTAAAATGAAATGTGAACACTCATTTTAATTCATTCTTCTTGCTGCCATGGAGAGAGGTTGTTGCCATGGAGAAAACCCTAACTGAGCTTTCTCTAAGCTGGAAATGTTGTATACGACGCCATTTAAGAAGGTTTTTGGTAGATTTAAAGCTGAAATTCGAAGGTAAATTTGATTATGCTTCAAACTTGAAAGTTTACATGCATTTGAAAGCTTTTTGCAACCTTACAGGTGTGGCCTCATACATTTTCTGATAGCTTTTCTCTATGCTTAATTTCTCTGTTGACTCATCTCATATGATTTACTTTTTCTGTTGATTTTATGTGTTTGGCCGCCATGAATAAGTCTGGTTCGAACTCTTCTCAGAAGAAAACCAAAGAAGACACGAGTTTTTGCATGGAACTCTCTAGAAAAGAAACTAAAGTAAGTTATTTTCTTAAAATTTATATAAAACCTAGATTGAGCTTGATTCAAACTTTTATAAACAAAATAATGAGATTTTACATTCTGTAAAAAAAATGAAATTTTTTTTGTCTCTTGCTTCATCCAGGCTGCCATTGATAACCCTCCGGATGAGCTGCATAATCTTTTATTCCCGTTGAAAAAAAATGCTCCATTCGAGCCTTGTATACACAGAGTAAAAAAAAGTTTATTGCTAAACCTTTTTTTTAATGGCCACGACCTCTATATTTTCTTGAATGTATTGGTCTCTGTATTTTCAAAAAATGCTGAAGAAAATAAGAAAAAAATTATTCCCTCTATATCATAGTCGTGGACAAAATAAAAAATTGGGACTCTAAAAACTAGCCATGCTGCAAGATTTGGACTGTATCATGATCTCCTTTGAACCTATTGCTACTCCAGTTATTTCAACCATGGATGATACTTTGTCATTGTATGGTTAGTCACTATTATGACTGACAAGTAACTGTACTTTTTTATGCATAATTATTTTAGCATAATTATACCTATTGTTCTCAAAGTCATGAAATTCAATAAGGTGGTAAATAATGATTGTCCCCTTCCTTTGTTAAAGACCACACAATATCCTTGTTGTAACTCCTAGAATGAATGCATAATTATTACTATTTTGTACCTTTGCCATTATTTATTGGAAGAAAATGCAAGAAATGATAGATTTCATTACTTCTTTTGGCACTCTTGCAATTCATAGATAAAGCCATGAAAACAAATGCCATAATATGCATCATGGACTGTCCTTTCATTTTCTCTTTTGGGCACTATACTATGACACTTCTCCTTGAAAGTCTATGCAAGTTTCTTCTATTGTTCATTAAATGGGTGTATAATATGACTGCCCCTTGATTACTATCCACATTATATATTGTTTCATGCTGACAAACTTCTTTTCATTGTCTTAAATTTGGCATTTTGATAGTCTCAGACTAGTGAAAAAATTATCACAAACTATGAACTGGGTTATTGAGAAATTTAAAGGGTTTTTTCCTATTATTGTTTTCTAATTTGTGTATAAAAATCTCAAAAACCCAAATGATAGTTTTGAGATATGATTGAAATACGTGACTGCATTCCTCTAATTATCCTCCTTCACTTTGATGTCATTTATGATAATGATTTCAACCAACTCACCATTATAGGTGATGAGATATATGCTTGAAGGTTATAAACATAATGTTTTTACACTCTCATTTCTCTTGAAACAAGAGGGCAGCATGTTGGGCTCAACCTTTGTGAGAGCCACATTTTACACCACATGCTATAATTTGATAAATCAAAACAACAACAATACTTTTCCTGTATCTGCACATGAAGCAAACAAGTTAGAAAAATAATGAATTTAATAGTTTTTGGTGATTTGATCTGGCAGTTTTTTTCATTTATCTCTCAGATAATGATTGAGTTGATTTGATTTGATAATGGTTGTAAATTATATGTCCGTTGATCAAGCATGTAATTGGATCTCATGACCTAAGCTCTAACAAAAATTTACAATCAATTGCAGGTTCTGGAATTCAGGAGCAAAGGAGCTAAAGACACTGAAGATCAAGCTAGAGAATCAACCCTACATCATCCCTCAATGCAATGACGGACATGACCTTCCTCTTATGTGTTTTTCTTTCTTAATTGATCTTCTGATGTATGATTTACATTCACTATTGAATTAAATCAACTTAGTCATTCCCACAGCTTGTGTGGGGTTACAGAAACATGGATTTTTAATATATCAGTTATTTCAAAGTATGTAATGGCTTGTGTCTCCATTTGAACTTGTTCTCAATTACATAATCTAAAATAACTAATATGAATTTATTCTAAGCACGTGTTTTGTAATCAAAATGAAGTAATTTTCTCAGCATACTTCACTAATTTAAGCGGGAAGCTAAAAAATAGTAACAGTAATATGATTATGGTTTCGTTTCACATGTTGTAATATTAGATATATAACAGAAAAATAAATTATTGCATGAAATAAATAATAACTTTTGATTTTAAATGTTTTTTTTTGCAAAACACGATTCTTCCAGAAGATGAAGATGATCCTCATGATATATAGATCCAGAATATTTTGGTTCTGGTACAGATCACATGGCAGAGGATGATGATGATGATGATGATGATGATGATGATGATGATGATCACGATGATGATCACGATGGTGATGATGATGATGAGCAAGTTTTTGGTAGTAGCCAGTGACATTCATGATCATATAGACTACATCATGGATCATTGTTGATATATCATTATGATGCCTCTTTTCATGGTTACTATCATATGTATCATTTTCACAGCCTGGAGTACCATATTATTGAGTTGTATCATTTTGACATGTATCATTTTGAAATATATCATTTGGACATGTATCATTTTGAGTTATATAATTTATCATTTTTACTTATATCATTTGTACATGTGTCATTTTGACTTATGTCGACTGTTGGACATGTATCATTTTGACATGTTAGTAATCTAGTGGCATATTTGACTCACTTGTTTTGATCTACTTATATAGATATTTGACTCACTTGTTTTAATTATAAATGATGATTATGTTATTAATAATTATTTTTTTATTTAATCATATGAATTAAATAATTAAATTACTTACTCTATAATCATATGAGTTATTTAAGAGGCATGATATATTTAATCAATTAAATTGAAATAAAACATATTATTTAATTTACTTACTCTATAATCATGAGTTATTTAAGAGGCATGATATATTTAACCAATTAAATTGAAATAAAACATATTAAATTAATAAATGGAAGCAAAACAAGAAGCATTTTTATAAGCAAAAAAAAAAGCAACAATGGAAGCCAAACTAGAAGCAAACCATAAGCAATCTTGGAAGAAAAATTGGAAGCAAAATAGGAAGAGAAATTGGAAGCAAAATTGGAAGCAAATCTGGAAGCAAAACCCGAAGCAAAACTGGAGGCAAACTTGGAAGCAAAACCAAAAGAAAAACTAGAAGCAAACATGGAAGCAACACAAGAAGCAAAACTAGAAGCAAAATCAGAAGCCAAACTGGAAGCAACAAAAATTGGCACTAAACCCGATGCTAAATCCATCGCTAAATTCGGCGCTAAACCCGACGCTAAATCTGGTGCTAAATCTGGCACTAAAGTGAATAGACCATTTTGTGCTGAGTTTTGCGCTATCAGTAGTTCCCAATTCATGAACTCAAATACACTAAAATTTGATGCTATTTTAGGCACTAATTTCCTATTTTGTTGTAGTGATTGTAGCTTTAGGGGATTTTTGAGGATATGTGTTATTCCCTTGCAAATGAATAGAAAATATATATATGTATAATGTTAAGTTATGAGAACATAAATTTAAAACCTTAAAGAAAATTAGTTGTACTCTTTTTAATTTGTTATCCAAATAAAAATATATCCATTACTTCAAAATAGATGTTACCCACAATTAAATAAAGCAACAAACCAACACAAAAATCTACATTTTTAGGTGATTGTGTCTGATGTTAAAACTAATGTTACTAGGTTATAGTGTCTGATGTTAAAACTGATGTTACTGATACTCTATGTCATGGCTTAATTCCAGTATATTGGAAAGGATGCTACTAGACTCTTAAAATGTATTTGAAAGAGGTATAATTTAAAATTAGTCAAACTAATATTCTCTATCCATGAAATGAATCATATAAACTTATGTTTATGTTTTATCACAATAACAACAAAGAATGCTCATATATTGAATTCATATACCTCTGTTTTGATTCTATCTTCATAATAGTGAAGGATGGTTATATATATATGGCTAAATAAAATTTAGGTAACTGAAGTGTTAAACCCAAGGTTGTGGAAATTAAACCATTGTTAGGTTACAAATTGTATCTAAATAGTTGGAGTGACTCTTCCGCCTGCACCATGTATGCACCAACCGGTTTGTATTTTCTTTCTTTCTAGAGTAACTTTAGCACTAATCGCTCTTGGAACAATATGGTCCAAAGTCAAAATTTACATATACTTTGATCTTTGAGGTTAATCCCCGGGCAAGCCTCAGTTCCAAACTAATAGCAAAGAAACAAAAATAGAGACTTATTGATTTCTATAAAATACTTCAAACGATTTGTATTGTTGTAGTGACCCTCTCGTTGTGACATCCTATTTTAGTTTGTTTTTGGTTTGATTCTACCTGTTAAATGTTTTAGTTTATTTGGATACTATGTTGATCTTGTTTAGAGGTTATTTTGATATTATATTGTTTTGTACTTCGTGGATGATACATTGACATCCTGGTTATTTGGATTGTGATTAGTTTGATGATACTGAGATAGATTCTTACATGATATGGTTTCTTTCTTATGACTTTGCATATGGTTATCATGTTGTAATAATTGCTTATGATTTATCTTGCTCGTGTGTGTCGGTGAAGAAGACAATGTGGCATTACTCATTCGTTAGTACCCTACTACACTGCAATTCTTATTCATAGTGTGTTTTCTAACATGAGTATATATATGTTCTAACGTTGATGTTTCCCTACAGACACAGGTACCGGGTAATGGCTCCACCTGCTTGTCAGGTCTGAGCGTACCCTAATTCAATATAAATATGTTGTCGGAGGTATTAACAGGTCCTTTTAAACCATCGTTCATTTTCGAACAAGTATCTCTGTGTTATCCCGTGTAGTTGTCCAGTTTGTGTTGTCATGTTCATAAATATTTATTGTTTTGTGTTTGCGTATTTAATATTTATTTTATTAAATGTTTATTAATTTCTATACCAACGTTTGTGATTTAATTTATTAAGTTAAATTAAATAAGTTGTTGAATTTATCAGTTAAAGTTAATTCCTTGCAATGTTTTTAATTAAATATTATTATTACTAATAATTGTGCAACTTGAATTATGTAAAATAGATTTTATTAAGGAAAGATATTTTTGACAAGATAAGTATCTTTGATTGTCAGTTAGAGGTCTGTTATGATATTTTAAAGAATGAGTTGAACTGAATGAGCTATTTACAATGTGAAATGAACTTTCAGTTAAGTTTTGTGATTGAAAGTGATTTGCATGAATTAATATCTTTTGGAAAAATGGATAATTGAACATTCACGGGAAGAATATTCACGACAGGAGGTTTTAGCAGTTTTCTTTCACTGTCCAATTATTTCAGAAGAACTTTTCCTTTTAGATTTTGTTTATAAGCGTGGTTTGAAGTTGGATTGATTGGAATTTCACCGTCGAAGTCTGGAAAATTAATAGAGGAATCAACAAAAGGTTTCAAATTTCGTTTCAGCTCAATTTCCAGATTAACCAGGTTTTCTTCTTTTTAAGTTTTTGTAAAATTTCTTCTTTGAATATTTGAAAAGATTAATGGGTTGTCAAACCTACAAAATAAAACAGAAAATTAATTAGAATAGGCAATCAGATTTTATTAAAAATACAAATTAATGAAGTTGCCAAGAATTCATGAAGATAGAAATTTAGCTTTTGTTCTTAGAAATTGGAAAACGGTAATGGATTTCTTTTAAATATTCATGTTATTGTTGAAAATTTATGGTATAGCATTAAGATCGTAGTCTGCGTGAGGTAGAAATAGATCGAAGTCATGGAAATACAGTTTTGAGTCCTCTGGTAGAGGCGTTGTCTTTAGATATTTGAGAAAAACTTAGATTCAAGAAGTCTTATAGCTGTAAAAGCCTTATTTCCTGTTAATTTCTTAAGGAGAACACAGCCTATTGATTTAATATCAGAGCTATAACAAAATTTTACTTTGTGATTATAATATTCTCAAACCTCAAATCTGCGCCCTAAGCAATTATACATCATTCTTATTACTAAACGGTGGAGATTCCTTCTAAGCCTAGACTTTGGATGTAGAATATCCTCCTGTATGCGAGTAATCCAACTTGAAGGCTTGTGTCATTAGGTATTATTATAATTTTATTCCTTAAATTTGTGTGTAGTTTCTTGTAAAACTCTATACTTTGTTTATGTATTGATTCTTTTGTTTTGATAGAAGGATCTACGATTGGTCAACACTGATCTCCCCGTTAGAATATGTGCACAGCCTCCATTTAATGACTATTTCTGTATAGTCTATAGTTTGAAGATTTACCATAGTCTATAGCCATTCCTCTGTACTAGAGAGTCCTTTTCTTTAAACCAATAAACCTGATCATTAAAGTTTATGTATATTATCACCTTAGATTTGATCACTGACAATAGGAAACAATATTAATCTTCTGGTATCTGACATAATTCGCATTCTTGGTGCCTGTGAATTTTGAGATCGGTCTTTCTTTCATTGAGGCGTTGAAAACTGTCCAAAAGTTCATAGGATGAATACAGAGAAGATCCGTATTTTAAGGCATAGACCTCTTTTAAGGCAAGTTTCTGCCAATAATTTGATGTGAGTTACCTTCATGCATCCATTTGAGATACCTATGCCTAGTTTTCTCTGACATTCCTGTGTTATTAAATTTTGCGCCATCCTAATCTTCTATGTTTATAATATAAACAATATATTTATTTACTGCTGTGAGAGACCTTAACTATTGTGTGTATATCCATAGATGAAATGCATGGTCGTGTATAAGTAGATATCCATCAGTCGAGGACTTATCTGATTGGTTATTTCTATAGATATTATACCTTCTGCATGCGTCTCAAGTTTGATTGAATATGTTCTAAATATCATGCGAGAATATTTAATATTAAGAATGTATTGCATGACATGAATAATGTCGTTCTTTAATTAAGTGGTCATTAAAGTTAGTAAACTACCACCTTAATCTTAAGGACATTAACTTATACATGTTAAAACAGTGATAATAATCTGATCATAAAGTTACATCTACTTAACTACTAGTTGAGTTATAATCTAGGTACACGTAATGTTAAAGATTTAATAGAATAAATAAAATAAATAAATAATTAGGATATTAGATTTGTGATATGAAAGGTGAATTATGAAGAATGTAAAGACTTTTACTATCGTCAATATATTTATACTTATAATGAGTTATATTGCTCTCCAAGTAATTGATAAGGTATTATATTTTCCTCACATACTATATGTTGTATTGTAATTAATAAGGGAGAATATATATGTAATTTAATTGTGATTTATCTTAATTCTTTAAAAGATTTATAATATCTATAATTCGATAATGTTATTGAAGTGTTTTCTTAAATTAGTCTGTGACCAATTAATATCTATAGTTTGTTTATTGTGGATTCTTAACTCTTGAAGTTTGGTAAATTGTAACTATTTGGTGTGTGTATATAATGTAAGGGTATGTGCAGGATCATGGTATGCCAAACAAGCCCTTAAGTGGCAATGAAAATTCAGAACAATTAGAGTTAGGCAACTTGATGTAAAAATTTGAATAAGTTATCTATATTATTTCAAAAATATGTAA
>VDFB02047230.1:19509693-19554565 GCA_007258455.2 Sequoia sempervirens | reverse complement strand
GCTATTTGACAAAACATTATACTGTGCCATTATTGTACTGAGTAGTTTATTTGCAGAACTTCTATAATCTCAATATAAGTTTGTTGATTTAGACCATGTCTTGGACTCTTCTTTTTAGTAAATGTATAATGGAGTTATTTTATGTTATTGAATAGATTATTTGGGTTTTCATCTATGATTCTATTATTCTTAGACATGCAGATTGTTGAATGGGCCCTTAAATCCCATCCGAAAGGGAGATTTACTGTGCCCACACCTATATCTTGGTGCATCGCCTTAAATTAGATCTTTATTTTTTATATTTGCTTCCTTTTCCCATTCCAAACCCCCAATTACAGGAGTCAGCTTCTTAAAAAACCCGGAGGTCATTCAGTTTAGTGCAATTGGTCCCCCCATTAACTAAGTTTCCCATAAGATTGTTGCTTGTCAAATTTTGGCATCAACAAACACCTTAAAAATCTTCTTAGTGATTCCTACAAGGAATTTCATTTGTCTTTGACCACTAAACAATCTTACGAATGTGTCTATAATTATCATGGGTGTTGGATGAAAGTTGAGACACCAAATTATATGAGCCATACTAAATTTTTTAGATATACCTTTTATAGACACCTAAAATATGACCTTACCCAACCACACCTAATTTTAGCCTATCCTAAGCCTATTATTTATTTGATTAATTCCCATAATTTCCTCATCTTTTATCCTAACATTTCAATAAATATTTACTATTTATTTAATTATTCCTTCCTTTTACATGATCTCATTAATTAAATAAATATGTTAATTATTTAACTAATTCCCCTTTTATCCTCTATCCTTATCCATTTAATTCCACCCTTCTATCTTGTTCACATGGACCATAATCTAAAATTTTCATCATGTGACAAGTGTCCTCTTCACATGTCTAACTCCTTGTTTAGATTCATTGAACCTAGGCACTTTCCCAAAATGTAAACTAACTTTTCATCTTATCCACTCATCTCAATCACACCTCTTAATCCTATTCATTCACATAAGGGTTTTTTCCTTATCCCAATCCTAAACCTAGATTCTATCCCTCATGTGCCACTCGTCACATGACTATTTCTTTGATTCTAACCCTAATTCATCTTCAATCTTAGCCATCCATCATCAATCTATCCTAGACATTGATTTTACCTCTTCAAGAATCTATATCTAGAGGGTTTCATCCCTCATCAACAATGAACTTTGAAGCTATCATACCCTTATGCTATCATTTTGATCTCTCATCTTGCAACCATATCCAGATTATGCTAGATTATTGAGCAATCCACATCCTATCATTATCATAAGAGAAAATCAAATGGAACAAGGGTGCACTCCATTTCCAATCATCAAGGAGTAAGGATTCTAAGTGAGTATTGTGTGTTTATTGCATTATCTTCCATTTGATTTACCTTCAATATTTTCCTCATCTTCACCTTGCATATCTTTGAATTATTTGCACTTTTTAATCCCCTCGCCATAGATCTCATAATGAAGATATTACCAGTCAAGGTATAGGAGAGAGATGCATTCACTTTGTGTGGACTATACTTTTCGGTGTCTTTTGTATTAAAGTGGGATTTGGAGCATTCCCAATTATGATGAGCCATCAAATCTTTAAGAAGGGGATACTTTTCATCTCTAGCTCATTGATCTCCCACATCAATACTTCATTCAGTTATGGTGGTGACTGCATCATATTATGATATTTCTATCTTTAATTAAGTTTTGGTCAAGTATCCATGTAACACCCCTCTGTTTTGGCTCTTTTGTGCGGCAGTGTTTTTTCTTTGTTATGTTGTTTTGTTTGTGTTGTGACTTTGGAACTTGGTTATTATTTGATCGCGAACTGTTAAGCGATGCGTATATAATATTTTAATGTGATAGTATTTTACTCAGATGTTATCTTTATGGCATGTTTTGGATTAACTTAGAAGATATTTGATTTAGTGATGTTTTATTCTTGTGATCATATTATTGATGTTAGAATCGTCGATTAGTAATTTTGTATTGGTGAAGGGGACGGGATTGTACCACTCGCTTGCGAGCACCCTACGATTCTGAGATTTCCTATTCACGGTGTGTTTGATCATATTGTATCATATCTATGCATGTTCGATATATTCTTTGTATGCAGGTTGACAGGTACATGACATCGACTCCACCTGGTTCACAGGTTTGAGCGTGTCTAGTGACCAATGGTAATCGATTGGGAGATAGTAGCTAGGTTTTATGTGCCAAGTCATCACCCTAGTCATAGTGTGTCGTCGGGTTGTTGTCGGGTTAGTTGTTTTAATTTGGTCCATTTCACCTTGAGTATTTATTTAATTTCAAATTATAAAGAGTATTAAATGGCTTGTGTAGTTAAATTGATGATTAAATATATCTTTTTGTAATGTTGAAAATGTAGTTATTTATTGATTAATTTATTTTATTGACTAATTAGATTAATGGTGTTAAATTAAATGAAATAGTTGTTTTGGCATTATTGTATATTAAGATTCAAATTTAAAATGAAAATGGAAACCATGTTGGATATTCAGAGTTAAATTAAAATAAAAATAAAAATGTGTGTTAAATTTCACTTTTGAAATTTTGGTTAAAATAGATTTTTTGCAAACTTTGAAATTCTTGTGTTTTAAATGAAATTTTGAAAAATGCATGAAATATCATTTTGAAAGTAAAATTGTTTTAAAATTTAAAAAATGGAAATATCCTCCAAATGTTCAATAAATTTAGTGGGTGGGATATTTTTAGGGGTTTGACCAAAATTGGGGAAACTCTATTTTTGAGGAATTGCTATTTCATATAATTTTCAATTTTGAATTTGGGGAAAAAAAAGATTGGCTGGGCTTTGTTCTTGGATTTTGAAGAAGTCTTTGGATTTGGAAGAAGCAAAGTGGATTCCTTGGTTGAGCTGGAATAAAAAAAAAAGGATTTGAAAGCACCATTTTTGGAGTTCTTCAAGCTTTGGAGAAAAACCAGTGCTTGGCTTGGGTTTAGGAAACCCTAACATTAGTTTATTGAGTTGTCGGAAATGCTTTTTAAATGATGTTATCGTTCCTTCTCGATGTTGAGAAAATAGGGTTATTTGTCTAGTAAGTCTTCTAGAGGAGTTTTCTAGGTTGGGATGTTCTTTGTGGGGATTCGATTTGCGAATTGCCTTGGGAATGCGTATAGTTGTATCATGTTGTTTTACCCGTTGTTCTCGAACGGGGATGGTTTGTGCCTCCTTGGGATTAGGAGTGGCTTATGTGGTTTGTGCCTCCTTTGGAAGGAGTGGATTATGTATTTTGTTTTCCTCTAGTGTTTGGAGTGAGTTTCCTTTGTCTATTGCCTCCTTGAGTTGGAGAGGTCGTTGTTTCTAGTTACCCATTGGATTGTGGTCTTGTATCGTGTGTGTTGTCGATAGGAGAGTGGCTCTTTGTGGGGGTCTAACACACAGAGGGGCGCCAGGGTAACTCACTTAGGGTTTAAGTAAGTGATAACTTAAAAATAATTAATGAAAAAACTCTCAGACTAATTAAGATAATTAATGCCTCTCTCATAACTCATTCGCTTTTAAGGTTTGAGATGAGACGAGAAGCGCAGTTGGTATGAGGGTCTGGCGGCTAGTAGAGTTGAGCTAGGATAACCTAAGATGGGGGTTTGGTTGCCTAAGACAGTTGAGCCAAGGTAACTCATATCAAATGTCGTGTGACACTCTCTCTATGTCAACCAGAAGTCAGTTGTTGTACTGCGTAAATGATCCTTGTTCTCTAGAAGCATTGTAACCATTGTGTTAAGTGATAATGTGTTTGTATTCAATTTAGTTCAGCTATGTTTTAGCTTGTGTCTAGTGGTAGATGGTCTTGTGTAGGAATTCCTGGTTACTATCTCCTAGCACGGGGGGTGAGCCTTTGGGTATCACACGGTTGGGTGGAACGTGCACCTTAATTCGTTGGGTTTTCTTCTTGTTCGTGTGGATGAGATTTCCAGTTGGAGAGCTCGTGGGATCCAGTTTCTTTCCATGCTTAATTCATTCAGTTGGTCTTCTATTTTATTACCCCTCATTTGTTATTGAGGTGGAATTTGTAATATGTAATCATGCTTATTGGATTTATCTCATTCGGGGAATGAGTGTTGTAATCATGTTGTAATTATATTATTTGAATCAAGTGGTATAGAAGTAGATCATATTCTTTGATGCAAATTATTATGTATGGAATGTATGTGAACTTAAATTGTTAAGTAATTAAATGTTATGGTTTTAATTCATGTTTCTTGTTTGGGTTTGAGTAACTCAGTCTCGTAACCTTAGGGGATTGGTTGGCAATGGTTAGTGAACTTGCATGTTATTTGTTCTTTAACAAAAAATAAAATAGTTCGGTTGTGTTGTAAATTGCAACTTCCCCTAGGGTTGCGTGGCGGGGCGTTACACATGGTATCAGAGCCCAAGTTTAAACACTGGGCGCTCTGGGATAATGTGGACCCATTAATCTGTTAGTTGTGTAGGTCTATACTTTGGGCACTATGAGCCATGGCGTTGACCTAGACGCTCTATTCGGTAGTTATTTTTTCCTTTTGGGTTGATCTCACTTGTCTACCTAGAATTTGGTGTGAGGTGGTGTAGGTCCAATGGTGCAGGAAGCCGGTGGAGAGGATAGGATCCTCGGTGTAGTGCGCAATGCACCGATATCCTTCCTACTGGAAGAATGCATTACATATGGACAATTGTGTAGTGTGTGAATTTGGTGTGTTATGTGTGGTGGACAACAACCAGTTCTGTTGTTATTTCTGCCCCTTGCATGTCTTCTTGTCCTTTACTTCATTGTGCAAGCGATTGCCTGATTGACTCTATGTGGTCTTGGAGTTGCTTTTGCATGTTATATTGTATAGAAATTATGAAATATGATAATAGAAAATGAATGAACATGTTGTTAGTTCATAGAGATTTGTGCATGCTCTCATATGGTTGATGCATTTGTGTGAAAGTGATTGTGTGATGATGAAACCATGATTGCATTCGTTCCTTTGTTGGAACTATAAATATCTCATCTTCTCTCTCTTCCCTTTGGGTTAACGAATATGCCTGTCCTTAAGTGTCTGGGGTATTGAAACCCATGGTATGTTGTATCTTATGAGAAAATGCCTATGTATTCATGAAGGTTTTTTTTATTAGGTCAAACCTTGGGTAAAAGACCTAAGTCCCCAAGTTGCATTCATAATCATGGAAAATGTATAATATGAATAGAAAATTGTTTTACAGTAAGTAAAAGTTTAGAGAGAAGGGATTAGTGAAAAAATTGCATGTTAATGATAATTGCATAATAGGTGCATCTTGTTGGTGAGGCCTATAGCCCCCAACTTTATTGTTGAGTCTTAAGAAATCATGTAGATGTTAAATTATTGTACCTGGATTCAAAATGCAAAATGTTAAATGAATGTTGAAGTGATAATGTTGCATACCTTGTCCTGAGTAAACATTGTAATGATATCGCATTATGTGTTTTGGAGATTCGGTTGGTGATTGCTTCACCATGTTGATTTGTATAGATTGACAGTGTACTTGGTTGGGTTGATTATAGCACGGGTTGTTGTTGTTTTATGTTAAGGTATGGAGTGGTTCAGTTTTAGAACCATTGATTATGTGTGATCTTATGGAGTTTGTACTAGGGTATTTGCAGGCTTCCAGGAGTAAGCCTAACCCTAGGGGGGAGGATGTAACACCCCTCCGTTTTGGCTCTTTTGTGTGGCAATGTTTTTTCTTTGTTATGTTGTTCTGTTTGTGTTGTGACTTTGGAACTTGGTTATTATTTGATCATGAATTGTTAAGCGATGCGTATATAATATTTTAATGTGATGGTATTTTACTCAGATGTTATCTTTATGGCATGTTTTGGATTAACTTAGAAGATATTTGATTTAATGATGTTTTATGCTTGTGATCATATTATTGATGTTAGAATTGTCGGTTAGTAATTTTGTATTAGTGAAGGGGACGAGATTGTACCACTCGCTTGCAAGCGCCCTACGATTCTGAGATTTCCTCTTCACGGTGTGTTTGATCATATTATATCATATATATGCATGTTCGATATATTCTTTGTACGTAGGTTGACAGGTACATGACATCGACTCCACCTGGTTCACAGGTTTGAGCGTGTCCAGTGACCAACGGTAATCGATTAGGAGATAGTAGCTAGGTTTTCCATGCCAAGTCGTCACCCTAGTCATAGTGTGTCGTCGGGTTGTCGAGTTAGTTGTTTTAATTTGGTCCATTTCACCTTGAGTATTTATTTAATTTCAAATTATAAAGGGTATTAAATGGCTTGTGTAGTTAAATTGATGATTAAATATATCTTTTTGTAATGTTGAAAATGTAGTTATTTATTGATTAATTTAATTTAATTAATAAAATAATCTAATCTTGTATTAGATTTATTTTATTGACTAATTAGATTAATGGTGTTAAATTAAATAAAATAGTTGTTTTGGCATTATTCTATATTAAGATTCAAATTTAAAATGAAAATGGAAACCATATTGGATATTTAGAGTTAAATTAAAATAAAAATAAAAATGTGTGTTAAATTTCACTTTTGAAATTTTGGTTAAAATAGATTTTTTGCAAACTTTGAAATTCTTGTGTTTTAAATGAAATTTTGAAAAATGCATGAAATGTCATTTTGAAAGTTAAATTGTTTTTTAATTTAAAAACATGGAAATATCCTCCAAATGTTCAATAAATTTAGTGGGTGGGATATTTTTAGGGGTTTGACCAAAAATTGGGGAAACTCTATTTGAGCAATTTCTATTTCATATATTTTTTTCAATTTTTGAATTGGGGTGGAGAAAAAGATTGGCTGTGGCTTTGTTCTTGGATTTTGAAGAAGTCTTTGGATTTGGAAGAAGCAAAGTGGATTCCTTGGTTGAGCTGGAATTAAAAAAAAAAGGATTTGAAAGCACCATTTTTGGAGTTCTTCAAGCTTTGGAGAAAAACCAGTGCTTGGCTTGGGTTTAGGAAACCCTAACATTAGTTTATTGAGTTGTCGGAAATGCTTTTTAAATGATGTTATCGTTCCTTCTCGATGTTGGGCAAATAGGGTTATTTGTCTAGTAAGTCTTCTAGAGGAGTTTTCTAGGTTGGGATGTTCTTTGTGGGGATTCGATTTGCGAATTGCCTTGGGAATGCGTATAGTTGTATCATGTTGTTTTACCCAGTGTTCTCAAACGGGGATGGTTTGTGCCTCCTTGGGATTAGGAGTGGCTTATGTGGTTTGTGCCTCCTTTGGAAGGAGTGGATTATGTATTTTGTTTTCCTCCAGTGTTTGGAGTGAGTTTCCTTTTTTCGTTGCCTCCTTGAGTTGGAGAGGTCATTGTTTCTAGTTACCCATTGGATTGTGGTCTTGTACCATGTGTGTTGTCGATAGAAGAGTGGCTCTTTGTGGGGGTATGACACACAGAGGGGCACCAAGGTAACTCACTTAGGGTTTAAGTAAGTGATAACTTAAAAATAATTAATGAAAAAACTCTCAGACTAATTAAGATAATTAATGCCTCTCTCATAACCATTCGCTTTTAAGGTTTAAGATGAGACGAGAAGCGCAGTTGGTATGAGGGTCCGACGGCTGGTAGAGTTGAGCCAGGATAACCCAAGATGGGGGTTTGGTTGCCTAAGACAGTTGAGCCATGGTAACTCATAGCAAATGTCGTGTGACACTCTCTCTATGTCAACTAAAAGTCAGTTGTTGTACTGCATAAATGATCCTTGTTCTCTGGAAGCATTGTAACCATTGTGTTAAGTGATAATGTGTTTGCATTCAATTCAGTTCAGCTATGTTTTAGCTTGTGTCTAGTGGTAGATGGTCTTGTGTAGGAATTCCTGGTTACTATCTCCTAGCACAGGGGGTGAGCCTTTGGGTATCACACGGTTGGGTGGAACGTGCACCTTAATTCATTGGGTTTTCTTCTTGTTCATGTGGATGAGATTTCCAGTTGGAGAGCTCGTGGGATCCAGTTTCTTTCCATGCTTAATTCATTCAGTTGGTCTTGTATTTTATTACCCCTCATTTGTTATTGAGGTGGAATTTGTAATATGTAATCATGCTTATTAGATTTATCTCATTCGGGGAATGAGAGTTGTAATCATGTTGTAATTATATTATTGGAATCAAGTGGTATCTCATATTCTTTGATGTAAATTATTATGTATGGAATGTATGTGAACTTAAATTGTTAAGTAATTAAATGTTATGGTTTTTTTTCATGTTTCTTGTTTGGGTTTGAGTAACTCAGTCTCGTAACCTTAGGGGATTGGTTGGCAATGGTTAGTGAACTTGCATGTT
Source organism: Sequoia sempervirens (assembly GCA_007258455.2). NCBI lineage: Eukaryota > Viridiplantae > Streptophyta > Pinopsida > Cupressales > Cupressaceae > Sequoia > Sequoia sempervirens. The sequence goes on along the minus strand of VDFB02047230.1, from coordinate 19,546,229 downwards.
ATTTGTTCTTAAACAAAAAAAAAAAATAGTTCGGTTGTGTTGTAAATTGCAACTTCCCCTAGGGTTGCATGGCGGGGCGTTACAATCCACCTTATTGTTAATTATATAATCCAAAGTCATGTTGATTGCATAGTTGTTAGAATGTCAACCTCCTCATTAATTTATTTGTAAATATGTTTCACAATAAAGTTTTCTCGTGCATCCAAAAGAGGTTATGCATTTTGGAGGATACTATTAATTTTTCAATTAGCCAATTTTTTATTTTTGATTGCATTGACAATCAAAATTGAGCCACTTTCAATCTCAATTTTATGAATACTTTTTAAATTAAAAATTTACAATTTAAAAATGAAAACTTTAGCTTCAGTTTCATTATTTGCACCCTCCTTTGGTTTTTTGGAGACTACAACTTACCATGTTCATCTCTAATTAGACAATAAATGCCCGAGATTCCTAGATTTCTTTTTGAGGTTTCATTGAAATTCAATTTTGTTCATTCATTGGCAAGTAGGCAGGTGATGGAGTACAAGTCCATTTGATGTTTTTTCTTAGTTTTAGATAACTAACTCTCCCACCCTCATAAACATAGGGTTTTTAAGAGCTACTTTTATTTACTAAGAGATTTTATTTTACTTCAAAATTATTTAATAATTGTTTGGAGGTTTACTTAAGAATTATTTCTTTTTACTTCAAAACTATTTAATATTTTTTTGGGAGGTTTACTTATTTGTTATTATTTAATTTTAAAATTATTGTATTTTATTACGTTTACTTTATTTTGTTTGATTTTTATTTAGAAAAGTATAGTAAATATTATATATTTATATATTTTTAAAAGTTTAATTTTATAGTTAGAATTTTAAAAATATATAGATAGGTTGTATTTTAGTTTTTATGTACACAAAGAGGGCTCTTGGATGTTATTATAGAATGTTTCTTGATGCAATTAATCTTATAGTTACAGTTTTTTTATAAATATATGTGGTTTGTATTTTGATTTTTATGTACATAATAATGACATAAGGATCCTTGATGTCATTATAGAATGTCTTTTGCATAAAAAGAAACAACTTTTCTATGGAATAAAAATTAATAAGTTTATAATAGATTTTTTTTTTGGTTGTTCACAAAGTAAAATAAAAAACATATTTGTTTTGTTTTATATTTATCTATTTTATATTAATATTTAATTATGTCAGCTATATTTTTAATTTTATAATTTTAATTTTTGAGACATAAGCTAGTTATGTTTTGATTTTTATGTACAGGATCATGACATGAGATTTTGTGCCCTGCTGCCTTTGTAGAATGTCTCTCGAAATAATAAGTTATCCTCATTCTGAACTCAATCATTCAAATGCACACATTCTCTCAATTCTGAACTCAATCATCCAAATGCACACATTCTCTCAATTCTGAACTTAATCATCCCAATTTACATATTCTCGTTTAACATATCAGAAGTGAAATAAAACTCTGTATTCCCTCTTCCCAATTCCATATACCAATCCTCACTCCTAAATATCCATACCAAAAGATAATTCCTTGTGACAAACATGATCATAGAACAGATGGTTTCTTAAATATCAGCAATCCTCAATTCAAATTTCAATAAACCCATTTTAAGATGGAAAGGAAAACGGATGCAAAACAAACCTAAACATTGGGAGACGAATACTCTCTATAGGCAAACCAAACATTCAGGCACTCTGACTTGTCATCATCATCATAGGAAAATTGGCTAGAGGAGACCCTTACGGGCTCTGTGCTTTATACTTTTATTTTCCCTCCAAGGAAACCCTGAACCCCAGATTGGGCTTCTAGCCCTCAAAAGAATGATTTCTCCAAAAGCCCACATAACTCTTTCCCACAACTTCCTCCCAAAATTGCTCAGTCCTGACATAAGTCTGAGCATTTACTTTGTGTATGTGAGTCAACAACTCATCCTGAGAAGAAGCCTGAGAAGAATCCTCCGTGCCAGAATCTTGATAATGAACTTCCTGCACCTGCACTGCTCTGCTTCTTTTACTTTTCACTTTTCTCCAGGCCTTCTTGGAGAGACTTGCAGGCAATTTCACAGAGGCCAGAACAGCCAAATTCAACAGAGCACAGGGGCAGCAAAAAACTGCCGCGGTGCCACCAGCAACTTCACCAAACCTGCTGCTGCTATAATCCTTTGCAAGCATAGGCTGAGCGCGTGTATTCAGGGCTTTCGAACCAGAATTCTCTACGACAGCTGTTGTAGAAAAATAAGATGAAATGAGAGGACTATCCAAACATCAAATGATTCAATGGTCAAAACAATCAATGCGTTAGGGTTTTGAATCGAAATTGTGTTTACAGGAAAATAAGATGTGATAAGATGGCTCTTAATATCCCTTTTAACATTCTATTTAAACGTCAAATGGTTCAATGATCAAACAATAATGTATTCAGAGTTTTCAAACCAGAATTCTCTATCATAGACTGTTGCAAGAGAATAAGATGGAACGAAATAACTCTTAATATCTTTTTAAGATTCAATGACCAAACAATTAATGTACACAATGATATGTAAGATCCTTTTAAATGTCAAATTTACTTGTTTACAGAGGTATTGCTTTCATGGATGTTCAGTTTGTAGATAAAATTGCTCAGACAATACTCCTGCCAAACAATTAACAGGAAGATTGTTTGTAGGGAAGATGTTTTGGTAGATTCTATAATAAAAACACATGGCAGCTGACAAAATTCATTTGATTGAAGACAGTCGACATTTATATATTTTATTCACTAAAGAGTGTAGGATGATTGAAGGATATTCATTCCCTAAACAATTACAGATTCCACTCCTAATAAAATATAAAAAGTAAAATTTCAGAAAATGTTTATACTTAAAAAGTCTTAAACAAAGAATCAGAACAACTCCAATACCCTTCTCTAATAGAAAAAATCTTGAAAGTTTATTTCAAAACTAAACCAGTAGCTACAGTCTTACAAATACCCTTTATTTACGAGCCAATCTCGTCTGAAAAATTAATATCTCCAATGTTCTTAATATTGTAGAATGCAGAGCGTATCTACCGATCTGTACTGAAATCACAAAATGGATATTAGGGGAGAGGGGTCCATAATGGAGCAGGGTCTAATAGTGGGGATAGAAGTAGTCCTGAGTAGGCTCCATAGTGGAGCACTTTAATATCCAATTGCAAAACACTTTTTATCCATAAAGTATGCAAAGTGACAAATCATGTGATGCCACATCAGCGCAGCAATAAAACATGACTTAGTGCACCACTATCGGTCTCACTTTTTTTTGGCCCTTTCTGGATACCTCAACAAAAAACATGTTGATGTGGCCCTAAAACGAAATATAGAAGCACATGAGTTGCCAAATAAACTGTTAGTACAGAATTGAAAGTGATTTGAAATTTCCACGTAAGATTTTGAGAAACATAAAGTTAGGGTGCTCCACTGTGGGCCCCTCTCCCCTACCATTACAAAAGCAAGATTGCACAGAAAAACAATACCTAATCTCAGGTTGTTAACTGAAGGAACAACAGAAATGGGCATTCTGGAGGTCGATCTAGAGAGAATTTTCATCAAAAAGAATTCTGAAATCCCAGCTGTTTTCGGAAATTCTGATCCCAGTGGGTTATCAAAGGGGTTTGAGACCGTTAATAGCCCGTTTTCACTCGTCCAACATGCGGGCATTCACCCCAAAATCGATTATATAATTTTACACGTTCGTAGAAGCCAACCGAGCATAAACCGTATAGAGAAAAAGTCGTCGAGTTACCTAGAAAAAGGGACCCCCAAGTTCCTACCCTTTTGTCTATCCAGAACTCTCATGCATATTTTGATCTTTTTTATTAATTAATTAAATTATAAAATATAAAATAAATATGATTTTAAATTTCAACTAATGATTAAATATGAATAAATATGTATTTCATTATTAGTTTTAATGAGAGAAAAAATGTGGAATAGAGACATTGACTTAAACTCACTTTTGATCATTGAACCAAGTGATATTTAAGAATAGCCTAATTAATTCATTTACAATATTTGATTTCTTGAACATTTGTCTTCAATAGATTTTTGTACAAAGTAAATATCACTATTTTACCTACTCTTTTAAAAGGTGTTTGTATGTAACACAATTTGGTTATTATCTTTTAGTCTTATAGACTCTTAGGACTAGTAGATATGAAAAGTATTCATTTATAATATAGGTCAATATTTTTATTAAAGTTATACCTTTATTAGAGAAGTTGACTTATCTTTTACTAGTGTAAAATTGAATATGAGAGAAATTTGTGAAAATCATGGTTATATATTCCATCACCTTCTTTTTGTTTTGATATTACATAAATTTAGCTTAATTCAATAAATATAATTAATAATTACACAATTAACCTAGATTTAATTAAGGAATTGTATTGATATATTGAAAAGTTACTTTTAGAAAATAAAGTTAATATATAGGGTAATTATCTTTGGGAATAATGATGGAGAATGAATGTTAATGACAAAAAAAATGAATACTTTCAATTTGCTAAACATCTCAAGTTATGTATAGCACTAGAAATCTATATGTGTCAAATTGAAGATCCTTGGGATTGAACCTAAGTGCCACGAGAATGATCTCCTGTGTGAAACTACTTTATAACTCACTAGATTGTCCTAGTAGGTTGCACACTTTTAAAATTTGATTTGTTGCAATCTCTTATATTTGTTCCTAGGTAAGGATGATACTTCATCTATAGTTCATTTATCTCCCACATCAATACTTCATTCAACTATGGTGGTGACTGTATCATATTATGATATTTCTAATTTTAATTAAGTTTTGGTCAAGTATCCACCTTATTGTTAATTATATAATCCAAAGTCATGTCGATTACATAGGTAAATATGTTTCAAGTAAAGTTTTCTAGTGCATCCAAAAGAGGCTATGCATTTTGGAGGATGTTGTTAATTTTTCAATTGGTCAATTTTTATTTTTGATACCATTGAGAATTATAATTGAGTCACTTTCAATCTCCATTTTATGAATACTATTTAGGTTAAAATTGACAATTTCAAAATGAAAACTTTAGCTTAGTCACATTATTTGTACCCTCCTTTAGTTTTTTTTTTTTTGGAGACTACAACTTACTATGTTCATCTCTAATTAGACAGTAAATGCCCGAGATTCCTAGATTTCTTTTTAGGTTTCATTGAAATTCAATTTTGTTCATTCATTGCCAAGTGGGTGATGGGGTACAAGTCCATTTGATGTTTTTTCTTAGTTTTAGAAAATTAACTCTCCCATCCTCATAAACATAGGGTTTTTAAGAACTACTTTTATTTACTAAAGAGATTTTATTTTACTTCAAAATTATTTAATGATTGTTTGAAGGTTTACTTAAGAGTTATTTCTTTTTACTTCAAAACTATTTAATATTTTCTTTGAGAAGTTTATTTATTTGTTATTTTATTTTATTTTAGAATTATTGTATTTTATTACATTGTTTACTTTATTTTGTTTGATTTTTATTTAGAAAAGTATAGTAAATATTATATTTATATATTATTTTTTAAAAGTTTAATTTTAAAGTTATAATTTTAAAAATATATAGATAGGTTGTATTTTAGTTTTTATGTATACAAAAGAGCTCTTGGATGTTACTATAGAATGTTTCTTGATGCAATTAATCTTATAGTTACAATTTTTTTATAAATATATGTAGTTTGTATTTTGATTTTTATGTACGTAATAATGACATGAGGATCCTTGATGCCATTATAGAATGCCTCTTACATAAAAATAAACAACTTTTCTACTGAATAAAAATTAATAAGTTTAGATATATTTTTTCTTTTGTTGTTGACAAATAAAATATAGATATATTTATTTTGTTTTATATTTATTTTATATTTTATATTTAACTATGTCAGTTATATTTTTTACTCTTATAATTTTGGTTTTTAAAGACATATGTGGGTTATGTTTTGATTCATATGTAAAGGATCATGACATGAGATTTTATACCCTGCTGTCATTGTAGAATGTCTCTCATAATACATTATCCTCATTCTGAATTCAATCATCCCAATTTACATATTCTCTCAACTCTCTCAATTCTGAACTCAATCATTCAAATGCACACATTCTCTAAATTCTGAATCATCCAAATGCACACATTCTCTCAATTCTGAACTCAATTATCCCAATTTACATATTCTCACTTTAACAGATCAGAAGTGAAATAAAGCTCTGTATTCCCTCTTCCCAATTCCAGATAGCGATCCTGACTCCTAAATTCCCATACCAAAAGATTTGATTCCTTGTGACAAACATGATCATAGAACACGTGGTTTCTTGAATATCAGCAATCCTCAATCCAAATTTCGATAAACCCATTTTAAGATCGGAAGGAAAGCAGATGTAAAACAAACCTAAACATTGGGAGACGAATACTCTCCTATAGGCAATCCAAACATTCAGGCACTCGTCATCATCATAGTTAAATTGGCAAGAAGAAACCCTTACGGGCTCTGTGCTTTTATACTTTTATTTTCCCTCCAAGGAAACCCTGAACCCCAGATTGGGCTTCTAGCCCTCAAAAGAATGATTTCTCCAAAAGCCCACATAACTCTTTCCCACAACTTCCTCCCAAAATTGCTCAGTGCTGACATAAGTCTGAGCATTACCTTTGTGCATGTGAGTCAACAACTCATCCTGAGAAGAAGCCTGAGAAGAATCCTCCGTGTCAGAATCTTGATAATGAACTTCCTGCACCTGCACTGCTCTGTTTCTTTTTCTTTTCACTTTTCTCCAGGCCTTCTTGGAGAGACTTGCAGGCAATTTCACAAAGGCCAGAACAGCCAAATTTAACAGAGCACAGGGGCAGCAAAAAACTGCTGCGGTGCCACCAGCAACTTCACCAAACCTGCTGCTGCTATAATCCTTTGCAAGCATAGGCTGAGCGCGTGTATTCAGGGCTTTTGAACCAGAATTCTCTACGACAGCTGTTGCATAAGAAAGAAAGATGAAATGAGAGGACTACCTTTTTATCATTTTATTCAAACATAAAAAAGATTCAATGGTCAATGTGTTAGGGTTTTTGAATAGAAATTTTCTATTATACGCTGTTGCAGGGAAAATAAAATGTGATGAGGCAATTCTTAATATCCCTTTTTAACATTCTACTTAAACATCAAATGATTCAATGGTCAAACAATTAATGTATTAAATCTTTCGAATCAGAATTCTCTGTGATAGATTATCACAGAAAAATAAAATGAAATGAAATAACTCTTAATATCCTTTTAACGCTCTACTTAAACATCAAACGTTTCAATGATCAAACAATCAATAACCATCCTTTAGAACAAATTGATATGTAAGATCCTTATGATATTGCTAGGATTCAACTGTGTAGTTTTAGAGTCAAACTCATTGACCTATGTTTCATGAATAGTGGCTCACAATAACCCATTTCTCATAATAATGAATGGGTGTTCAATAAGATCCTTTCAAATATCAAATTTACTTGTTTACAGAGGTCTTGCTTTCATGGGTGTTCAGTTTGTTGATAAAATTGCTCAGGCAATACTCCTCTCAAACAATTAACAGGAAGATTGTTTTTAGGGAAGAAGTTCTGGTAGATTCTGTTAAAAAAACACATGGCAGCTGACAAAATTCATTTGATTGAAGACAGTCAACATCTCTATATTTTATTTCCTAAAGAGTGCAGGATTATTGAAGGATATTCATTCCCAAAACAATTACAGATTCCACTCCTCATAAAATACAAAAAGTAAAATTTCAGAAAATGTTTATACTTAAAAAGTCCTAAACATAGAATCAGAACATCTCAAATACCCTTCTCTAATAGAAAAAATCTTTGAAAGTTTATTTCAAAACTAAACCAGTAGCTACAATCTTACAAATACCCTTTATGTACGAGCCAATCTGGTCTGAAAAATTAAAATCTCCACTGTTCTTAATATTGTAGAATGCAGAGGGTACCTACCGACCTATACTGAAATCACAAAATCGATATACCATTAAAAAAGCAAGATTGCAGACAAAAACAATACCTAATCGGAAGCTGTTAACTGAAGGAACAACAGAAATGGACATTCTGGAGGTCGATCTGGAGAGAATTTCCATGAGAAAGAATTCTGAAATCCCAGCTGATTTCGGAAATTCTGATCCAAGCGGGTTCCCCCAAAGGGGTTTGAGACCCTTAATACCCCGTTTTCACTCGTCCGATACGCGGGCATTCCCCCCAAAATCGATTATTGAATTTTACACGTTTGTAGAAGCCAACCGAGCATAAACTGTATAGAGAAAAAGTCGTCCAGTTAGAAAAACGGACCCCAAGTTCCGACCTCATTGTCTATCCAGAACTCTCATGCATATTTTGATCATATTTATTAAATACTTAAATTTTAAATTATAAAATAAATATGATTTTAAATTTCAATTGATGATTAGGCATGAATAAATGTGTATTTGATTATTTGTTTGAATGAGTAAAAAAAAAATTTGTATGTACGTGTGGAATGGAGGAGCGCCAACCATGTTTTCAATGCTAAAGAATGAAGAACATATATTTTTACAAAATTATTGAATTTCCTACTCTATTTAAATATTATTGGGATTAGTTGTTAAACAATCAATAAGAATTTTACATATTTATATTAAAAAGTGGTAATAATTATCCAATTTTCATTGACTCAAATTCAACTTTGACCATTGAACCAAGTGATATCTAAGAATAGTCCAATTAACTCATTTACAATACCTATTTGACTTCTTGAACATTTGTTGAACAATAGACTTTTGTTAAAAAAAAATATCACTATTTTACCTACTCTTTTGAAAGGTGTTTGTATACAAAGCAATTTTGTTATTATCTTTTAGACTTATAGACTCTTTGGATTGGTAGATATGAAAAGTATTAATTTATTTATATACGGGTCAATATTTTTATAAAAGTTACTTCTCCTTTATTAATATAGTTGACTTATCTTTTTCTAGTGTAAAATTGAATATGAGAGAAATTTGTGGAGATCATGGTTATATATTCCATCACTTTCTTTTTTTTATATATTCCATCACTTTTTTTTTTTGTGTTTTACATAAATCTAGCTTAATTCAATAATTGCAAACAATAATCACACAATTAACCTAGATTTAATTAAAAGATTGTATTGATAAATTAAAAAAATACTTTTAAAAAATAAAGGTAAAATACAGGGTAATAAACTCTAGGAATAATGATGGAGAATGAATGCTGATGCCAAAAATATCTAGTTACCGAGATACAAAATTAGTAGTTTGCTAAACATCTCAAGTTCTACATAGTACTAGAAATCTATATGGGTCAAATCCAAGCTCCTTGGGATTGAACCTATGTGCCACGAGAATGATCTCCTACATGAAACTACTTTGTAACTCACGAGACTACTCTAGTAGGTAGCAAGCTTTTAAAATTTGATTTGTTGTAATCTCTTAAATTTGTTGCTAAGTGATGATGATACTATTTACTAATATCTTTGAAAAAGTTATTAGATTACTAGGGTCAAGTTCTCTCCAATATATTTTTACACAAAATAGATATCACTATTTTACCTACTCTTTCAAAAGGTGTTTGTATATAAAACAAATTTGTTATTATCTTTTAGTCTTATATAGACTCTTTATATTAGTAGCTATTAAAGTATTCATTCATTTATATATGGGTTAATATTTTTATCCAAAGTTACACCTCCATTATTAAAATAGTTGATTTATCTTTTACTAGTGTAAAATTGAATATGAGAGAAATTTGTGGAAACCATGGTTATATATTACATCACCTTTTTTTTTTACATAAATTTAGCTTAATTCAATTAACATAATCAATAATTCACAATTAACCTATATTTAATTTAGGAATTGTATTGATAAATTGAAAAGTTACTTTTAGAAAATAAATGTAACATATAGGGTAATTAGATTTGGGAATAATAATGGAAAATGAATGCTAATACCAAAAATATCTAGTCACCAAGATATAAAATTGAATGCTTACAATTTGCTAAACATCTCAAATTCCACATAGTACTAGAAATCTATATGAGTCAAATCCAAGCTCCTTGAGATTGAACCTAAGTGCCACAAGAATGATCTTCTGCATGGAACTACTTTGTAACTCACGAGATTGTCCTCGTAGGTAGCAAGCTTTTAAAATTTGATTTTTTGTAATCTCTTATATCTATTGCTAGGTAAGGATGATGCTATTTAAAAATACCTTTGAAGAAGTTATCAGATTATGAGGGTCAAGTTATCTTAGGTTAACCCCCTTTTAGATTTATTTTACAAATTCAAATAAATGATTCCTATGCAAACTAAGATTCCTTTTAAGCTCCAAATTGAATTGCTTCATAATGAATACTCCTTGTTCTCTTAATTTCTTCTTATGATCGCTTATCATTCTATGTGAATTAATTGCACAAATGAATTTCTTTAAATGTCAAAACATAGCAATTATCCATCTAAATGTGCACTAAATCAAATCACAATGACTAGTTAAAAAGGGCAAGATCTTTGGAGTTTGAATTTATAAATTTATTTTTGGGGCTAGTCCCATGCCACTTGGGATCGATCCAAGATAAGAAAGTGTTGGGTTCAAGTTAGGGATCCAATATATGGAGATGGTTGTGAATATGGATGCAAGTAATGGTTAATAACAATGAAAGTGTTAAAATAAGTGTAAATAGAGATGAGTTGAGGTTGAATGCACATAATTAGGCATACATGAATGTGGAATGGATGGGGAAAGGTATTGGGTTGTGAGCCAAACTTATAACAAGAGTGTGCCACTTGTTGATATGTAATTATTTTAAGCTATTCCATCAAAACCATCCCAAAGAGAGAGAGTTGGCATGGGTATGTCAATTTCACCATTACAATTTACTTGTGTAGAAATAATTTGATTTTTCATATTTATTATTATTATTTTATTTTTATGGTGATATTATTTTTTTATTATAGAGGTACAATGCAAAGTGCATTCATTACTTTATAATTTTTTCTTTCATTTCACATCACTTTGTGTGGGTTTCCTAGTTATACAGTCCTAGCATATATTTTTCTTTTATTTAGTGCACTCACTTACTCCATACTCAAGCTTACATTAATTTTTATTTTTTATCTTTACTCAAATCCTATTTCTATAAATTAGTTTTTTTTGTAGAAGGTAGGACTATGTGGGTGACCTTGATTTGGCTTAGGGCCACATGTGTGGCCTTAAATCTCTTAATCTAAATTTAAATTTTATTAAGGCCCTAAACTAACTCAACATGTAATTTTATCATTATACATCACATGTACTAAAAAGTTCAGAGTGTGTGCCTAGAACTTGTATAAAAGGACTTCAACCCTAGGTCATTAGGCAATCCTTCATCATTGATACAATCCCTTCATCATCGAGGTAATCCCTTCACATCCACTATCAAAAGGATCACTCAATAGTCACAACTCTATCTTTGCATCAATCATTTCATTTACATTAGTTCTTGTATAAACCAAATGTCAAAACCTAGTTCTTGCACTTGGTTTATCACTTTGACAACCATTGCTCTTCATCCATTACATCAAGCACTTAACATAATGGATACTAGTTCTTGCATTTCTAATATAAGTTTTATTTGTTAGGGTTTGGATTCTTATGTACTTTTATTGTTAGATATTTATCGTGGATGGATTTTATTCCTTCCTAAATAAACTCACTTATGATACCCTCCTTCATGATGGAAATGCCTCCTAAATAATCACAACGAGCTAATTTTGGTATGTGTAAATATAAAGGTTAGAATAATTTAACTTTTTTTGATGATGCCAAATGTTGATGTAGTTGATTAGAATGTGTAGAAGTGTTTGAAGGCCAATTTTAGGACCTAGATATTAGATCTAGAGTGTGAATCCTACACCTAATATATATAGAGTTTTCTTTATAATCACATATACCTTGACCATAATCTATCTTGATTTGGCACAATTCCATCTACTTTACATTCTAGTTCCATTTGATATTGTCACATGCCTCTAAAAGTTTCATTTTTACATTGATATGTTTCTACACCAGTACAGTGTTTATGAGCACCTTTGGGGGTTTTTTGTGCTAGGATTGAATTTGGACCCCTTATGTTATTTTATACAAGATTTGAAAGTATAGAAGATACCCAAGATGCAATATTTCTATTACAATTTATCTATTGATATAAATACAAATTTCTTTATATAATTTGATATGCTTTGAAATATGATCTCTAATGATGATAAGATAATGAGACAAGATATGCTCTAGTTTCCTAGGACTTGTATTTAAATATGATATCCTAGACACTAAATTCAAATGCTTTGGTGAGAAAGTCAATATGAAATGCTCCAATTCTAGGAAGGATTCATCTCAAGATAAGTGGAAGTTGATTTCAAATGGATACAATCATGTTTGTGGTTCTATCTAGGGGAAAATCACACCTGTAGTTTAGTCCAAGGTAGGAAAATAGATGTGTATTAGATTGGGTAAAAACCATTGGGATTGGAATGGTTAAATGTTAGATGATTGGTTGTATTTTTTATGAATATTATTCACAAAATATGTGTTTTGAGCACCAAAATGACACATCAAGGCCAAAGTTTATCAAAAACTAGTAGTAAAAAGGGAAAAGTATACACTTTTCTCTAAATTTTGCATCTAATTTGTTATGCACATGTGAACTACATGAATCATGAATGCTCAAGTAAATAGATTATAAATTAAATAGAAATGAAATTTCAAAAAGGATATAAAATTAAAAGATGCCATTCACTTTTTCTATGTTCTTAGTATGACCACATCTCCAAACCTAGACACCACAAAACATTAATAGCACCCTTACTAAAAATGAACATAAAATTATACTTATTTTGTATTATATGTACTCAAGTGTCAATTAAATCATTTCAAGTGAAATTTAGTAAAAGAGAAATGATGATGGAGTTACCGACATGTAATTGAGTTGCTCCCAAGGGGTTGTGAAAAATAAAAATTTGACATTTGTATAGGATTTTCAAGTCCATTTGAAATCATTATGTCACATTAATCTATAAAAACATAAGATGAAAGATGCATCATAGTGTGTAGGGTTGTTAAGGATTTGGAATTGGTGAAGCCTCCTCAATATATACAAACATAAAGTCAAAAAAAAAATGAAATCCCCATGTATAGGGTTGTTGAAGAGTTGGCATTGATATAGTGCTCTCAAATTTTATGCATGGATGAACTTGTGATAGTGCATGTGAAAATGATAAAATTATGAAAGTAAATGTATAAAGGGGGATCAAAATATTTTCCCCCAAATTTTGATAAACATTTAGCCTCATAGTCAAGTATTTCATAAAGTTATTTTAGTAGGAAAGGATTGAAATACTATAACATAATCATGGATGTGCTCATTATATCCTTGTTTATATTTTACCAACTTGGAAACATGAACCTTAAGACCAAAGCTAAGATTAAAAAATTGTATAAAAGAATTTGTAAGCTCAACATATAGATGAATGGATCCATGTGGAAATTAATACAATCACTCAAATTAATCTATGAAATAATTTGGCAAGAAAATTATTATTGTACATTTAATCCAAGCATGTAGTCTTGAAATAACTAAATGAGTCATAGGATTCCCTTTAAACTATTGTGCCATCAAAACACGGGCCATAAAACTCATAGAAAATGGATATTCTAATATGTTGTAAGAAATAATTTTATGCTTAATCTCAATAGTAATGCTATTATTTCTACTTTAAGATAAAATAATCACTCTGCTTTGAAAATTATCTAAGTCTCTTAATGATAGTATCAAGGATATTTAGGTAATGGTGGATGAAGGGGTAGGAATGTAAATAATGATAGGTGAGCACAAGTAGGTTGAGATGTGGTGGAGGATGAACAAGAGTATTAAGATTATGAAAGTATAGTGGGGCTATGGTGTATATGGGAGGTAGACACAAGGAAGGGGGTGTGGTAGTGGGAACAATGCAATATGGGTGGGGTTGATGGGATGTGAAAGGAGTCAAAAGTGGAGAAGAAGAATGTGAAAGGAAAGGAGTGGTGGATTGGTTTGGGAACCTGAATAATGAAGGATGAGACTTGTGAATATGGAGGAAGGGAAATATCATAATGAGAACTTAATTCATTCATATTTTGACCTATGCATTTAAGGATTTCCATTTTGTTAGTTTAGACATGAGTATATTTTTGAGAGCATTGGATAGATCCAAAGTATTAGTGTTATTATCAACATTTGGAAGATCCTCCTAAAATTTGAGTTGTATTAGAAATATCCCTTTTATCCATCATAGAAAAATGGGTTCTATGGTCAAATTTATTGTATTAATTGAAATTCAAGTATTGTATTCATATTTTAATGATATAATCCTTAAAGATTAATCGATAGCCATTGTTAGATTTAATCTAGCACTTCTTCTAAGTGGGAGATGAAAGTTTCATTGATTTTTTCACATATAAAAAATTATGGATTAATAAAGAAAAAATTTAAGCACACATAAGATTTAGATTTGAAATAAAGATAAGAAAAATAAAAATTAAATCATAAATTTTTTTTTGAACCCTAGGGTAAAGCTAGAGGGGTTTGGAATGTCAAGTTCATCAAAATGTAGGGGAAAAGGGTAATCCCTAATCGGGTGATCCCATAATACTAGTTTACATTTTTTGGCCAAACTAGACATTGAACTGATTTTTCCTAACTAAATCTTCACTTTCGGGCACCTATAGCGATAAACCATGAGGAATTTGAAGATGATGCAAACTAGTGATTTGTGAAATTTTGTCTATGGATTCTAAATATATTTTTTTCAAAATTTTTGGAATCAGATTGCACTTCTTTTTTCATCTCCTTCGAAAACTAGTTTTTTTTAGTAAACACCATTTTTAAGGAGTTATGTTCATCGTATAACACAACTTTTTTTCCATGAAGGATAAAATTCTATTTTTTTTCGAATTTAGATTTTTAACTACGATATCTAGTGCTTCCAATTGGTTTCATAGTGTTTTATTGAATGTTTTTTCCTTAATCAAGTTTTGAAGTCAAACCAATTAAATTTAGACATAGGTGAACCGTATAACACATAACTTTTTTTGTATGTATCGAAATTCAATGTTTTTTGTTGGATCAAGGACTTCAATATCACGGTGCACTCATATTTTTCAATTTTTTTGATAATCTTCTATTTTTCCACATGTGTAGAAAAAAGAGCTTGATTTTAAAACCTACATTCACAATAAATGAAAAATAAATATAATAATAAAATTAAATTTATTTAAAATTATACTTTTTGGGAAGCTTATAATAAGGACTACATACTTACAAAAAATAAATTTTCCCCCAAAAGGTAAATCAAAAGTGGTTTTTTATCAACATTTTGATAGGTGTAAAGGAGACTATGTTATAGGTATGGTTTAAAACTAGCGGGGTTTTATCCAAGGGGGTTTGATCTAAGGTAGTTTGATCAAACCTTCTTCAATTGGAGTGCTTTAAATGGAACTTTTTAAGGCTTAAATCATTATATTTTCTAAAAATATGTGATTTCAGCAAAAATCAAAATCTCTCAAAATTGTAAACTAGCTTTGTGGGATCACCCAATGTCTAACCTAATAGTAACGTGATAATTTGGGCCTAATAAAAAAATTAATATAGTAATTAGACATAAATAATCACAATGTGTTAAGTCTAGTTTAAATGTAAATAGAAAGGTTAAACTTAGCTCTTTGGTAATTCGTCTACAAAAGTTTTGATGATCAATTTTAGAACTTGGGTATTAGTTCTAAACTGTGAATTTAATAATGCATACATCTCTAATGTATATAATTTGCAATTAGATGTGGCCACATATGGTTTTTTTATTGATTTGATTTGATCTCATCTTTCATTTGATTTTGGCTATTGTTGTTGCATGCCTCCAAAACTTGTTATTTTACAATGATTTCTTTTGCACTAATACGATGTTTATGAACACCTTTTTGAAATTTTTGTGTAAGGATTGAAGTTTTGATTTTCATTAATCCTTATAATCCTTTTGTTATTTGTCACAAGAGTTGAAATTATGGAAAGCACATAAGATGCAAGATGCCTAGTGTAGTACATATGTTGATGTAAATGCATACTATATATACTTTGATACGATCTCAAGTATGATATCTAATGATGATTTGATGATGACACAAGATGTTATTTAGTATCTTTGGAATTGTATTTAACTATAACATCGTAGGAATTAAATTTTAACATAGTGGCATGCAAATTGATAAGTAATACTCTAGTTTTCAAAAGGAGTCAACCTAAAATGAGTAAAAGATAAGTTCATATAAATCAGACTAAATTGTGCATGTAGTTCTATCAATATAATCACATCTATAATTTAATCCCAAGGTAGAAAATTAGGTAGACATTACACTAAGTCTAGACCAATGTGACTAGAATAGTTAAAGCCTAAGGGATTGGCTAAGTTTTATGAAACTATATGCCACCAGCAATTCATCGACAGAAAAGTCACTGCTAACAATTTATCGCTACGAAAAATTCACCGCCAACAATTCACCACTATGTAAAATTCACCGCCGAGTAAAATTCACCGCATTAATATTTTTTAATATATATTTTGAAAACTTTGATTTTATTAAAAATATTAATGCGGTTAATTTTCCGCTGCGGTAAATTGCTGGTAGTGAATTTTACTTGGCGGTGAATTTTCCGTAGCGATGAATTGCTGGTGGTGAATTTTTCGTCGATGAATTGCTAGTGGTGAATTTGCGGTATGCCCAAAAATATATAAAATTGAACACTCTAATAACATATTTGAAGATACAACCAAAGTCAAAGTGAAACTTGTGAGAAAAGAACCAAATATGTGATTTTCTCTTTTACAATCTATAATCATAATAATGCGAGTTTTCTCCCTTGACCACCTTTGATTAGTTATCTTAATTTTAAATTCACTTGAATGCTATCTATTAATTAGTCTTGACATATTTACATCTCGCTTAATAATCAAACAATCATCTACATTAAAAAATAAATAATCATCTCGACCAAATTTTATTTTTAACTGTTAAACAATCTTATATTTAATATTCCAAATATAACATTCAAACTAGATTGAAGCTAAGATATAAATCCCTTGTCTGTACAACAGAGAGATATAAATCACTTGTCTGTACTACAGGAATGTGGCACACTGTTTTGTATTTTTCATTAGAAAGCTAGTTTATTTTTAACTGTTAAACAATCTTATATTTAATATTCCAAATATAACATTCAAACTAGATTGAAGCTAAGATATAAATCCCTTGTCTGTACAACAGAGAGATATAAATCACTTGTCTGTACTACAGGAATGTGGCACACTGTTTTGTATTTTTCATTAGAAAGCTAGTTTATTTTTAACTGTTAAACAATCTTATATTTAATATTCCAAATATAACATTCAAACTAGATTGAAGCTAAGATATAAATCCCTTGTCTGTACAACAGAGAGATATAAATCACTTGTCTGTACTACAGGAATGTGGCACACTGTTTTGTATTTTTCATTAGAAAGCTAGTTGGCAAGTTCTTGGTGGAATAAAAAGTAGACGGCAGGCTTACGTAAACGTTCTGTACTGTGAAATCGATCTTATCCTTGAACACTGATGACATACCTGCTGACAAGGAAAGAAAATAAATGAGCTGTAAGCCATTGTTTCACTGTTAATTCGGTTGTACGTCAAATCTCGATATTTAGGTATATTGGTTTTTCATAAGTAATTTCTGTCTTGGTCGGCAATCTTTTACAGTTCAAACTGGAAAAAAGTCCCTTTGCGTCAGAGACGCCAGTTCATGTCCCCACGGCGAACTTCTGGAATCTTTTGGGTACAGAACACATGGAAAACATTTTGGATAATCTTCTAGAAGATTTGACCCTATTTATAATTATTCAGTTTTGGTTGTTGATCTGGCTTTTGGTGGGTTCCCATGAGAAGGTTCTATAATTTTTTCTATTTGTCATTTTGTAAATAGAAAACTATTTTATTTGCTAGTCTGCCTCTATCAAATTGCTCAATCCAGTAGTACGTGCAATTTTAAAATTTATATTAGAAGTAATTATGTTTTAAGTTGAAATAGGTAGGTTGGTAGGAATTTTTAAAATGGTTTTTAATAGATTATATTTAGGATTATCTAGAAGTTTGAGCTTTCCATTACATTTTAATGTATTTAACATGTGATTTAGATTTCTAATTTGAATATGTTATTCTTCAAATCAAATATATTTATAAAACGTGCATCTAAAAATTAATTTTGAGACTTGGAAATTCTTATATCACAATAGTAGAGGTGATTAATTAAGCTTCAATCAAAATAAAAAGAAACATTTACAATCAAAGTTTACATAACAATTATGATTTTAATTTATATATTGTAAATGCTTAAAATACAAAATATAATTATAGTAAGAAAATATGAAGATGTCATTTCAAAGAATACAAAAGGATTACAATATCAGAGAAACCAAACATCACAATATTATAAAAGGATATTTGAATCCTATGGCCATAAAAATCAACAACCATAATGTGCTAGTTGAAAGAGATAGGTGCCAAAAGAGCGTACACCTTGCTCATACATAGTATAAAGCAAAAGAACTTGAACTAGCATAGTAAAATATATATTACGTTAAAATATACATACCACATCCTATAGGGAAGATTTGAAGAATACAAAAGAAGCTAAATTGCTCCAAGCATTCAAGTTATGACTAAATTATTGTAAGAAACAATTTATTAATCCCTTTATTGGCCAAATAGTTAGTCATGAAATTTAGTTTTCTTTTGCAATGCTCAAATCAAATGGAATCAAAGTTTTTCTTTATGAATTTTCTACATATCTATTTAGTTTTTTTTTATACTCATTCCCTTACACAAAGTATAAATTTATCACAATTAAAGAACCCCTTTCCACTATTATATTTTATAGTTTTTTCTCCTTTACTACACCTAATGTTACTAAAAGAGCTTCCCATTTTACCTCATTATTCTAGTGCAAATATTGATAAATAACAAACCACCATAACACATCTCCCCTTGCACATTATGAGTAATCAATCCACCACCATCCATACCTAGATTCCCCCTTTGAGATCCATGAAAAAGTTAATTTATAACTCCCTATTAGAGGAGGATACCATAAATCTAATTGGGAATTGTTCTCTTTCAAACTTTCATTGTTTCTTACAATTTTTATATACCTTAACCCTAAAATATGTGGGTGCCATTTACATTATTATTAAATAATGAAATACTCAATAATCAAAGGTAAATTTTTACCAATTAAAAAAGACTATTTATTAGTTTTGAATTGGATTAGATGTAAATTTTTCATTGAACTTTTTATTGTCAAACCATTTGATATTTAAATAGACCCACCATTTCTAATCAATAACGAAGTTTAGAAACACCATAAAGTATTCTTCCATACCCACATGTGTCTCCTCTATGTTCACCATTGGCATCAAATGTTCCTCTAATTTAAAAAATACAAGGAAAACACATGTTTGCTACATATCAAAGAGAAATCTACTTATTTCCATTGAAAAATAATACTAACACGAATACCAATTAAATTCACTAGTGTTTCATCATTCACCACATTGCCTAGATGCACACGAAAGATATGGCATTTTTATGCTTGTGTATGTTGTCTCTAAACTTTCACTCAAGACCACCATAAAGTTTGACCATCAAGGGGTTTGATCTAGGATAACTTGGTCCTTGTGATTTGACAAAGTTCTATCCTAAAGGTATCTTTAAATACTACCATCTTTGAGTACCTTTAAATAGTAGAGATCAAAGTAGATCAAGTTACAAAAATGTGTTGTCTACTAGATTAGATTTGCATATCATAGGATGAATTCACACTACTCAAAATCAACCCCAAGCCGCATGAGATTGATTCACACGAAGTTTTGAGTTTGTTTTGTTTTTGAGATAACACACATAACAAGGATATTATTTTCTTGACATTAACAAATTAATTAAACACATCTTACCTTTCATATTTCATCCATTAAATTAAGAGTTAAGTGCACACATCCTCTATTTAATTATCATGTTTATTTATTTCCAATTTATCATATTGAACTCTTCTCATATATTACTTAAACCTAAATGATTTTATATACTTGATTGTATACATTTATTTAATTAGTCCATTTTTTATGTGAAGTATTTTTACCCTTACAATAATTAGTCAAATGATACAAGAAATGGAGCAGAGGAAATATTACTCATCGTATCTCAAACTTACAATGTTCAAGTAATCACTAAAAAGTGTGCAAAAATGTCAATATTGTTAAAAAAAATTTGATAAAATTTAATATTAAAGAATTTATTAAACTATTATTGACATGGAGCATTCAATTTCATCTTATCTACATCTGTTATTTAAATTTAATATTCAGATTGCAATCATAATAACTATATTAGTTTATCCAATTTATATGAACAATAATATCATTCTCGTTTATCCATGCAATCTAAATAACTATATCGGCATGGAGTATTCAATTTCATCTTGTCCAGGCATCTGTTCGAAAAACTTGTGCATTTTGTCATTAGAAACACCAGATAATCGCCATTTTGTTTAACTTCTGCAGTCTGTCTGTTTCATCAGTAGTCCAATTTTTTAACTTGACAACGTTAACTTTTTCTACATAGGTAAGTTGATTTTCTATGATTGAATGGTAGGATTGAATGTTAGGATTGAATGGTGTTGGTCATGATTTTTTGGTATGCTTATATGTAATTGAAGAAAATGTCTGACTTATTCCAATGGTTAAGAAAGAAAAGGCACATGATGATTTATAATGTGTTTTGTGCTATTAAAACTGTGACATGTGAAAATTTAGGATTCGACCATGTCATTGTTGAAGGTTTCACATATAGTCAGGGGCATGAGAATGTATACTTGGGCCCAATTGCCACAATATTTACCTAGCTATCATTGTACATAAGGATCATGACTATCAAGTTATACTAGAGGTGGCCATATATATATATATATGTGGCTTAGGTTTAATTCAACAATGGATGGTAAGGCAAGTCGAGATCAATGGTGGAGCAATCACTTTTTAATTTGACTTTTGGGGTCATGGTGGCAACTGGTGAGATTGTTATGTCTGATATGAAACATTCTACTTAAGAATTGTTGAGTTCAATGGTTAAATAGTCAACGGTGATTTTTCAGTTAGTTCATATTAAAAAGGTAAATATTTGTCCTATTTTTAGTGGTCAAAATTGACCTTTGATTGCTAAACTTGATTATGTTTAGAGTAACCTACATGGTGGATCATTTTAGTTGATGGTTAAAAAGATTGGTAGTTGGTAGCTCATTTTATACACCGTGATTAGTGTAAGGGTTGTGCTTAATTCAGCAGAGGGCATCTAAACAAACATGTCCAGTGTAAAAATTACAACTAAAACATTTCATCCACTAGGATGTAAAAAGTTGCCACACATTAGATAGTAGAGGTATGAAAGCTTAGGTACACAAATTCAAGGTTCGTTTATGAACTCTCTTGTCTACATGGTCACAAGGCGTTGAATAAGTCTTGACTTGAAGTACTTAGGTTTGGAAGCATGCTTGAAATTATGAAATTATTGGGTTCAAAATCTATTTGTTTATAGGATCCATCAAAATTTCGCACTAACATACTTATAATTAAGATTAATATAAATGATTGTGTGTGTAGCAAATGCAAATTACTTGTGAGTGATGAATAAATGGACATTTCCCCATGTGAATGTACACTCTTGAGAAAACAAGTTTGTGATATTTGAAGTTATGTAGTTTGTAGAAATAATAGAACCATGTGTAGTAAATTCTCAAACTAAATTGAGATTTCAATTCTATTCTTCTTCATTTTTGAACACTAAAAAGTGAAATATTTATGAAAGAACTAACTTATGCTAAATATTATTCATTTATGAAGCTAAATATTATTCATTTATAAAACTAGAAAGAAAACTACCTCAAATGTTGGTAAGGCTACTTGATTACATTGAAGATGGACAATTCTACTAATCTACCTCAAGATTAAAAAATATATTGACATATTCTCCACAACTCCTTACCACCACATTTGACTAACTCTCATTAGTGATTCTATTGATGCTTGTTCTCCTTTAGGGCTTCACCTAGATCTACATCAAATCTCCTTTCCTTGTGACTTCTCTCCTTGTGCCTTCGTAGACCTATCTTTCACCTACTCATGTAACCTTCTTTTATTAGAGCTCCACCACTGCTACCTTCTATTCTTCTCCACTTAGGGCTTTCCATTTAACAACTATTTTTATAGGTACTTTCTCCACCTACAACCTCCTTGGTTACCCATTGTTGCAATTCTAATCCTATATAATCACTAATATTTCTTGAGTTACTATTGCAATCCTCTAGAATATAATCCTAAATATCCCTCTACAAGTTGCCCTTGTTAGAGCTCAACTTGGTCTTCTATACCATAATGATTGTAGTAGTAGTAGTTGGAGTTCCTACTAAAGGGAAGACTAATATGTCATTTTTGGACTCACACTCACATTCATAGACACACAACCATAACAAAATATACATAATAATAAACAATGAGAAACAAAAAAATCATTTTTGTGGAAGGAATTGAATAGTTACATTTTACATGGGCTTATTTCCCTTTCCCCTTGAGCTTCAACCCTCAACTTGCACACACATGGTCCACATGTACGTAGTTGTTCAGGTTTAATTTTTTTCTCATTCTATACTATCCACATCAAATTTCTAACTCTTTTAACTTATTTCCTTAGGAATTCTCTCTCTCTCTCTCTCTCTCTTAACACTTTTATGATAACCCTTCCTAGGATACCATTGGCCTTCAAGCTTAACATTTTAACCTAGCAACTTACCTATCCATAGCCATCTTGGTCCTTTGCTAGTAGCAACTATAACATCTCATGACTTGTTCTATACTAGTTGGCCAACTTATCCTTGTTGACTAACAAGAACTTCCTATTGTCTCTTAGTGGTGGCTTCCGTATCTAGGTTTTTGTCCATCTAACCCTTTGGCTATCCCTCTAAGAAAATCCATTTTTAAAATCCCCTCTTGACTCTTATAGTAAAGCGTAGGATTTCTAAATCTCATTCCTCCTCAATTTGGGACCCAAAACACCTTGCTTATTGCACTTACATGTGACCTTTATTATTCTATCATGGTAGTCAATCCTACCCCTAGATGTCATCCATCTTCTAACAAGATATCCTAATGAAGCTCAAATATCTAACACCTTCTATCTCATTTGTCAACTTTGGGCTCAAAGTCATTGATTGAGCATGCATTTTTCTACATCATGCTTGCTCTTCTTCTTCTTTATGCACCTCCCCCATCACCCAATCCTTTCATATATCCTCCTCCAACCAAGCATTTGCAAACACCATTTTATACACACTTGTGTTGTGGCTTCTTTCTTTCATATCTCCCCTCAATGCAAGATTCTCATTTTCTTCTTAGTTCACTTCCCACTTTGGTTCCTCATCTACACTCCCTTCTTTTGTGCAACCTCCTCCTTATTCAAAGCTTGCACATTTGCTTGCCCCATATGTGTCTTTCTCATGTGCATTCCCTTCATTCTAGGTTTTTCTTAGGAATCATTATCCATCACTCTCAACGGGCTACATTCCATTATTTGATGCCTCCTCTCCTTTGTGTAGTCTTATTTCCTTGCAATTCCTTTTGCTTTCTCTTTTCTATACAATAGTTGCACCATCTTCTTTGAAATTGATAATCTACTTGATTACCTTTAGGTTAGTGCTTGTAGCCAACAACCTCATGCTTGATGATTCAACTTAACTACCTTGGGTTTAGTAATATGTTAATTTGCCTCAAGGTGTGGTGCTCTTTTTCACTTGTCTTCATGTGAGGACCAAATTCCCCTTTTCTATTCCATATTGTGGCCTTAGCCACTTTTTCCTTGTCGATCTTCATTTCTCATACAATGTGCTTCTCCTCTTATGCATGTTCCCTCTTTGCTCCTCACTCCACTCTCATGTGCACTTGCTATGTGCCTAAGCCATTTCAACACTTGACTATAATTAGATTGCCTTAACCTAGGATGCCTCTACATCATTAGGGTTGACAAGGAGTCAAATGTTTATAAGAATATGTAAAGACAATGCAAGGATAAGGTAAAAAATGTGAGAGATAAAGAGATGGATAAGAGTAGGGCAAGACCCAAACTTAGAATAAGAATGTGCCACATGTCATTGTGTAGTTACATTAAGATATTTAGATGTAAAATATACTCAAAACTAGATGGAAATTGGCATACCCAATTTTTATAACCATGAGAAATAATCATCCGCTCTAAACATTATGTATGCTTTAAAATAATAATTCATACTTAAATATTGATTTAATATCTATATTTAATTGAACAAATTCTTTTTTCAATTAACTATTTAAAGAAATAACTAATGGATGAGTACAATAACTAATTAAAATAAAATATTAAAAATATACAAATATCACATTCCTTCTCATAGTTAAGATCATTGCCAATAAAATCTAGGTAAGACCCCCAAAATTAAAAAAAAAAAAAAAACATTCTTGTATGTTAGACGACTTCGATAGAAATCTCTTGCAAGTGAAGATGAAAGAAAAGTACAGGAATGTAGAAATTCCAAGAAACACACTGTAACATGTAAAAGGCTTTTTCAAACACAGACAATAATATTATCTTCATTATCATGGAGTAGCATTGAGATTTATGTTTACAGTTACAGTCTGAATAAAATAATATTTTGAATCTATAAGGACATATACATTACCCCCTTGGTGGGTATATCTGGATGCCACAACTGCACATCCATTTCTGGGGATAATAATCAGCTTCCAGACTGATATTAACTGCATTGCCATAATTTCTTTTTTGGGGGTTAACTATAACTAATATGGGTGTGCATGGATTGCACCCACAGCATCTATTTTTACAAATAGGTGGCCTTGATCCCAATAATTTCTGTGCCCTCTTATCTTGCACAACCTTCACAGTTTTTTTCTGCTGAAAATTCCAACACAATTCAATAGTTTCTGTCAGACTAAATTCATCAAGCTAAGAGAGAAAGATTAATATGATAAACACTTAAAAGATATTAGATTTTCATAGTCTATATCAATTTTTTTTATCGGAAAGTTGATTCTAAAACTAACACACAGTTTAATCCACAAACAGCAAATCTCAATAATAAACACTTACCAGAGAAAACTCTGTGCCCTTAGAAAATTTGAAATGTCTTGCCTCAACATCTGCAAAGCAGAATCCTCTGTATCAACTCTCCACCAAACAGTATTGCAAAGAGAAAAAATACCCATTATATAACATCACCTTAATAGGTGTATTCAGACATTCATTACCTTCCATGCCTTGTAAACTCAACATGCTTAAAAGAAGAAGAATAGCCATCATCCTGAGCAGCCTGAAATCCAATGCAGGTTCCATTAATGGCTGTTTTCTTTGATAGTCACTGCTCAATTTACTGCAGCAAACAGACCTCGTATTAAGTATTGAGATAAGGATTCAGTATTATCCCTTTCCACATATCTAAATTCCATGTCAATAATGTTTTTCTTTTCTTTTTTGGTTCTTTTTAATCACATAAAAAACCCAGCAGTTATAAAACTTTAGGGTATTTTGAGTATTTTGAAAACTCTTTTGCTAGGCTGTTATCTAGGAAGATTTATAAAACCCAGATATATCCAATCGTAGTTGTACCCAATGACAACTATTTGGCGTTCTAGCCAATGACAACTAAAGACTACTGGGTGGTGACATGCAGGGAGAATACAAACTGAAATTTAACAAAATGTTCAATTTAAGTGTCGTTTCAGAATAATTATTATAATCTAAATTGTAGATAATGCATGGAATAAAAAAATAGGTACATGCATTTATTAATGCTAATATTTTTTATTAT
The DNA here is from genome assembly GCA_007258455.2 of Sequoia sempervirens. Lineage (NCBI taxonomy): Eukaryota > Viridiplantae > Streptophyta > Pinopsida > Cupressales > Cupressaceae > Sequoia > Sequoia sempervirens. The sequence continues at coordinate 19,520,171 of VDFB02047230.1, read as the reverse complement.
AAAAGTGAAAACATGAACATGCAATGTTAATTATTTGTTTAAATTATGTTTAATAATTTAACTTATATAATTTTCAAAAAATATCAATAAATAGTTTTAAAGTAAAATAAATATAATAATAATATATTTGTTTTAAGTTTAAATTTGTGTATTTCGAATTACAAATTAAAATATATTAGGGTGGAGACATATATTAAAATTAAAATATATTAAGGTGTCGACATATATTAAAATTAAAATATATTAAGATGTCTATAATGATGGATAATGGAATATGAACCAAAATGTTGATATAAACAGCTCACTTAATTATCATAGACTGTGGAAACTTTATGTTTTAAAAACAATTTATTAATAAATTGTTAATAAAAAACTCATTGCAATAGTATTGTCTATGACAAATAATAGTACTAATAAATAACATAATAAATTTGAATTGCATAGATTAGTTTTCTGTATATCCTCCGGATAATACACATTTTTGAGAAGATAATCATTTTCCATAGCCATTTATTGTGTGCTATCTACATTCATTTCTCATAATCTGCTAAGGAAAATTTAAACCTTCACCTTAAAACATTGTTCCTTCTCAGCTAAAAATACAATAAATATGTCATGCACTTTCTTGTTATTCCACTGCTTCATTCTTTCATTGAGCCTCTCTGCGAACCCAATCAAATTGTATGGCTTATCATCTATGAGAGCTGAATTTGGAATGACTAGTTATGTCCTCTTAAATGGGTACTTTTCACCTTACTTTTTCACTATAATTTACAACTTATTAATCTAAAAATAGAATGTATCACAATAACAATAACAATAACAATAACAATAACTATATATATATATTTTCTCACAATCTAATGCTTTTTATAGAATGCCTTAAAAAGATATCAATAGAGGTAGTTACAAATTCAATAGGGACTCCAAAAGGATAGCTATTGTCATAGATATATTTCTATTTAAAAGAAGGCTCTTGAAACACCTTCAATCTTATAAAGTAAATTCAAAATGGGTGTTTTAAGAGTGAAATAGTATATTTTAATTTTTATATATAATATAAACTAAATAATTTGAAATAGGTAGATGGAATAATTTTATTAAATTAGTTAACTATTGAAATAAAGTATCACGTGGTTTAAAAAAAGAGAACAATCATGATATAAATATGACATTGAAAAAAAAAAAACCATCTACACTATTTTTTAAGTGTAAAGTTTATAAATATATAAATAAATTTAAGCAATTAAAATTATAGAATTAGTTGGCGCCTAGTGGAAAGAGCATGTTTGATAGAGGATTGGTAATCCTACATAAACGTATTTAAGATATCTATGTTAGTTAAATACAATTTTTTTAGAAAAGTATTATTCAAAGATGTGGGGTAATTTCTAGGTGACAGATTTTTAATTCTGAAATTGTTTCCTTGTGACTTTATTGATGTCACTTAAACCCAGGATTATAATTATTATAATGCATTGATTAGCCCCCTTTAATTGTGCCAATTGTCACGTGTATGCTTTGGCTTGTTTGTGGGCTTGAACTAGCATGAAGGATATCTAGCAAGGAGTTTTATACGTGTCATTTACCACTCTCACTGTAATCGTTCTATACTTCCTTCCTTTTTGTAATATGGTTGCTAGATATCATGTGTTTTTGCTGGATATTAGTGGGGCGGAGTTGCTGAACCACCGTCATTAATTTATGGAAGGTTACAAGTTCTCGAAGAGGCTCTATCATCTCGAGCTGGTTCAAGATTTCGACTGGGTAGATGAGTTTATCACTTATGTGGGGCTTTAGTGTTTTGTTTCATTCCATTTTTTGGTTGTAAATTGTGTTGACTACGTGTGTGAAGCCAAGTCAGCCTGTAACAGCTGGGCTTTGTAACCGCTGCCTATGTTTGGAAAACTGCAGAATCGTTGTGTAACTAGCGCTCTCACTCCTGTGCATGTCTTTGCATTTGGAGAATATTTTGTACGAAGATGTAATGAAGCTTTATGCTGGTTGAAGATGTATTTGGATATATATTGGTGAAGAATGTTGTATGTAATATTGATACTGTTAATGAATACAGAGAGCAATCCCCTGCTTAGTGTGGACGTAGCCTATTGGTGAACCACATTAAAATTTGGTTCTTCTTTTGTTTGTGTTATGTATTCTTCATTACATTTATTTTCTGCATTCTTCTCTTTCATTTTCTGTTGTTTTTTAAATCCAACAATTGGTATCAGAGCTTGGTGAAGAAGCTCACTGCAGACTTGGTTCATTGGGAAATCGGTGAAGAATTTCTAGAGCCATGGATGATCTAGAAAAGTGGAAGATTGAGAAATTTGCAGGTCAGAACTTTGGACTATGGAAAGTTCATATGGAGTCATTATTGATCAAGCAAGACCTTGCACTTGCTTTGCTTGGAAAAACCAAAGGAAAGGGCTCTATGTCAGATGAAGATTGGGAGAGGATGGATCAGAAAGCTCATGCAACTATTTTCTTATCGTTGTCCAGCAATGTGCTCTTTAATGTCTCAACTGAGAAGATTACAAAGGAGCTGTGGGACAAATTATCTTTATTGTATGAGATTGCATCAGCTTCAAATAATGTATTCATCATGAAGAAACTGTGAAAATACAAGAAGGGGGGATTGTGTCAAATCATTTAAATGAATTCAACACACTAGTCACCCAATTAATTTATGTGGGTATTAACTTAGATGATGAGATCAAGGCTATTTTATTATTGTGTTCTTTACCAAATAGCTGGGAAGGTGTGGTGATGGTAGTGGGCACTTTAGTGGCTTTCAAAAGTAAACTGAAATTTGATGACATTACTGCAACACTTCTCAGTGAAGACATGAGAAGAAAACATCAAGAGCCTTCTTCCGGTGATGCATTAACCGCTGTAAGCACTGACAATAGGGGGAGAAGTCAAGATAGAGGAAGAAATAAGTATCGTAGAATATCCAAATCTACAAAACGATCGAAGTTTAGAGGACGAAATGGTGCTTATTGGTTTTGTGGGAAACCAGGACATACAAAGAAAAATTGATGGAACTATAAAAAGGCTCAAGACAAGGTGAGTAACAATGAAGTTAATACTGTTGATGATGGTGTTTTGATTCTCTTAGCAGGTGACACGACTGCCGCTTCGTGGGTACTTGACTCTGGTGCTTCATTTCATGCTACTCCGTGCCAGAGTGCTCTCACCAACTACCAGGAAGGTATGTTTGGAAAAGTTTTTCTTGGAGATAACAAGGAATGTGAAATTGTAGGAAAAGGCGATGTGTTATTGTCTTTGGGAAATGATAATAAATGGTTATTGAAGGATGTGAGGCATGTTCCTACACTCCAAAGAAGTATGATTTTTGTAGGTCAGTTGTATACTCAAAGGTTCAATGTTAATTTTGGTTTAGATTTTTGGAAAGTAACCAAAGGTGTGTTGGTGCTTACAAAGGGAAAGAAATTAGGAATTTTGTATGTTTTAGAGTGCAACGATGAAGTGAGAGCAGTTGTGATAGTTGAGGATAGTGGTTCTGAAATTTGGCACAAGAGGCTCGGTCATATGAGCAAGAAAGGACTTGAAGTCATGCTTCAACGAGGACAAATTTTGGGCCTAAAATCCATTGATTTGGATTTGTGTGAACATTGCCTTTTTGGCAAAAAAAGTCGGAGCAGTTTCTTGAAGACGAGCCATGATATGAAAACAACTCCGTTGGAACTCATCCATTCTGATGTCTTTGGTCCCACGAAGGTAACATCATTTGGAGGTGCTAACTATTTTGTAACTTTTCTTGATTACCACACTCAAAAAATTTGGATTTATATGTTGAATAAAAAATCAGAAGTTTTTTCCAAGTTTAAAGCTTTCAAATCTCTTGTTGAAAATCAGACTGGTACTAAAATTAAATGTCTCAAAACTAATAATGGGGGAGAGTTTTTCTCTTCGGAGTTTGACTCGTTTTGTGTAGACAATGGCATTCGAAGAATTAAAGTGGTTTCGTTCACTCCTTAGGAGAATGGTGCAACTGAGCGATTGAATCAGACTATTCTTGAGAGAGTTCGGTGTATGCTCTCCAACGTTGGTTTAGGAAAAGAGTTTTGGGAAGAGGCATGTAATACTGTAGTGTATCTGATTAATTGAGCTCCCCCATCTCGATTGAACTTCGATATTCCGGAGGAGAGGTGGATTGGAAAAAGGATTTCATATAATCATTTGCATGTTTTTGGTTGTGAATCGTTTGTGCATATTCCAAAGGAGCAGAGGACAAAGTTAGATTTCAAGTCTAAGAGATGCATTTTCCTTGGTTATGGTGAAGATTATTTTGGTTTTAGGCTATGGGATCCGATTGAAAAGAAAATTCTCCACAGTCGCGATGTTGTTTTCAACAAGAAGGCATTTTCAGGTTTGCAAAAATAGAGTACTTCTTTAGATAATTTTATTAAGTTTGATATGTTTGATAATGGAGCTCATTTAAATAATAAACCTGGCTCTGTTCCTTCTCTTATCTATTGAAATCATGAATTGTAACTTTCTCCACTCCTCTTGTTTCCTCATTGCCTACCTATGTCTCTATGCTGCCTCCTTATATTTCTACACAACTCTCCAATATTTTAATTCCCATGCAACCAACATATGTCAATGCACCTTTAAATTTTTCATCGCATCCTATTCCAACTACCGCACTTCCTTCAAATATATTTTCATGCAACCTTCTATAAGTGGTGCTCACTCTTCCCCACTTGGTGCCACTCCTCAAACCTCCACGCAACCCTCTCATGCCATGGATGCACCGTTAAATGCCCCGGATGCACCATTAAATGACATGGATGCACCATTAAATGCCTTGGATGCATCACTTAAGGGCATGTATGCGTCATTATAGGCCATGGATGCACCACTTCATGGCATGTATGTGCCATTTCAGGACATGGATGCGCCATTATAGGCCATGGATGCACCACTTCAGACTCAGGATGCGTCGTTTCATCCAGACAGAGGACAAAATATTGGGGATAATGTATAAAGAAGGGCATATTTAAATTCTGATCTAGATGGAGTTCAATCTCAATTACAAAAATTATGTCTAGATGAAGCTCCTCCACCCCGCAGATCAACTCATGAGAAGAAAAGACCCTCTAAGTATGATGATTATGAACTTTTTCTTTCTGATCAGGCAGAGCCAACCACATTTAAACAAGCTTGTAAACATGATAATTCAGTCAAATGGATGGAAGCTATAAATGAAGAAATGGAGTCATTGAGAGTTAATAATACTTGGAATTTGGTTCCTTTTCCGCCAAATCGAAAGCCCTTGAGAAACAAATGGGTTTACCATTTGAAAGAGGAAGATGGAGGACGTCAAAGGTATAGGGACAAATTAGTGGTGAAAGGTTTTGCTTAGCAAAAAGGTATTGATTTTAATGATTTTTTTTTTCACCAGTTGTGAAAATGCATACAATTTGTGTTGTTTTAGGCATGGCAGCTGTTTTAGATCTCGAGCTTGAGCAACTTGATGTCAAAGAAGCGTTTCTTCATGGTGATATTGAGGAGGAATTGTACATGGAGCAGCCTGAAGGTTCTGTGCAACAAGGTCAAGAGCATTTGTGTTGTAGATTGAAGTGGAGTTTGTATGGGCTTAAGCAAGCCCCGAGGTAGTGGTACTTGAAATTTGATAGTTTCATGACTCAACAACAGTTTGTTCATTGTGAATCAGATCTGTGTGTTTATTATAAGAGGCTTGCTAATGGTGAGTTTGTTATTCTTTTACTTTATGTTGATGATATGTTGGTTGTTGGCACTAGTGTGAGGATTGTTAGCGAGTTGAAGCAACATTTAGCTCTTCGTTTTGCCATGTAAGATTTAGGGGCAACAAAGAAGATTCTTGGCATGAATATAATCAAGAATAGAAATAAAAGAGAAATTAGATTGTCTCAAGAAACATACATTTATAAAGTTTTGGACAAGTTTAATATGTCAAATGCCAAGCCTGTCAGCACACCCTTGGCTAATCACTTCTAGTTATCATCAACTATGTGTCCAAAAACTCTAAAGGATCAAGAATCCATGAAAAGAATTCCATATTCTTCTGCAGTTGGCAGCCTCATGTACACTATGATTTGTACAAGACCGAATATTGCTCATGTAGTGGGAGTTGTGAGCAGATTTATGAGTAATCGGGGTAAGACATATTGGCATGTTGTTCAGTGGATTCTTTGCTATTTGAAAGGAACTTCTGGTTATGTTTTATGTTTTGGAGGAAAGAACACTCAACTTCGTGGTTATGTTGATTTGGATTTGGCTGGAGATTTGGATAAGAGGATGTCTACTACTGGTTATGTTTTTAGTTTTGTCAAGGCAGCGATAAGTTGGGTATTTCACTTGCAACAAGTGGTTGCTCTCTCTTCAACCGAGGCTAAATACATTGCTCTAACTGAAGGAGCCAAGGAAATCATCTGGTTACAAAGGTTGTTGGGTGAACTATGGTGTAAGCAATCACTTTTTCCTTTGTTTTGTGATAGTAATAGTGCCATTCATTTGGCCAAAAATTCTACCTTTCATAGTCGCACCACGCATATAGAGTTGAGGTATCACTTCATTCGCCATGTTCTTGATGAACATAAGTTGTAGCTAGAGAAAATTGACACTAAACTGAATCTGGCAGATGCTTTGACAAAGGTTGTACCTCGAGAGAAGTTCGATTTCTGTAGAGCTTCTCTCAACATTTTGAAGAAGTGACCTTAGCTTCTTGCGGGGGATATCTCTGAGCATTCTTTCTTTCTGGTATGACTTGTCTTCAAGTGGGAGATTGTTGTGTCATGCCCACAATTTACGCTAGAAAATGGAATTTTTTAAAAATAAATTCAATAATTAGGTTAATTAACACTCTTAAGTGATTAAGACAACTTTAAATAGGATAAGGGTGGTATGACACACCTTAAATTTCCATATAGAGCAAAAAATATAACTAAAAATTTCTTTTTGTAATAAGGTATAGCACTATCAATATAATAACCATACACGAATAAGGTGGGTATACATAAATGCTTTAGGATGGTAGATTTCAAAAGATCATCAGAAATCTTGAGTAGCTCAACTTGAAGAATAACTCAGTGATATATTACTATTATTATTATTTTTGAAAAATGACATTTGCTTCAATGAATAGGTTGTCATGATAGAGGGATCATGATCAATCCACTTTTATTTTAAATAACGAAGAAGAGGCAAAACACACCTTTGTTTTTTTGAAGGGAAAATTTAGTATGTTTTAATATTAGGAGTTTGGCCCTTATGTCAAGAAATATTGATCTTTCAATTTATTATTATTGGTTACCCTCAGATAAAATATTTCCATGTCATTTTCTTTACTAACCCTTCCCTCGATATTAATTATCTATAAACTTTTACACTCCTTAAAAGAGCTTAATGGAGAGATGATATTGAGCTTTATTTACTTAGTATGTTACCAATATAGTAATCTAGTATATGTACCTTAATCTCTCTTTTTTCAACTTTTATACATTAGCTTTAACAATATTCCGCTAAAACAAAAATGTGATAAATATCAATAACCAATTTAATCCATAAATTTTATTATAAAAAGATGATACTTTGTCAACTCATTAACAAACATTAAACAAAAACCGAAAATTTAAAATAAAAATAATACTATTATATATATATATATATGATTAAACTAGAATACATGTCTATTTATTTTCTTATCTTCCAATTTAAAGGAAAAGAATTAATGATATTCTTACTTAATAAAGTTTACCATGAAAGCCTTTTTTCAAAGTATAAATATAAGGGAACGTAAAAAGCTAAATATAAAACTAAGGAATTAAAGATAAGTTTAAGGTTAAAAATAAGTTATAAAATAAAAAGATTTTAAGAAATTTTATAGTCCTCAGCATTTATTTAAGGAAAGCTAGAAGTAAAAGAACTATAATTTATGTTTATATGATTAAATTTCACAATGTCTGAGAGGCATGGTTTAGGCATGGTTTGATTTAAATTCAACCTCCATCCGCAATCTTTCTTTTAATGTCACATAAAATGGGATTGTTGAAACAAAATCTTTAATTGCTGTTAAGGGAATTCTATTTTCTCATGGTTTGCTGCTGTGGAGCGTTATGTATAGCTGGTATACTTGTTGCTATAATTCTTAGTTTGTGTTTTTTTTGTTTTTCTATCAATAACAAAAATCTTTAATTGCTGACACATACAGATCTGGAAAGAATGGTTGTCAGTGAGTTTATAGTTATCAGAAAAACATTTCACAATTTTCATTTTATAAAAAAATCATATATTATATTAAGACTTCCAACACTATTGATTGCCCTTTCCTAGCCTGCAGTTTGCAAGAAAACCAACTTGAGTAAATCTGAGCTATTTCCATTGCTTTTGGAAAACCAAAAAAAATGCTTCAGCCTTATTAAAAGAGTAACGTCTTTTTTTTTCAGAGAATTTATGGAATATGACAATACCGACAGTAAGAATCTTTTACAAGTTAATTGAAACGACAGTGGAGGATTCTTATATATCCTTCTCACCCAGATTTGTCATTAACCTCCCATCAATAATGTTAGGGGAGAGGAGCTGATACGTAGGCGGTGGCTATAATGTGCGATGGGACATGCACTCGTTGGGGCCCACAATTATACGCCGGTCTTCCACAACTTAAACAAAATTCATCTATAAATAGGCACGGTGACATCAAACATAAATCAGATTTAAAATGCACACTTAATAGCATTCATTTCAAAACAAAACAAGTGCACATTGGCAGCCAAACATGATGAATTGTATCCAACTTGTATCTGACATATAACAAGTAGCATTCCGACATGTAATTTAAACAACCCAAACATTAAGACATGCACCCTTCCCCGTAAACTGGTAAACCCAATTGTTGCACCAATGCAGGCATCACTTTCACATTAATCACAACTACACAACATAAACAAGGTGCCAAGTCAACAACATTCAAACCCATTTGACCCATCTTTGATCGACTAGCGAACCCATTACAACAATGTTTCCCATTGTAGCATAATCAAACCAACACGCAAATGCATTCACCTATCCCTTCAACCATGACACCTACAACATGTATCAACTTCAATTTGTCCCATCTCGCCAAGCAGGGTGCGCACATATTGGAGCCAAAGACAAATATCCCACCTGCATCCATTTAACAATCCTGTAAGGCTGCCATTATTCAAAAACAAAACATGGAAAAAATTTCAAACAATCCACCAAACCAATCAAGTCAAGAATTAATGGCCGAAATCAATCAAATCTCCAATTCATACGAAACAAAATTCAAATTGAAAATAGGACAACAATTTATTTCACCACACCAAACAAGCATCAATCAAATTCAAATGATTCCCAATTCAAATAGCTATGAAAACCAACTAGTATTCACTTATTCTACAGTGAGCGACATAAGAAAATGAGGAGTGACAAGCACAAAATTGAACGAGTTAACATCAAGGGGAGGCAACAACTCAGATTCCAGTGCATGAACATCCATATTGTTCCAAGTTTTCCTTTCACACTTTTCCATTCATTTACTTTATATTGTTCTTCATTACAACCAATATTGTTTTCCATTTCTAAGCTTTATATTGTTCTTCATTACAACCATTACAGTCATAGGTTTTTATTTATGTTTCCCTAGGGTTTATATTGCAAATATTACAGTCATAGGTGTTTCTTTATCTATCGCTAGGGTTTATATTGCTAATATTGCAGTCATAGGTTAGCATATGTGTTCCATAGGGTTTATAATGCAAATATTATAGTCATGGTTTACCATTTAAAGCTTTCCCTAGGGTTTATTTTGCAAATAATTAGTCATTCGTTAGCATATACATTTTGTAATATCAGCTGCACTGCATCTAGGGGCATTCCATATTTTGACATTTATGCTCTAGAATTTATGACACCTTGAAATATTAATGATAAAATCCTATGGGTCAAAATTTCACGATTCCTGACTCCATGTGGACAAGTGAAGGTGCAACATAAGTTTACGACACGTCGAGAATACATGTTTTGATGAATGTGCAACGATAGATGTATGCGCTGCACACCAGCGCCCGCCTCGCTTCCGAGTTCAAAATGCGAAATCTAGAAGGTTAACCCTTGAGACACGTGTCCTGGCGGTTACACCCCGAAAGTAACGACTCTTTGCCACCCTTGCAAGCATTAAAACCTCTTTTTGCCTCCCATTTGAAGGTTGGAAGACATCACACTAGCTCTCCACTTGCTCCAACTTTGAGATTTCCTCTTCTTTGATAGCAGTGCATTCACAGGCAAAGCCATGCTGAACCGAGGTCCTCCTAGTAACAAAAGAAGCTCTTAAGCAAGCACTCAGTGGTGCGTTTGTGTGCTTCGAAGAGGGCCTTGGCTTGTGGGTAACACACTCTCTCTCTCACTCACTTTCCTTTCATACTCATTTGTTTACTATGTCG
>VDFB02047230.1:19457522-19509593 GCA_007258455.2 Sequoia sempervirens | reverse complement strand
TCCACAACTTAAAAAAAAATCATTCATAAATAGGCACGATGACATCAAACATAAATCAGATTTAAAATGCACATTTAATAGCATTCATTTCAAAACAAAACAAGTACACACTGGTAGCCAAACATGATGAAGTGTATCCAACTTGTATTTGACATATAACAAGTAGCATTCCAACATGGAATTTAAACAACCCAAACATAAAGACATGCACCCTTCCCCATAAACTTGTAAACCCAACTGTCGCACCAATGCAGGCATCACTTTCACATTAATCACAACTACACAACATCAACAAGGTGCCAAGTCAACAACATTCAAACCCATCCGACCCATCTTTGACTGACTGGTGAACCCATTACAACAATGTTTCCCATTGTAGCATAACCAAACCGACACACAAATGCATTCGCCTGTCTCGTCAACCATGACACCTACAACACATATGAGATTTAATCTGTCCCATCTTGCCAAGTAGGGTGCACACGTATTGGAGCCAAAGACAAATATCCCACATGCATCCATTTAACAGTCCTGTAAGGCCACCATTATTCAAAAACAAAACATGGAAACAATTTCAAACAATCCACCAAACCAATCAAGTCAAGAATTAATGGCCGAAATCAATCAAATCTCCAATTCATACGAAACAAAATTCAAATTGAAAATAGGACAACAATTTATTTCACCACACCAAACAAGCATCAATCAAATTCAAGTAATTCCCAATTCAAATAGCTATGAAAACCTTCAAGTATTCACTTATTTTGCAGTAAGCGACATAAGAAAAGGAGGAGTGACAAGCACAAAATTGAACGAGTTAACATCAAGGGGAGGCAACAACTCAGTTCCAGTGCACCAACATCCATATTGTTCCAGGTTTTCCTTTCACACTTTTCCATTCATTTACTTTATATTGTTCTTCATTACAACCATTACTATTTTCCATTTGTAAGCTTTATATTGATCTTCATTATAGCCATTACAGTCATAGGTTTTTATTTATGTTTCCCTAGGGTTTATATTGCAAATATTACAATCACAGGTATTTCTTTATCTATTGCTAGGGTTTATATTGCAAATATTGCAGTCATAGGTTAATATATGTGTTCCATAGGGTTTATAATGCATTTATATTATAGTCATGGTTTACCATTTAAAGCTTTCCCTAGGTTTATTTTACAAATATTACAGTCCTTCGTTAGCATATACATTTTGTAATATCACAGAATTGCATCTAGGGGCATTCCATATTTTGACATTTATGCCTAGAATTTATGACACCTTGAAATATTAATGACAAAATCCCATGGGTCAAAATTTCACGATTCTGACTCCATGTGGACAAGTGGTTATGCAACATAAGTTTGGCGACACGTTTCCCGAGAATACATGCCTTGGATGAATGTGCAACGCATAGATGTATGCGCGGCACACTAGCGCCCCGTCTGTTTCCCGAGTTCAAAATGCAGAATCTAGAAGGTTAACCCTTGAGACATGTGTCCTAGTGGTTACACTCCAAAAGTAAGGGCTCTTTTCCGCCCTTTCAAGCATTAAAATCTCTTTTTCCCTTCCATTTGAAGGTTGGAAGACATCACACTAGCTCTCCACTTGCTCCAACTTTGAGATTTCCTCTTCTTTGATAGCAGTGCATTCATAGGCAAAGCCATGCCGAACCGAGGTCCTCCTAGTAACAAAAGAAGCTCTTAAGCAAGCACTCAGTGGTGCGTCTGTGTGCTCCGGAGAGGGCCTTGGCTTGTGGGTAACACACACTCTCTCTCACTCACTTTCCTTTCATACTCATTTGTTTACTATGTCGTGGTGCGGTTTCTACTCTTGAGCGGGTATTGCTTTCACCACATGCTTTGTTTGCTCCTTTAGCATTCCCTTTCAACTTGGTTGTCCATGGAGGTGGGAACACCAAAGTGGGGTCTGACTGAGGCAGGCCACTACATAGCCACCCAACAACTTTCTCCTTGGTTTTTTGTGTGTAGGTTAAGAAAAGGAACTTGGTGTAAAGATTCAAACGTTCCGAGAAAGGTAAGCTTTCCCTAAGTATCTTTGTATTTTACTACAGTATCCAGTATTCTGGTCAGTTAAGTAGTCCTGTATAGACTTTTCCTAAGTTTGGAAGTAAGGCTTATTCTTATCCGTTGATCTCTTGAGTTCTTTGTCACTCAGGATGCCAGCGGAAGTATAGCACGCCACGCTGGCATCCTAGAACTATGCTGACATCTCTTGGCCGAGAGCTCCCTCTTCTGAGATAATAATCCTTTGATCTTGCTCCCTCAGGGTCTTTAATAGTCTTAGCTGAAAATATAACTGAATCCTGGTTCTTTGTCATTTCATTTATCTGCTATTTTGAGGTGTATAGGGGCAGTTCGTTCCTTGGTGATCTCTCGAGAAAGGAGAGACTCGTGTGCAACAAATCCCTCTTATATCAATTTTTGATGAACCTGACGTGAACGTCAGAACTTTCTTTGCAATGTTGCACATTCACAATAATGGCTTTTCTGAGGAAGATTTTGATATGCTAGAAGATGCTCTAGATGATTTCTTAGAGGCACTCTCCCCTATCCACAAATCTCTCGAACAAGCCTCCTCCCGACAGGCTGAGGGATCGTTAAATGTGGTGGTGGTCTCAGTGGCTCCTCTGAGCCCTAAGACACCCGTCATCTACGTAACCCCAATCAACTCTTATGTCTATGGAATCTCATGCCATAGCGATTCACCAGACTTGTATTCAAGGTTTGTGAAAGCTATGGACTCTACATCTCATAACACCGTTGGGCACACATATCCTATAAGGAATAATAAACAAAATTTGAATCAACAACCTTTTGTTCCTACTTCACAACCTTCTATCACTACTCCTTTATCACCTTCTCAACCAAGCCTTCCTTCAACACCTAAGCCTGTGATCAAAGCACTGGGCGACTATGATCTTGTCAAGCAACTTTGTGTTACTCCGACTAATATCTCGCTTTGGGACTTGCTTCAAACTGCTCCAGTTTATCAAGAGATGCTTCAGGAAGCTTTACAAAAGATCCTCTTTCCTACCTCTGCTAGGCCCATAGATTTTAATGCATTGTTGACTCATATTTGTGTGGATTCGTTGAATATCACGTTCCACCCGCAAGAACTCCTGCCTCCAAATGTGCAGAAGCAAGCAAAGTCCTTGATGATTATAGTCAATGTCAACAACATCAATATCAGGTGTACCCTCATTGACACTGGTTCGTCTCTCAATGTTTGCGTTATGGACCTACTACCTAAAATTAAAATTGACTCATCTTCTTTAGCAACTTCCTCCTTATACATTCGTGGATTCGATAACACTAGCCACCAAGCTCTAGGTACGATAATACTACCTTTGCAGCTAGGCCCTGTTACCTTACCAACATTGGTCTATGTGATTCCTAGCCCCTTACCATATAACCTCCTCTTAGGTAGAGCTTGGATCCATGCTATGGGCATAGTAACTTCTACCTTACATCGTTCCTTGAAATTCGTCGTGAATAATCGAGTAGTTACAGTTAAGGAAGATCCGGAAGGCATTCGCCTCTGTGAATCGGCCGTTGCTGGTCACACTTTGACAATATCTACCCTCAAGAATTGTATTCCATATTTGACTACCGATGCTATGGCATGTTCTTCATCTATACCCTCTGTGGAAGTTGTCCCCAGGGCAAGTGTCGAAAATGAAGAACCACCTAAAGGAGAAGATCCTAAATCTCCCTTGTCGACTTCTCAAATGAATGCTTTCCTCAGAGACGTTTGGGGTTCCCTGAACTTTTCTGAATTCTTCATTGCAAAATGTAAGCTAAATCCCTCATGCGTGGACCTTCTAGGTCCCCTTAACACAAAGGTGGATAATACTCCCACAGAGGAGGATAAGTGCAACCCTTTTCAAGAGACCACTCCTTCCTGCGTCGAGGAAAATAATCCACCTCCTACAAAAGAAATTAACATTTGTGAGCCTGACAAGTAAGGCATAAGTACCCTCGTAGAGACGTTTGACATCCATTGGTGGAACAAAGCACTCTATGTGGATCCTTTGCCCCCTAAAGTTTTGCGAACTCGTTATTGGTTTGGGTATGAGCTCGCTTCTCAATATTGCTATGGGAAAAAGGGCATAGGGCATATCGAGCAAGGAATTCAGATCCCTATCCATCTTAAGTCACGATGACTTAATTTGGGACTAGGATGTTCCATTGAACAGTCTAAAAAAAAGCCTTGGTGGAGTGTTAATATGATTTCAGCCAAGCCGTTAAACCTTGTTAACCCTGAGTTAATAGGGGAAAAAAAGCAAGCCGAGAAACCCCCTCTTGATGTCTTCTCTTCGGACAAAGTGCTAGAGGAGTTTCTAGGTTCTTATTCCCCGTTGCCTCCATATTATCACAAGAAATGATTCCCGTATCGTTTGCATAGCCAAGTGTACTTTGGAGAATTTGTCTTGAATGTTGATGAGGAAGAACCTCTATCCAACACCAGTGATGATGTTGCGATACCTCATTATGAGGACCATAACTCCCTCCTTAAGGGGGACACTGTTGAAATCTCCATAGATACATCCTCTGAAAAAGTGATCAAAATCGGGAAGTGTCTCTCTTCGAAAGAAGCAAATGAACACTCTGATCTCTTACGTTCTCATCTTGACATCTTTGCTTGGACATACGAGGATATGCTTGGTATTAATGAGTCTATAGTAGTTCACAATATCGTCCTGTGTCCGAATGCCAAGCTGGTTAAGCAAAAAATCTAAAAGATCAATCCTAGGGTGGCATTAATGGTCAAGACCGAGATAGAGAAACTGTTGAAAGCAAGCTTTATCCGTCCTATTGATTATTCCCCTTGGATTTCAAATATAGTTGTCATTATTAAGCTTGATGGTCGTATTCACATATGTATCGACTTTCAAGATCTTTACAAGGCTTCCCTTAAAGATGTTTTTTTGATACCTAATATAGACATGATTGTCGACTCGATTGCAGGCCATGCATTGCTTTCTTTCATGGATGGCTTCTCGAGTTATAATCAGATCTGTATTAACTCAGATGATCAAGAAAAGACAACCTTTACTACCCCATGGGTTACTTTCTGTTATGTGGTCATTCCCTTTGGGTTAAAGGATGCAAGAGCTACTTACCAATGGGCAATGACCCTAATATTTCATAATTTTATCCACAAGATTTTAGAAGATTATGTCAATGACATATTGGCAAAGTCGGTAACCTGCCAGGATCATCCCAAGAACCGTCGTCTTATTTTTGAAAAACTCTGACTCTACAAAATGAGATAAACCCCCTTAAGTGCATCTTCGGTGTTGACACCGGCAAGCTTCTAGGGTTTATAGTCTCTCATTGTGGGATCAAAGTTGACACTAAAAAGATTGATGCCATCGTTAACATGCCTTCGCCAAGGAATATCACTGAGTTGCAAATCTTACAAAGGAAGACTTAGGTGATTCACAAATTCATATCTCAGTTGGCTGATCGTATCCTTCCTTTCAATCACTTATTGAAAATTAACGTTCGCTTCATGTGGGATGAGGAATGTCAAAAATCCTTTGAGTCAATCAAAGCCTATTTGGCCTATCCACCTGTATTGATGTCTGCTATACAAGGTAGACCCTTTTTACTTTACCTAGTTTTGTCACTATATGCTTTGGCAGCTCTTTTAGCTCAATATGATGACACTGGGAAAGAGAGAGCAGTCTACTATATTAGCCACGTCCTGGTTGACTATGAAACCCGCTATTCTTCCATAGAAAAACAATGCCTTGCTCTCGTCTTCGCTACGTAGAAGTTGAGGCACTATCTCCTCCATGCTGAAACACACATCATAGTAAAAACAGATCTTTTAAGACACCTGTTTTTGAGCACCGACCTAGCAGGGAGATTAGCGAAATGGGTTATGTTGCTTTCTGAGTTCGACATAAAGTTCGTTACTCAGAAATCAATGAAAGGTCAACCAGTTACAGACCAATAGGCAGGCGCTCCCTCATCTCGCTCCTTTCCTGGCTTGGATTTATTTCCTGATGAAAACATTTTTGTAATCAATCACGACAATGAATGGAAAATGTATTTTGACAGATCAAGGTGTCAAATTAGTTCCGGAGCGGGCGTGGTTCTCATATCCCCCCAAGGTAAACCAGTTCCCCTATCCTTTCGACTAGATTTCCTTTGTACTAACAACATCGTTGAGTACGAAGCCCTTATAGCTGGCCTACGTGCCACGATTGTGCTAAAAATCAGACATCTGCATATCCTAGGTGACTCCGAACATATAGTAAATCAAATAATGGGAACCTACCAAGCATGGAAAAGTAAGTTGTCCTAGTATCGGGACCTTTCCTTGTATTTGCTTAAAGAGTTCTCTTCCTTCACAATAGATAGTGTCCCTAGGAGAGAGAATAGACATGTTGATGCCATGGAAAATGTAGTTCCATTGGTACCTTCTGAGGAAGATACAAAAGAATACCATTTCGTAATTCAGGTCTTGCAAACCCCTGCAGTTCCTGAAGAACCTAAAGTCGAGTACCCTGTGTGTTCCCATGTGGACTTTGGGGAATGGTTTTCTGATATCTATAACTATTTGAAGACTGGAAACTTCCCTGATGGTGGGACAAAGAACGACCGCACTCATGTAAGGAAGCTCTCGGTTCGCTATGTTATCTTGTCTGATGTCCTTTATAGGAAAGCCTATAATGGATTGCTTCTCAGGTGCCTTACTAAAGCAGAAATACCCCTCACCCTTAAGGAATCTCATGCAGGCTCTGGGGGTGGACATTTTGGTGGTAAATCCTTGGCAAGAAGACTGATACACATGGGATACTATTGGAAAACAATGGAAGAAGATTCCTTTGACTTTTTCAAAAAGTGCCCTCAATGTTAGCAACACAGTCGTCTCATTCATGCACCTGCCCAAGAGTTACAAAATCAAACTTCCCCTTGGCTGTTCGCTAAGTGGGGGTTGGATATTATTGGAAAGATATCGCCTCCCTCTTCCAAGGGACACTCCTTTATCATTACTGCTACGAATTACTTCACGAAGCGGGTCAAGGCTATCCCACTCCGATCAACAAATGCATAAGCTATCTATAGTTTTCTTATGAACAACATCATTTCTCGATTTAGATTTCCCATTATGTTTGTTTTTGACAATGGTACACCATTTAAGAACAAGGAAGTGAAACAGTTCCTCAAGAAATTTCACATCCAACATAGGTTTTTCACGCCGTACTATCCACAATCTAATGGTTAAGTGGAAGCATCTAATAAAACTCTTGAGCTTATTCTTTGTAAGATCGTTAACAAACATGGTAAAGATTGGCACATTCAATTGACATATGCTTTATGGGCCTATCGCACGAGTGTTCGTACGACTACAGGAACGATGCCCTATAACCTCATGTATGGCACCAAAGTTATCATGCCTTGGGAGTTGGAAATTCTGTCTCTACGGGTTTCCCTTAAGGGACTAATTGATAGTGAGACCTATTGAGTTAACTGTTTGCATCAGCTGGAGATGCTCGATGAGCGTCGTTTATGAGCCCTTGAACATCTTAAAGCTTATCAATGGTGGTTATCTAGACAATAAAATCAAAGTGTGCTCTGTAGAACCTTTAAAATAGGAGATTTGGTCCTCTACAAAAACCAAAGAAATGTAAATGCGTCGCTTGACTAGAGAGGAAACTTTAGTCCCAACTGGTTAGGCCCTTACATTGTGATCTCTGTATATGGTTCATGCGCTTATGGATTATCATCCATGGACTAAACTGATGGCACTCTCAAATTTTGCAAATTTGAAGTGCCCATTTCGAAATTTCACCTTTGCACTTTCAGAAGTGCACCTGGAGAATTTTCCTGAATGACCTACTTTGGAGGGTCATAATTTGATGCCTATTGATTTTCGTACAAAACCCATTTGCAATCCCACTCATGTGTCCTATGTGAGCAGGCATGTCAATTTTTAGCTTCCCATGATGAGTTTTGATAGGGTTTCGAAGAGCGAAGCTGGAGGGTTTTGACACTTTTTTCTGTTTGCAAACTTTCAGTTTTGCAAAGTAGCTTCCTGTTTGAGCTTGCATTTTGCAACTGGATGATCATCATGTCAAAATTATTGTTTCTTTCATTTCTCCATACCAAGATGTGCTCTCATGTCAGTTTTCAGAGCCTCATGATTTGATTTGCTATTTTTAACAGATCAAAACCAAATGCAATTTCTTCAGTTTTGCATCTGCATTTCTGAAACCTTTCTAAGAGGTCAACTTTGACCTTCAATATATTTTGATGAACGATGATTCAAGTCAAGCCTTCTTGCACATGTGCTCACTGTGCCAAAATGATCTACTATGTCCAGTGGCAGCTCGCCAGGAATTGATTTGATATTTTTACAAAGAGGTGATTGGGTGAGTTTTAATTGATTCCGAACAGGCTGATGTTGTAGAAAGTTCAACTGAGCAACTTTGACAGTGAATAAATTTCACCTCGGGATCTCTTTTGCTGAGCCATTTATTGCACTCCATTCTTAGACCAACTGTCTACATGCCTACATATTTTTATGTCTCCAGGAGGTCGTTTGCTTAGTTTTCCAGGTTGATTCCAGAGCCCACTTGGCCAGTTTTCACCATTGTTCAAATGTGCCTGAAAACAGATTTGAATGGTAACTCAGTTTGTCATTTCACTTCTGAAGCATTCAAAATTTGTCACAGACCAATTTGAGCATGAATGTTGTTTGAAAATGATTTTTTTTTAGTCGGGCCCACATGGGGACCCGACATGCTTTGCACAGTTATGAGATTGCAAGTGTTTGCAACATTGCAGCCACTTCAAATAAATCATTCTGGTTGAACAAATATGGTATAAAATGCTCATAGGTGTGCTATCAAAATGGTAATCTTCAGGTTGCCAAGCACCTTTTCTTATAGGTTCTATATGGTTCACACAATGTTGCAATGAAAAGTTGTCAATGCAAATTTCAGCATTGATTTTGAAAGAGGAAGAGGTACTTTAAATCCACATTGAGCATAATAATTTACATGAGGTTTTGAATGTAAATGAGATTAAGGGTGCATTTGATGTAATGATGGAGTAACAAAGGGTTACATGGACAATGAGTTCATTTACAAATGGAAGTGATGTCTCATTTGAGGCCATTGTGGTAAAGTCACAACACTATTTAATCATGCTTTTGTTTGAGCAACACAACCAAGGATGTGAACTTGTGTTTTCATAAAACTCCAAATGAAACGCCAACACTCCAGTGCAGTATATACACAAGGGACATGTTAAAAAGCTTTTGAAGCTTTTAAGTAAATGCATTGGAGGAGGCACTAGTTAAAATGCTATGATGGTTGCGCGTATGCATAAACTGGATATGTTGAAGGGACTCCAGAAGCCTTCAAGTAAATGTAAAAAAGCTATGAGTGAACACCATACCTGCATCACACATGCATAAAGGATTTGTTAAAAAATACTTTAGCAACTCTCAACCAAATGCATTGGACAAGGGCGCTATCACGCTGGAGTAGGGCACGTACCCACAACAACACAAAATGAAATTGTTGAAAATGTTTTAAAAAAACTTTTGAGGAAACACATGAGCTGCATATACGCATGGATTTGTTGAAATCCCCTTAGAAAAAATTAAGCAATGTCTTATAGCATGTTGGTCGCCCCATAGTCATAGGGACATACATCAAAATGTATTGATTGAAGAGACTTTAAAGACTTGTAAACAAATACATTTGATGGCTGTAAGGATGTACCCCAATATCCTCATCTCCTAGTGACCAAGGAGGAGGAAAATCTTGGAATAGATGACAGATTACATGAAAGCAATTATGGTGAAGGGTATAGGCATCCAACAGGGGTGCAAAGGAATGGAAACAAGGCAATGCATTTTGAAGGACCTCCAAGCAAATGAAATGGACGACCAGTGTGTGATGAATAGTCAGTTTAAAAGTTGAAAGCCGGTTTTGAAAGATGTTTGATAGAGGGCTGCGTACTTGAGGCCTCAAAAGATTTGAAGCAAATGTGTTCCCATGATTTTATATTACCCTTTTCCCTACCCACGCCAAAGAGAATGGAGGAGGGTTCAATCTGTCACAGGCTGTAAGGATGAAATGAAAATTTGTTAAAGGAGGGTGCACTTCACAAGGTGTATTTATTGGAAAGATCTTAGAGATTTTTAAGGCAGCTAAATAGAGTAGAGGCCACACACCAATTGAATGGGGTCGATGGCAATATGTAGTATGAATTCTCGATTGAGGGCATGGAAATCCATCAAAGCATAAAGGATAAAGGGACTTTGTTCAGTCTTTTTGCAATAAAGGAGAGAATGGAAGATTTGTAGAACAGAGAAGCCGCCATTGTCAAATGGAGAACAACTGAAATGCTAAAATAAATTAGGGCAACAAAGCAAGTTGAAGGAAGATCAACGGTGGAGAGAGAAGATGCCAATGTAGCCAAATCTAGACTGTCGCCCGCTGGTTCGCATCTCTGAAGTGTCTGTTGATTAATTTTTGTGGGATGGCGAGAAAGGAGTCATGTGAGGTGGGCCCGACAACAAATAAATGCACAGGTATACTTTAATATACCCGATGGAAATATTAAAGTCTTTGGCCTTCCCTGCTATCTCACGGGTTTAAAATACAAGCTTATTATTTCCCGCAGGGTGAGTGAAATGGAGTCACATGGAGTGTGGGCCCGAAGAAAGTCTTCAAAGCTTTTCCAAAAGTTTAGTGGTGGGTTAGAGTATGGAGTCCGTGCATAAAAAAAATTTTCACCGTATGGAGGCTTGATATTTAATTTGTTAAAGTCCTCCCCAGTTTTAAAAGTGTGAGATGAAAACATAAAGCGAGGTAAGGAAAAGGCTAACATCAATATTTTAAACATTTGCAATATTTTTTATTATAAGGTGAAATTTTAAGGGGAGTATTAAAGTGAAGCCTTCAAATATTGACTACGAGTA
Source organism: Sequoia sempervirens (assembly GCA_007258455.2). Classification (NCBI taxonomy): domain Eukaryota; kingdom Viridiplantae; phylum Streptophyta; class Pinopsida; order Cupressales; family Cupressaceae; genus Sequoia; species Sequoia sempervirens. The sequence goes on along the minus strand of VDFB02047230.1, from coordinate 19,498,619 downwards.
AAATCAAGGACTCACGGCAAGTATTTTCTGAAAGCCTGGAGGTAAAATGTTCAAGGCTATTGTGGTGAAAATGCAAAAATAATGTGGGGACGGGTAATGTATTTTACCCAATAAAATATTAAAAGGCCTTTACTGTGTAAAACACAAAGCATTTTAATGAATGGAAGTATAAGGGTGGATTAAATATTTAATCCCCAAATGGAGTTTAAATGTTTCCACTTGCATAGGAAAATATTTTAAAACAGCTGGAAGTAAATTGCACGTGGGAATATGCAATGAAAAGTGAATTTAATATTCACTTTGGGGCCAAATATTATGTGTTGGAAGTAATGTGCAACAAATAAAGGATTGATAAAAGGCTTTCATAGAGTTTTTTCACGGGCAAGCAAATATTTTCAATAGCAGAGTGATGGAGTGGAAATTCATCACATGACAAAGTTTTTTGTTGCTCAACAACTCACAACAAGGCAGAATTGGAGAAAAAATTGGTTGCAAAGAGGAGATATGAGAGATGCTTTACAATTTTTTTGATCAACGGGAAAGAGGTTGCCAGATGTCATCAAAGGATCAGTTTTAGGGCTGCTTCTGTTTTCTATCTCTTTTCTTCTCTTCTCATTGTTTAGGGGGTTTTGATTTCTTGTATGGGGCTGGGTAGATAGAAAATGTTAAGTTCTGAGTCATTAGCTAAGTCTGTAAGCTGTAAATTTTGATTTCATGAGCAAATATTAGATAGTTTGTGTAGATAAATCATGAATGTCTTCAAAGTGTTTCCACATTCATGAATGTCTTCAAATTGTCTCCATATTTGTATACATTTATTCGTATGAATTCAATAATATAGAGTATCTTTGAGTTTGTCATCTCAAATTTCATGAGATTGTTTTGTATGTTCATTGTTCTGTTTCAATGAAATGATTAAAATGCTTTGAGCAGATGATTGTGATTTCAAGTGTGCAGATTGGATCTATAAGAATAATTTGACTAAAATCAGGAGAGGATCTGTTAGTGTAATACGTTAACATGGTTGTAAATCCATTGGTTGAAGGTTATTTGTTGATGAATTCTCTTTATGAATTTGACTCCATGACCCAGAATTAGGCACTAGTCTATTGTTCATCCTAATGCATCTTAGAAACAAGTTTAAATTCAAAATCATTTTAAATCCCTATTGTTTGGTTGATGTATTGTGTTGAGTTCTGCTTCCCAATTATTGAGTAAGTGTTGAAATACCAAGAATGTAGCCAGATTTGAAGTTGTCAGTAGTTTATTTAGCATATTTGAATTGGGAGTTATCTTCTATAAAAAGAAATGTCTGTGTGTAAGTGAATTAGTTTTAGGCATTGTATAGGTTGACCCACCTTGGTTCTGCAAAGCCAGAAGTGTAGAAGATCTCAGTCTTTGACTGAATCTTGTTAGTTGGCCAAATCAACCTTTGAGTCTGACATAAGACATTGGCTAAGTCTTTAGGATTCAATTGATCTGTTGATATTTGGAACACCAATAGGAAAACCTTTAAAAGAACCTATCAATGCGATGCATCTTCGTCGATATTACACGTAGAATTCTATGTGTCATCTATGTGGTGTTCTCTCTACAGAAAGGTAGTAGCACTACGTATGTTGGCATTGTTCATTAAAAAATTATGACAATTTTTGTGTTATGAATGACTACGTGCATGTGTGTATGTGTGTGTCCATTAGATCATCATTGTATTTAATTAATATATAGTTGTGTGTTTATTGAATCATATTGGCATCTAATATGGGCATAAATCCACATGAGAATATAATAGCCTTAGCATAAACATATGTGAAGAAAACAAAGAGCATACATGTCTAGATAAACAATGCCATGAAACTAGAAGTGATGTATCCATATATATATATGGAGTGTATATATCTAATGTCATGTACATGTATTGGGCCACTACTATAAAAAATGAGTGGATGATGAGTATATGTCTATACAAAAATATCTACAAGTATATATGAATGTATATGTATCTCGCTACAAAAAAGATATGAACAAAATTGATGATGAACCCCTAATCACTGCGGTGCATGGCTCCTGGAGCCCTCTGGCTCTGGCGGACGCTCTAGAAGCCGTGGGAGGGGTTGGATGATGGTCATGGAGTGTGATATAGACATTTCTGCCCGCATCCCCCTGATCTCCCCCTAAAGAGAAGCTATTGTCACTCTGCCCCTCGTAACTGATCACACAATAGTTGAACATCTGTCGGGATCACAACTGTCGGCTACCTGCCGAGGTCATCAAGACGACTATGGAGAGCATCACGTGCCTGCTCGATGACATCATCCCTCCTCACTACTGCATTTCGCTTGATGAGCGCCATCGACAGCTCCCCTGATAGCTGGTCACGCTGCCCTCTAGTAGTCATCAACTCTATAGTGAGCTAGACGATCTCTATGCCCCGCTACTCGTAAGTAGTCCGTAGGCGTGTGACCAACTCAAAACTGGTGGTATGATGTCCCATAGATATTGGTTGGTATGCCTTGAGCACTGATCCTTGAATCTATACAACATGGGCAACCTCTGAAATACATTAAGCTATGAGCCTAGTCCATCCCTATGCATCCTCTGCAACCACAAAAAAGGAAAAACACATCAGTATCACATGGCATCTATAGATGTATATATCATAAAACTAAAAGTATAAAACATAAACAATGAATTATGTATACCTGGGTCCCTTGGCTGCCATGACAAGTTAGGGTGAGGATTGGTGCTGGGACCTACACCACCAGTCTTGGTGGCTACTCCTAGCATTGCTAGTGCCGTAGCTATAGAAGAAGACGGGGGTGCCAAAGAGACGAGTGTAGCTGGGGGAGGATCTGACCTCCTCTGCTGCCTCAGCCTCGGCCTCGATGTTGTTGCCTCCTCCTGAGATGCCTCCTCCTTTCCGGTCTTCTGTCGACCTCTCCTCCTGTCCAGTGGTGGCTAAGAGGAGAAATCCTCCCGTGGACTAGGATCTCCTCTTGGAACATCCTCATCGAACATAGGAGTAGGATGATGCCTCTCCCACCACCGTGTAAAGTCAACTACCACCCTGACATTGTCTACTGTCGATAAGGGTGGCAGATCATGATCGAACTCATCATCATCAGAAGGGACGATATCCATAATAGTGGGGCAAGGGCGATCCCCAACCCTCGCTACATTCTTGTGGGCCCTAGTATATGTCGGCACATCTGCTAGTATGATCTGAGGTCAGCCATGTTGCCTCATGACCCGACTCCAGTTATAGGGTACTATCACAAAATCCCTCCGGATGACCAAAAGGTGATCCCACTGCAAGTTCCTTAGGTACCTACTGTCATCTACAAACCTGAAATAGCGATAAGATCTCCACCGGACCCCATCCATAGTAAGTGTCAAAATGTAACTGCCAAAACTATAAGTCTCCAAACCTCCACTGGCCTCTCATGTCATACCAGTGGGCCATGGGGATTTGATACGGACTTCGCTGGGGGAAAATGACTAGTTGGGTGCACATAATGTGGGCAAAGGCCAACACCTATAAAAGAGTGCACACTGTGAGGTTGTGGTACTCATAGTGTATGTACTGTCCTAGCTCCTAGTAGAGGTGCGCAAGCATGTTGTGCCCCCAGGAAAAAATGGTCCTGTGCTCCACCATCTCCCTAATTGTGTTGAAAAGGCCCCCATGTAGGTGCGAGCCTCGCCCATCTATCACGATCCGAAAGGCAACAATCACCACCATGACTTGGTGAGTCAATGGTGTTGTGGTCCTTGCATGGTCATACCAATGCATGTAGTTATGACCTATGCCATCGCCACTGTCAGTCCTCCCTATGTACTAGAGGACACCCTCTAATCGCTCCTACGCCGATCGCGTATCATCGAGAGCCACTCACCGTCCGCGAATGGGTAGCCCAAGGATCTGAGAGACGTCCTCGAGAGTAATGGTGATCTCTCCATGGGGTAGCTAGAAAGATGACGTAGTAGCATCCCACCGCTCCATAAGGGCTGTCAACATCCACTCATGATATCTCATCTCTGGCATGATGAACACATGCCAAAGACCGACCCGCTCTAAGAGTGTGACCTCGTCATCTAATAGGCGGTCCCTCTGCTCACGAAGAAGCCAAAATGCTCACCCTCTAGGATGCTCTCGAATCTTTGGGTACTCCTTCCAAAAGCAACAAATTTTTTTGAATTAGAACATTAACATTTTTGTATCAAAACAAGAAAAAATCATTAAGACTTATGCATGACGCATAGACGTTTTGGCATCGCGTATATGTCTCCTAACTACCATGACCACCTCAAAGATGACAGTGCATCTTTGAGACAACAACACACATATAAGACTAAAGCGCATGTCTAGGATGACAGTGTAGATTTTGGATGAGGGTGTAGAAAAAAGATGCCTACACACCTCGTTGATGGGAAAATCCTAAATAAAACCTAAAAAATCATGATAAACACGAGTTTGTGGCCTACTTCGTCCACCTCGTGCCCCTTGGCAATGTCTCGATATAACTGCTCTAGCCTCGGCTCCTTGTACTCTCTCCCGCTGGGCATTTTGCTGACTTTTCTCTCACAAAAGTCAACAATTTGCTCATGGTGAATAGTGAAAATGACCCTTCCAGGGACCCACCTAGGTATATATAGGCTCCCCCGGGGCCCATTTCTCCTAGGACTTGTGGCTCCTCGGTTTCTCCTAAATTTACCCTGCTATGCTAGGGGAAAACTTAGGAGGTGGGCATAAGGTCATCTCATGATCATATTTTTCTTCCAAATCGATGACTTTTTTCTTGATCATTCCTCTCTCTATGGTAGCTTTCTTCTGATTTTCGATGCTAACCTAAAAATTTGAGTTTTGCAGGTTAGAACCTTGAACAGTTTTTGCGACCATTATGATACAACTTGTTGAGCTCGGACGCTGGGGGAACCTTTAGTTTCAGTTAGCTCGACTGTGGTAGCCACCATGGTCTCCTTCTGTTGGTATGCAAATTCGTAAAATTTAGAACTTTGGGTGAAATTTTCCTTCTACTTTAGTGAGGCTTATTTTTCTAAAATCGAGCCCACCAAAGTGAGGGCAAAATGTAATATCGTAGAATTGCACCTAGGGGAAATTCCATATTTTGACATTTATGCCTAGCATTTATGGCACCTTGAGATATTAATGAAAAAATCCCATGGGTCAAAATTTCATGATTTTGACTCTATGTGGACAAGTGGCTGTGCAACAGAAGCTTGGCAACTTGTTTCCTGAGAATACAGATCTTGGATGAATGCACGACGCGCAGACATCTACACGATGCACTAGCGTCCTGCCTGTTTCCCGAGTTCAAAACACAATCTAGAAGGTTAACCCTTGAGACACGTGTCCTGGCGATTACACTCTGAAAGTAACAGCTCTTTACCACTCTTGCAAGTATTAAAACCTCATTTTTCCTTCCATTTGAAGGTTTGAAGACATCACACTAGCTCTCCACTTGCTCCAACTTTGAGATTTCCTCTTCTCTGATAGCAGTGCATTCACAGGAAAAGCCATGTCAGACTGAGGCTCTCCCAGCAGTAGTATAAGATCTCAAACAAGCACTCAGTGGTGCGTCTGTGTGCTCTGGAGAGGGCCTTGGCCCGTGGGTAACACACTCTCTCTCTCACACTTTCCTTTTGTACTCATTTGTTTACTATGTCATGGTGCGGGTTCTACTCCTGAGCGGGTATTGCTTTCATCACATGCTTTATTTACTCCTTTAGCATTCCCTTTCAACTTGGCTATCCGTGGAGGTGAGAAAACCAAAGCGGGGCCTGACTGAGGCAGGCCCCTACATAGCCACCCAACAACTTTCTCCTTGGTTTTTTGTGTGTAGGTTAAGAAAAGGAACTTGGTGTGAAGATTCAAACGTTCCAAGAAAGGTAAGCTTTCCCTTGTAGACATCTAATTTGACCACTTCCATATGATCAAAGACGTCTCCTTATTCATCTAGTTGCTCATCCCCTCTGTTAATATTAATTAAATCATTTGTTTAATTAATACCTTGCATCTTACATAGGGTTCATAAAGTATTTAATTTAATAAATACTTTACCCCTCTTTCTCCTCTAAATTAAATAAATACACCATTTTATTTAATTTAGTCATATTACCTTTTTGGAATTTAAATTCATTTTTTAATTCCTCTTTTTCTCTCTCATTGTCACATCCTCCAACTTTTGCAAGTTGGTCTCTAATCCATCTTAACTCCTTCATCTTCTTCTAATTAACTATGGTTAGCATATGCACACCCCTAATCATCATTAGGGTCACATCCTCCATAATCTCCCACTTGCTTCTAATAAGTCATTAGTCCATCTAATTAAGTACTTGCACAACCTTAATCATATGGTTAGTCCAACCTAATCCTCTTCCCATTTATGGCATGTGTCCTTAAGTCAACCTTATTAAAGACTTTCTCCTTTTGGGCAAGGCACTCCACTTCCCCATGTGAATTTTTAATTCACCTTTTAATCCCCCAATGCACTCAAAAGGAATTTTTAATTCCTTCACTTCTTCCCACATGTCCTCTCTTTATTCTTTATTCTTTCCCCTCTCCCCATGAGGATATTTGAGGAATTTTTAATTCCTCACATGTCCTCTCACCCACATAGGGACAAGCACCTCCTTTATGAGGAGATCTTGTCCAATCCCAAGGTACTTTGTACCCCCTCCATGTCATGTACTATCCTTCCACCTCATGTCCACTTCACCTTTTAGGGCTATATCACATGCCACATGTCAAGATGTGAGGGCTTGTGAGCTCTCAACTCACCTTAGCCCTACATCTTGGTCATTGGTGGCTCAATCTTGGCCATCCATTTCCCTAGAGATTTCCAAAATCTCTATGAATACCCCCTCTTTTCTCTCATTTTGGGGGGGATCATTTTGCTAGCCAAACTCTTGCATTGTTTCTCAATCTACACTTAGCCATTTGCATCCATTTTGTCCAACTATCTTGCATCTCACACTTCACATCTTGCATCTACTTGCCATCAAGGAGCATACATCTCATCTACAATCAAAGGGCCAACCAAAGAACAACTCTACAAGGTAAAAGGTTCCATTTTTATGTTGTTGAGTTTATCATTTTCCCAATCTTGAAGTGTAGGGTGTTTTTAGTTGTTATTTGCACTCTCTTTAGTTTGTTGCTCTTCTCCTAATGATTATATTCCCCTATCACATCCCCAAGTGTCTTTGTATTTTACTTCAGTATCCGGTATTCTGGTTAGTTAAGTAGTCCCATATAGACTTTTCTTGAGTTTGGAATTGAGGCTTATTCTTATCCGTTGAGCTCCTGAGTTCTCTGTCGCTCAAGACGCCAACACGTTTTTCAGATGACAGTGCACCACGCTGGTATCCTAGAACTGTGCTAACGTCTCCTAGCCAAGAGCTCCCTCTTCTGAGATAAGAATCCTCTGATCTTGCTCCCCCGGGGTCTTTATAGTCTTAGCTAAAAACATAATTGAATCCCAGTTCTTTGTCATTTCATTTATCTGTTATTTTGAGGTGTATAAGGGCAATTCATTCCTTGGTGATCTCTTGAGAAAGGAGAGACTCGTGTGCAGCGAATCCCTCTTATATCACAAATTCCCTAGGGTTTATATCGCAAATATTACAGTCACAATTTACCATTTTTGTTTCCCAAAGGTTTATATTGCAAATGCTACAATCATAGTTTACCATTTCGATTTCCCTAGGGTTTATACTGCAAATATTACAGTCATAGTTTACCATCTTTGTTTTCCTAGGGTTTATATTAAAAATGTTACAGTCATAGTTTAGCCTTTCTATTTTAGTAGGGTTTATATTGTAAATATTACACTCATAGTTTAACATTTTTTTTTCATAGGTTATGCATTATCATTCACTCTGCTTATCGTAGTCTCATAGGTTCTACATTATCGTTTATATGGTAAATATATTAGTCATGGTTTACCATTTCTATTTCATATGTCTTGCATTATCATTCACTCTGATTATCTTATTCTCATAGGTTCTACATCATCATTCACTCTAGTTATCTTATTCTCATAGCTTTTGCATTGTCATTCACTTTGGATATCTTATTCTCATAGGTTTTGCATAATCAGTCACTAAGGTTTCTATTTTTATTAGCTTTTTTTTTCATCTTTTTCATAGGTTTTGCTTCATCAATTCACAAATATTTATGCCTATCAATGAGTTCGTCATAGAAAAAATATGTGAGCTTTGTTAAACTCTTACTATTTTTCATTCGTAAGCTTTCTATTGTGTCATCGCTCAAATATGAGTATGGTTTTCACTTTGTTGTGCATGAGAATATTAATGTTGTAAATGCTTAAGAGGTATGAGATGTTCTAAAACTCTAACTCCCTTGCATAGTTTGTAATTTTGTGCTTCTTAATCCTCTATTTCCTTATGTCATTCACTCCAGAATAGATGTAACTCTCTAAACTATTATAAAAGATGATCTCAGTTGAAATGCAACAAACTAAAAAGATAACACATACATAAACTAAATAATATTTTGTTCAAGCATCACTCTCTTAATAGATATAAAGATAACTGTTCAAGAATTTGTGTTTCATATTTTACCATTTATGTTTCATAGGTTCTGCATTATCATTGACTATGGTTATCATATTCTCATATGTTCTGAATTACAAACTAATTATTCTTCTGTTCAAGAATCACATCACTCTCTTCATACATATAAAGTCAACTGTTCAAGCATTTGTGTTTCATAGTTTACCATTTATGTTTCATAGGTTTTGCATTATCATTGACTCTGGTTATCATATTCTCATATGTTTTGCATTATAGACTAATTATTCTTCTATTCAAGCATCATTATTTTGATTGTACTTATTATGTGTAGATGGCCAAGGGGAATGTAGTGGTGACCTGTACTGGGAACAAAAAATAGAAAAGAGCCACGATAAGGTTTCCCTCCAACAAATGGGGAGCTAGATTCCCCCCTAAAATAGATCTTGTTGCATAAGTAGATGAGGTTTCTACTCCTCAAATACCACAAATTGAGGTTACTACACCTCAAATACCATAAAAGGTAAAACAAATATAGAAGATGTGGTCTTCATATGACATGAAAAGGGCACTATATGACATTAAAGAGAATGACATGTTGATAAGGGGGGCTTCCATAAAGTGGTCAATCCCAACAACCACACTGTCCAAATGGCTAGGGGGTCTAACAACAACTTCCAAGAAAGGTCCACCAACAGTCCTCACTGAAGAGGAATGTTGGAACTGTAAAAATTTGATGATTTTACATATTGTTCACATTCATATTTTTCCAAATAAGTCCCACCACGAGTACATTTTGCTTGCATTTTTCCCATGTAGCCCCAAAAAATCCATCGGGTCATGCATTTTCCATATTGCAGTTGCTATCGACATAGGTTCATGGCTCTCCCTGACCCATGTTGTTTTTGTGCTAACGTTTGTATGCTTCAGGTCTATCGGCAATACTTCTTTGATGTCCTAGCGATCACAAGTCATGTGCATTCACCTTTCGGCGGGACTCTTTCATTGTTTCAGAGATTGAGGAGGATTCATATCGACAGGAGCTTGGGCGTCGATGTAATGTTAAAACGAACTTGATATGTCTTACCGATTTGCTCATGTTGATCTTCTTCGGCCTGAGTCATAGTTTTCGACATCATGTCTTGGCAAGTCTTTCTTGTCTTACCGATTAGTGCACGAAGGATTCACTTCGGCCTAACATGTTGCTTTCGGCAGAAGGTTTTAGCGAATACAGGAGGGTCTCACTGATGGATCACATTTGGTCTCTGTCGGCATAAGATTTGTGGTGTCTTGCCGAACAACATTTGGGGCATCACTTCGGCCAAGCATAGGGGTCTTCGGTGAAATGTCATAGCGACATTTATATGTCTCACCAACGGAGCATGAAGTATTATTTCAAGAGGTTTTCGGTGAGAGGTTGGTGGTGTCTCGGCGATCGTGTGTGGGTCCACGGTGCTTCGGTGTAACACAATTCCATCTCCGAGAGGTCTCCCCGACGTTGTCTTGTCTCGTCGATAATACACACAGGAACTCTATCGGTGAGAAAATCTGATTGTCTTGGTGAAGGTGAACGAAACAAAAGAACGCATCGGTGAGAGATCTTCTTTGATATAATGTCTTGGCGAACTCACCTTGTCTTGCCGACCGCCGATAAAGGAATGCATATCGGGTGGAGTTTCACCAAACAGTACAAGTGGTTTCATTTCGGCCGAACCAAAGGATGTCAGGGTGAGGTCTTACTGAAATGTATATGTCTCGCCGACTTATTTCAAAGGGTTTCTATCAAAATACTCATCGATGAGAGATGTTTTCTTCGGTGTGAAGTCATAGCGAATTCAAAGGGTCTCACCGATCAACACAAAAGGAGATCTCGGTAAGACTAATGGGCATCGATATAATATCTTGGCGAGTGACCTCCAGTCTCGCCGATAGTGTGCATGAGGATTGTGTCGGTGTGAGAATTGCATTCTCTTGGTGATCTGAATGAGCTTGGGATGACTTTCGGTGAAACATGGGGTATTCTATATGAGTTTCGGTGTTAAGTCTTGGCGAGCCCGTTGGGTCTTGCCGACTAGATCTAACGAATGGCTTTCAACAAGAGGTTTGTGTTGTTTTGGTGAACAAGTGTGAGCTCGGAGTTTTCGATATGACATAACATAATCTACAAGATGTCTCGCCGATAGTTGGAAGTTATAGCGACATGTATGGGACGGATGGACTTGTCGGCGAGAAAAAATTTATGTCACCGTGACCAAAGTGTCTCATGTGGATTTTCGGAGAGACATTTTTCTCTACAAGACGTCTCCCCGATGGTGATAAGTCATAGCGACATGTTTCTATTGTGTGAATCTTCGGTAACATATGGGTTGCTCTGTGAGATGTCTCTCTGATACCAGTTGGCTATAGCGATGGTGAATGAAACGAAGGTTGCATCTCGGCGAGAAAACTAGTTTGTCTTAATGACCAGAGGAACATTACATGAGCTCTCGGCATGAATTAATGTATTCGATATGATTTCTCCCCGACGGTAGAAGGTCATGACGAAACACAGAGCACAGGATGATAGCGTTATAATTGCCTTTGGCATACTTACTGGATGTCTCAGCGAATGATTAGCAGAAGCCCGAATTTGAACAGTTGGTTGCTGACTTGTGAATGTGAAGCGTTGTGTCTCTTTGGTGGCTAATTTATAAATGTTCATTCTCAATTGTAAAAAAGGACGGATTAGAGTAGATAGGGCATAAAATATATAGGGTAATATAATGTTTTTCCAATATGAGACTATGTTGCATGTTTCAAATCATGGAGATATCAATTGAAATCTAGTAATATGGTGCAGTTGTTTCTGGTATCAGTTGTTCATGGTGTTTGTTGAAAGTATTATTGAAGTTGTCTCTAGTATGGTGTTTTCTGGTTATTTGAATTGGTGTAACAAGATTATATCCAGTTTTTCGGTGCACATTTGTTGCACTTGTATGGTCAATTGATTGGTTCTTTCCAGTAAAGATTAAATCCTTTAGATTGATCATAGCAATTAGAGAATGTCAATTGGATCAGTAAGAAGAACTCGATAATCATAACCTTGCATGTTTATACCAGTTATAAACTAAATCAAATGCTAAACAACTTGAATGTCTACCAGAACAAAATATTTGTTTTAGATTTCTCTTGACTCCGCATACCCAATAAGGCATTGGTCTTTGTGTTTTATCATTCAGTTTTATTCAATCTTTTTTACATCTGTTAACTAAGCATATTAGGTTTTAGAATTTTGATTTTATTTGTTCATTTTTCATCTGCCATAGTGGAAAAATCACTGTAAGAGAGAAGATAGAAGGTCAAGTCTGCATAATTCATATAGGTACACCCGCCTAGGTTTAGCAGCACATAAAGAGTAGAAGGTTTAAGCCACTAAAACCTTGTTTGTTACCCTAAAACGTATCAAGAGATTGGCAGCCTCTTGAGGTATCCTTTACCTGCATTTTTGAGAGCTAATAAATTGGCGACTCGACTGGGGATAACAAAGAATCTGCACCTTAATTATAGAGTCAAAAATCCTATATATAGACTCCACTGGGAATAACAAGTAACAATATTTTTCTCACTTTCAAGAAAGTGAGTGGCGACTCTGGTAAAACATTGCAACATGAATGGACAAAGATCTCAATACAGGGGAGGTCATACTAAAGCCCCTGCTGGTAGTAGTAAGTGGACACACAAAAATGATAAGGATGACAAGGGTAAAGGGGTAAGTGAGGACATGTGCATGACAAACAAAGACAAATCATCAATACCTCATGGTGAAACATATAACTGTTATGATACATGGAAAGATAGTTCAAGTGAAGAGCCTTTTACCCCGGAAGATAAAAATAATCCTTTTTACGATCCTTAGAGACAAGCAGAGTGGCATGCTAAGTTTGAAGCTGAACGACTCAGAATTTAGCATGAATATGACCAAAAAATGGAGGGTAACCAAAATGAGTCCAATGAACAGGAAATTCCTCAAGAAGATTATGAATCTTTAACTTATGAAGAAGTTAAAGCACGGTTTGAATCTCAGAAAAGGGAGAGGGAAGAACAGGAAAAGGCCCAGATGATACAAGCCATGAAAGAATTTAAATTGCAAAAAACTCAGAATATTACTCAGACAACTAATTGCCCCCCAAAATATGTACCACCTCATAAATAGGGTAATCATGGTGTGGGGCCTTTTGAGCCACCAAAGGTCCCTCACCATCAAGTTGGGAATCAATATAGACAACCAAATCATCCACCTCATATTCCCACACAACATACAAATATATATCCACCTCCTAGTCAGCATCATGTGCCATATCATAACAAACAATACAATAACCCGGTGTACCAATATCAGTACCCACCTAACCCTCCTCCTCATCAGTATACCACCATGATCAGACAATTTGATTTGGCAAGGTTTCAGTTGTACCCTTATCCTATGGATGGCAGTTGGAGAAATTTGGTGCCTAAATTTACAGGGAGTAATGCAATCACTGCTGAGGATCAGTTAAGGAGTTTCAATGCCTTCATTCAGGATTTGGATGTACCTTATGAGGATTTACATATGAGGCTATTCATGATGTCCCTTATTGAAGAAGCTAGGGATTGGTTCAATAGCCTAGCAACAGCCTCTATTTATTCTCTCCAAATATTTCAAGACCAATTCCTCGAGCAATATGGGAATCTAAGTGCACCAGATGCAGCTCTTCATGAATTGATGAGAATTTAGAAAAGTCAGAATGATTCAATTTTTGATTTCAACCAGAAATTCAATAAACTACAAAATAGAATACCTCCTGGATCAAAGTTTCTAGACTCTGTAGCATTGAGTGTTTACCTGAATGCATTCAATCCTAAAACAAGATATGAATTAAGAAATAGGTTTCCAAGAGACTTGGCTGAAGCTTAGAAGATTGCATTAACAATTGAAAACAATAGGAGGGCTGCTGGGATAATTGATAAAAGAGAAAATCATAGGGCTCCTCAACAAACCAATAATTATCAATACAAACAGGAGAACACATACAAGAATGAAAGACTGAGGCTGAGGTTACATGACATGCCCTATAATACAAACTGGAAGGATGGAAAACCTGTAACAGATAGGCTTGGAAGCAAAGAAACTCCTGATCCATTAAGGAAGAAAGGAGCCTATATGGTGGATAACAATTATTTGTGTGAAGTCTTTGATAAGCCACATTCCCCAGATTATTGTGTTGTAGCCCAAAGAATGCAAGAGGAAGGAATGTTGATGGGAAACAGTGGAGAAGATCATAAAGTGTACTTGACTTCAAACACTTTTCACCATGTGGAAGAGGGATACTCATCTTCAGAGGATGAAGGTTATGAGTATGATGTTTCAAATAAAAAATACAATGTCCACATGGCTGAGTAGCAGATCCTTTCTGAATTTGAGGAAGATTATACAAAACTATATTCTAATGAGATGCCTACTCAGGGCAGTATGAGGAAGCTTACTAAGGAGGAGATAGAGAGATTAATTGTTGCTACAGTTGAAGAAGCAAAGAGTAAGTACTGGCTGAGAAATAGGACAGTAAATAAGAAGGAAGATGTCCCTAGGGGAATGTTTATGAAAGAGAAAAAGGCAAGACAAGGAATTGTGAAAAGGGTTGAAAACAAACAACATGATGAAAGCAAACAAAAGCCTGTCCAAAAGGATGAAGTAAAAGAATTATGCAAAGAAATTCAAAAGACTGATCAACCAAGTAAAAGAGAAAAGGAAGAGAACAAAGGAGAAACATCAGAACAAAAGAAAATGATTAAGGTAGAAGGTTCTGCTTTTGACTTCACTCAGGCTTTGTCTCAGGTAAAGATGTCTGTTCCACTTCTTGAGATGGTGAAAATTAAGGAATACAGGGACAGTGCAGTGCAATTGATAACAAATGAAAATGAAAAACATGTAAATTCTGAAAATAAGATGGCTACTAAAAATAAGAAGGATAAAGTAAATATTCCAGAAATCTACTTGAGTAATGTATTGACAAGTCCTCCACAAGTTGATACCTTTTTCACTACGTTACTTATAAATAACAAATTGTTAAGGAATTGCATGATAGATTTTGGTGCTGCCATGAATATTATGCTAGTAGGAGTGATGAAACAACTAGGAATGTGGGTGGATACATATGAAGGAAAATGTTATGCAATGGATAACCGACCCGTCCCTGTGGTGGGTATAATGAAAGATGTTGAGGTCAAGCTAGCTGCTTATCCTTAAGTGGCTTACAATATTGATATAACAGTAATAGACACCCCTCCTTAGTTCGGTATGCTTTTGTCAAGACAGTGGATGACAACTATTGGTGGAAATGTCCAGTTTGACTTATCTTATGCAACAATTTCAGTAAATGGCTAAGAGGTAAAATTGTACAGGGAGCCGAGGATGAATCAGCTTATTGACTGTGTACCACAAAATCAAATCATTTTTTTTTGTGATGTTGATCTTGGGAGTTTTAATATAGAACCAACCCAGCCAGAATTAACCAATAGTGATCCTATTGAGAAGCATGTTGCACATAACTATAACGATGTGTGGAAGATGTACTTTGATGGAGCCTGTAGCCAAGAAGGTAATGGAGCAGGGATAGTATTCGTTTCACCTGAGGGTGTTACATTTAAGTATTTATTTTTGTTAACATTTGAATGTACAAAAAATGTGGCAGAATATGAAGCTTTATTAACAGGATTGAATATAGCTGTGAAACATAAAATCAAGTTGCTGGCTATTCTTGGAGATTTAGAGTTGGTTGTTTAACAAATTAAGTCCAAGTATGCAGCAAAACATAAAAGACTGAAACAATACAGGAACGCTGTATGGGACATAATTGAATTGTTTGATGCCTTCTCAATTGGGTGGGTAGATAGATCAAAGAACATAATGGCTGATTTTCTAGCAAACGTAGCACTGAAAAGAGATGATATCACATTGGCTGGGGTATCACAAATTGAATTCAAGACAAGGCCTGTTGTTCCTGATAATGTATATAGCTGGAAAGTTTTTAATGATGATGCTGATCTTTTGAAATTCCTCCACTGTATAGATCAGTGTGAAGCCCAAGAAATTGACTTCAACGCCTTTGTTGAAGAAGTGCATGGGAAGCAAACATTCTTTGGGAAAGAGATCTTACAACTCAAAAAAAATAAGCTTCCTAAAGGCTTAGTGGCATTAGAGAGGGTGTATGATTGAAATGATCACTCTCTAATGAAGCAAACACCAGTTGGAAGGGAGGATATTGAAAAAATTAACTTGGGAACTAAGATGGCACCAAAAAAGGTGTACATAGGGAAGAAGATAAGTCCTACAATTAGAAAAATGATGATAGAATTGATGAGAAAATATAAACATGTGTTTTCTTGGTCTTATGAAGACCTAAAAGCATATAGGGAAGACTTGTTTTAGCATGAAATACCATTGAAACTAGATGCTAAGCCATTTAGACAAAAGCAAAGACCCATAAATCCAACATTGGAGCCTAAGTCGCAGGAGGAGTTGATAAAGCTCAAAGATGGAGGAATCATTAAACCAATTAGGCGTTCAACGTGGGTCTCAAATTTGGTCCCTGTGAGAAAGAAGAATGGAGATATCAGGCTGTGTGTAGATTTCAGAAATCTAAACATAGCATCACTCAAAGATAATTACCCTCTACCCAATATGGAGACTATACTGCATAAGGTGACAGGGTGCAAACTTTTGTCTATGATGGATGGATTCTCAGGCTATAACCAAGTTAAAGTCAAGGAATCTGAGCAATATAAGACAACATTTACAACTCCTTGGGGAATGTATGTATACATAAGAATTCCATTTGGTCTCACTAATGTAGGAGCGACTTTCCAAAGAGCTATGTATGTGGCATTTGCAGATTTGATCAATGTTATCATGGTGGTGTATCAGGATGACCTCACTGCTTATTCCAAGAAGGATGAAGATCATGTTGATCATCTGGAAAAGGTATTTATAAAATCCCTTGAATATGGTATTAGCTTGAACCCTAAGAAGTGTCATTTTGCAGTCACAGAGGGTAAGCTCTTGGGACATATTGTTTCAAAGGAGAGAATTAGGATAGACCCTGAAAGGGTTGAGGCCATTGATAAAATTCCTATCCCTAAAAATGTTAAGGAAATACGGTCATTCTTTGGACAGATTAACTTTGTCAGGAGATTTGTTTCTAACTTTGCTGAGATTATTAAACCTATATCAAAAATGTTGAGGAAAGGACAAAAAATAGAATGGACTGCAGAGGCTTTGGAAGCTTTTGTATCTATTAAATGGGCTATCAAGGAGGCTCCTGTCCTTAAGTCTCCAAATTTTGCAAAAGCTTTTCAGATATTCTCATTCGCTTCAATGCACACTATTGTTGCTGTTATGCTGCAAAAGAATGAGGATGGTCATGAACAACCTGTGTCCTTTAGTAAGTCATTACAGGGGTCTGAGTTAAAGTATGACATCATGGAAAAATAGGCATTTGCACTAGTGCTGTAAAAGCTTTCAGGCCATATCTTGTTGGAGCAAAGGTGGTTGCTTATGTTCCTCATGCAGCTGTCAAGGATATTCTGACACAGTCTGAAGTAACATGAAAAAGATGCAAATGGATTAACAAAATCCAAGAGTTTGACATGGAGATACAAATTACTAAACTAGTAAGAGGTCAGGGCTTGGCTAAGTTGATGACAGAGGCGAACATTGAAGCAAATCAAATTTGCAATGTAGAAGAAGAAACTGCAATTACAAGCATTGAGCATACTCCATGGTATGCAAATATCGTGCATTATCTAAAATACATGAGGAGTCCAGAGGAAATGAATGACAACTAGAAAAGAACATTGAAGTTGGAAGAATCTAAGTATATTTTTATGGATGGAGATCTATTTTGGAAGAATAGGGATGGTATATTATTGTTATGTCTGGAAGAATTTCAAGCCAAACATGTTTTGAGTGAAATGCATGAAGGGGTTTGTGGAGGACATTACTCAACAAAGACAACTGCGCATAAAATCCTTAGGGCAAGTTATTACTAGTCAAAGGTTTTTAATGACTCTTTTACATATGTAAGAAAATGTGAAGCCTGCCAGAAATTCTTTGGAAAACTGAAGTATCAGGGAGCTTTGCCACTTCGACCCTTGCAAGCTGATGCCCCTTTTCATCAATGGGGAATTGATTTCATTGGAGAGATACAAGAAAAATCAAGTGGTGGACATAGGTGGATACTAGTGGCCACTGATTATTTTACCAAATGGGTTGAAGCAATCCCAACTAAACAGGCTACAAGTAGAGTTGTGATAGATTTTCTAATGGACAACATCATTTCCAGATTTGGTACACCAATAAGATTGATCACTGACAATGGATGTGTTTCAGGTCAGATGAATTCAGAAATTTCTGTAGCACATATGGTATTACCATTTCTTATGTAGCTCCTTACCATCCACAAGCCAATGGTCAAGCTGAGTCTAGTAATAAAAGTCTTCTAAAGATTATAAGGAGGATGCTAGGTCAGAAGAAGAAGGCATGGAATTCAAAATTGAGATTGGTTGTGTTGGCTGATAGAATCACTGTTAAAAAGGCAATAGGAAAATCTCCATTTGAGTTAGTATATGGAACACAGGCTAGGATGCCTTTGCAAAATTTATTACCAGTATACAAGTTTTTCCTTCAGGAAGATTTGGATATTCCTAAACCCATGGAGGAAAGAATGGAGCAGCTAGTTGAACTGGATGAAATAAGGAGAGTGGCTCAAAATCAAAACATAAAGTTACAAACACAGATGAATTATCTATTTGACAAAAAAGAAAAGGATAGGAAATTTGGAGAAAGTGATTTGGTACTGATGTGGAATGCAAGGTGCCAAGAGAAGGGAAAACATGGGAAGTTTGAAACCTTGTGGCTAGGACCTTTTGTGGTGGTTGGAAAGAAAGGCGAAGACTCATACTATCTGCAGAATATGGCTGGTGAAGAGCAGGAGTTGCCCATGCATGGGCAATTTCTGAAACATTTTTTCTCTTGAGTAACACAGAGGATTAAGGGTTGCCAATGCATGGAACACTCTTGCTTATCCTCTTTAAAATTCTTTTCCATGCACAGTAGTCTAGGAAATAAAGGAGCAGGACTTGCCAGTACATGGACAATCCTGATTTTCCTTATTTCAAAATAATTTTTCCATGTACAGTAGTTTAGGGTTCTGTTCATTTCCATCTCCATTTCGCATTCACTTTCATTTCATTCCTTCATGCTTGCTACATGTCCCTTTCCATTCTGCTCACTGATTCATTATTTTTTCTCTGCTCTGCTCACCCAAAGATATGGATCCTTGCAATGATCTCACTATCATTCATCCCCAGACGGAGCCACTGTTGGAACTATAAAAATATGACGATTTTACATATTGTTCACATTCATATTTTTCCAAATAAGTCCCACCACAAGTACATTTTGCTTGCATTTTTCCCATGTAGCCCCACAAAATCCATCGGGTCATGCATTTTCCATATTGCAGTTCCTATGGGCATAGGTTCATGGTTGTCTCCCCGACCCATGTTATTTTTGTGCTAACGTTTGTATGCTTCAGGTCTGTCGGCAAAACTTCTTTGATGTCTCAGTGATCACAGGTCATGTGCATTCACGTTTCGGCGTGACTCTTTCATTGTTTCAAAGACTGAGGAGGATTCATATTGGCAAGAGCTTGGGCGTCAAAGTAATGTTACAACGAACTTGATATGTCTTATCGATTTGCTCATGTTGATCTTCTTCGGCTTGAGTCATAGTTTTCGACATCATGTCTTGGTGAGTCTTTCTTGTATTACTGACTTGTGCACAAAGGATTCACTTCAGCCTAACATGTTGCTTTCGGCGAAAGGTTTTAGTGAATACAGGAGGGTCTCACTGATGGATCACATTTGGTCTCTGTCAGCATAAGATTTGTGGTGTCTCGCCGAACAACATTTGGGGCATCATTTCGGCCAAGCATAGGGGTCTTCGGTGAAATGTCATAGCAACGTTTATATGTCTCACCGATAGAGCATGAAGTCTTCTTTCAAGAGGTTTTCAGTGAGAGGTTGGTGGTGTCTCGGCGATCGTGTGTGGGTCCACAGTGCTTCGGTGTAACATAATTCCATCTCCGAGAGGTCTCCCCGATGTTGTCTTGTCTCGTTGATAATACACATGGGAACTCTATCGGTGAGAAAATATGATTGTCTTGGCGAAGGTGAACGAAACAAAAGAATGCATCGGTGAGAGATCTTCTTCGATATAATGTCTTGGGAACTCACCTTGTCTTGCCGACCACTGATAAAGGAATGCTTATCGAGCAGAGTTTCACCGAACAATACAAGTGGTTTCATTTCGGCCGAACCAAAGGCTGTTAGGGTGAGGTCTTACCGAAATGTATATGTCTCGCCGACTTATTTCAAATGGTTTCTATCAAAATACTCATCGATGAGAGATGTTTTCTTCGGTGTGAAGTCATAGCGAATTCAAAGGGTCTCACCGATCAACACAAAAGGAGATCTTGGTAAGACTAATGGGCATCGATATAATATCTTAGCGAGTGACCTCCAGTCTCGCCGATAGTGTGCATGAGGATTGTGTTGGTGTGAGAATTGCATTCTCTTGGTGATCTGAATGAGCTCGGGATGACTTTCAGTGAAACATGGGGTATTCTATATGAGTTTTGATGTTAAGTCTTGGCGAACCCATTGGGTCTTGCTGACTGGATCTAACGAATGGCTTTCGACGAGAGGTTTGTGTTGTCTTGGCGAACAGGTGTGAGCTCAGAGTTTTCGATATGACATAACATAATCTACAAGATGTCTCACCGATAGTTGGAAGTTATAGCGACATGTATGGGACGGATGGACTCGTTGGCGAGAAAAGCTTTATGTCACCGCAACCAAAGTGTTTCATGTGGATTTTCAGAGAGACATTTTGCTCTACAAGATGTCTCCCCAATGGCGATAAGTCACAGTGATAGGTTTCTATTGTGTGAATCTTCGGTAACATATGGGTTGCTTTGTGAGATGTCTCTCCAATACCAGTTGGCTGTAGCGATGGTGAATGAAATGAAGGTTATATCTCAGTGAGAAAACTAGTTTGTCTTAACGACCAGAGGAACATTACATGAGCTCTCGACATGACTTAATGTATTCGATATGATTTCTCCCTAACGGTAGAAGGCCACGGCGAAACACAGAGCACGGGATGATAGTGTTATAATTGCCTTCGGCATACTTACTAGATGTCTCAGCAAATGTCTTCAGCGAATGATTAGCAGAAGCCCAATTCAAACAGTTGGTTGCTGACTTGTGAATGTGAAGCGTTGTGTCTCTTCGGTGGCCAATGTATAAATGTTCATTCTCAATTGTAAAAAAGGACGGATTAGAGTAGATAGGGCAGAAAATATACAGGGTAATACAATGTTTTTCCAATATGAGACTATGTTGCATGTTTCAAATCATGGAGATATCAATTGAAATCTAATAATATGGTGCAGTTGTTTCTGGTATCAGTTGTTCATGGTGTTCGTTGAAAGTATTATTGAAGTTGTCTCTAGTATGGTGTTTTCTGGTTATTTGAATTGGTGTAACAAGATTATATCCAGTTTGTCGGTGCACATTTGCTGCACCTGTATGGTCAATTGATTGGTTCTTTCCAGTAAAGATTAAATCCTTTAGATTGATCATAGTAATTAGAGAATGTCAATTGGATCAGTAAGAAGAACTCGATAATCATAACCTTGCATGTTTATACAAGTTATAAACTAAATCAAATGCTAAACAACTTGAATGTCTGCCAGAATGAAATATTTTTTTCAGATTTCTCTTGACTCTGCATACCCAATAAGGCACTGGTCTCTGTGTTTTATCATTCAGTTTTATTCAATATTTTTTACATCTATTAACTAAGCATATTAGGTTTTAGAATTTTGATTTTATTTGTCCATTTTTCATCTGCCATCATGGAAAAATCACTGTAAGAGAGAAGATAGAAGGTCAAGTCTGCATAATTCATATAGGTACACCCACCTAGGTTTAGTAGCACGTGAAGAGTAGAAGGTTTAAGCCACTAAAACCTTGTCTGTTACCCTATAACGTATCAAGAGATTGGCAGCCTCTTGAGGTATCTTTTACCTATGTTTTTGAGAGCTAACAAGGAAGAACATCTTATTATGGAATGGTGCAAGCAAATGGCTGATATTGGTCATGGTCTTGAGATAGTCAATCTTTTGTCTGAGGTTTCCAAAATATGTCAGAATAGTCCAAACCATTTCACCAATGGGTTCCTAGGGAAGTCTTGGTGGACAAGATTCAAGCACAGACATCCTAAACTTGCATTACGAACTGCTGAAGGCCTAGAAAAAGATAGGGCATTCAATCTTAGAGCTGATGTTGTAGTTGCATTCTACAAAAAAATATCTATGGCATACAAAGCCATGCCATATGGTCCTGATCGCATATGGAATTGCGATGAAATTGGCATCCAACCAGGAAAAAATGGGTCCATGAAGGTGCTCGCAAGAAAAGGTAGCAAGAATGTCTCTTACATTATCCCAAAGAGCTATGAATGGATTACCATTCTAATTTGTGTCAATGTTGTTGGGCAGAGCATTCCGGGATTCTACTTGTTCAAGGGGAGTGCGAACATAGATAATTACATCATAGACCGCGAACCAGGTGCTTGCATGGCAACCCAACCCCATGCATGGATGACCAAAGAATTGCTCATAGATTGGTTGAACCACTTCAAAACCTCAGTTCCAGGTGGTGTCTCGCCCATCAATAGGGTCTTGTTGACCATTGACGGCCATGGAAGCCATGTAGCACTCGAAACCATCCAAGAAGCAAGAGAAATTGGTGTAGATTTGTTAACATTTCCATCACACACATCACATAAGCTACAACCATTGGATGTGAGTGTGTTTGCACCTTTTAAATCTTACTTTAAATGAAAACGTGCAGATTTTTTGTCAAGGTTTCCAAACATTGAAGTGAGGAGGAGAGAACTTGCAATGTTAGGTAGCAAAGCACTAAAAAAGAGCTTTGATAGTTGACAACATCAAAGCTGGGTTTAAAAGGATTGGTATATGGTCATTGAATCCTAATGCACTTGTCAACGACATGCATCCCGGTGAGACATTTGTGGTCAACGAGGATGCTGATGCAAATGAAAACATTCTAGACTTTTTGTACTTGGTTTATCAAGCGATGATGTCACAATATTGCAGTCCACTCTTCCAGATGGACATTTGTAGTTTGCAACAAAAACACAATAGTCACCTCATAACTATCCTGTTGAATCAGTTGCACAAGTGGTGGTTAATGAACACACCCCTCCCATGGTGGAAAACCTCGTTGATCAATTCAGTGAAAGTTTAGATCTTCCATCACAATAAAGCCAACCATCCTAGTTGGTTGAGGGAGCAATTAACTTGGGAATTGATTCAGAAGCCCCAGAACAACAGGATACCTATACTTTCCCATCACCACCACCACAAATTGACCCTTCTCAAGTTGTGCATTACTATGCACCTTCTTGCAATTCAGATTTATGAGGCAATGAAGATGTACCAGAGGGCTCACAGGTAGTGGAGGAGGTCATTGCCACATAGTCAGATGGGACACAAGAAACACAAACAGTTCCACACATCAACAAGTTCCTCAAGCTGCCTGTGCACACTATCCATCAAAAGAAATCCAAAGCTGGAGCAATTCGGATCAACAAATAGTCTCAATTGTTGACAACATATGACTACATGAGGTTGTTAATGGAACAATAGAAAAGAAAGAAAGAGGTCGAGGAGATAAAAGCAAGAAAGAGACAACAAAATGAGGAGAAAAGGGCAACAAAAATTGTGGCAGCGGAGTTGAAGGAGAATGCCAGAATTGAGAAGGAGATACTGTGAAAAGAAAAAGAGAAGCAAAAATTACAACAAAAAAAGGATAGAGATGCAAAAAAGGAGCAAGAGAGGCTTCACAAGGAATAAGACCAAAATAAAAAAGAGATTGAGGAGGCACAAAGGGATTTACAAAGAAAGAGGCGGTTAAGGAACCCTTCTAATCCATTGTCTCAAACTAATGGAGTCTTCCATGATATCTCAACATTAATATCCCTCAGTTCTCCACAACAATGAATTATTCAAGCCTCTCCCAATCTGACTTCAGGGGAGCTCAATATCCATATCAATTTGACACTCGGGATGTACAAATGTGTTCACCACCGCCCCCCAACACATGTCACTTGCACCCAATTTACCACTCCAAGTTCCACTCATGTATGCAACACTCATCGTCGACTGGAAGGGGACGAGAACATGGAAATTGGCACCCCAACCAGCCAAGATCCATTCCACAACAGCAGCAGCTAGATGCTACCTTTTTTTTGGTTTTAACAATGCAATTCAAGTTTAATACACTTTAGAAGTTTTGATATTTACAAATGCACCAAAATTGTGGACAATTTTAATTTTATGATAAGTATAGAATGAGCGTTATTGTTTTGGTTTGTGAAGTAATCTGAGCAGATTCCAAAAAGTGTTGCATGTAATTTGCAATGTGTGTTATTGTTTTGATTTGAAATGTATGCTTCTTTGTTGACAGTTTTAAATATATGATAATTACAGATGCATCGTTATTGTTTTGATTTGCAATGTATTATGATCATATTGCAATGTGTGTTCTATGTAATTTGCAATGTGTCACTATTTTGATTTGCAATGTTTGCTTCTTCAATGACATTTTGTCATTTTATATTCATTTTTTGATCTAATTTACCACGTGGGAGGTCAATATTTGTCCATGCATTTTAAAAATAAAAAAAGACTTGTCGAACGATACGTAGGCACCTTGGGTGCCACTTCTTGTGTGGCATGGCATATGAAGTTGACAGCCTTGCCACGTCAACTTCTCTCAGTCTGCCACCATAAGAATCCACTACGTTGCATTTATCACTCATCACCCCTTGCTATACTTCTCGACTGTTGTGTTTAATGCACATCTCTTCTCCTTACCTCCATGCCACCCCGCAATATTTTTCCATCCAACCCATACATATACATATCCATGAATTGTTCAAGCCTCTCCCAATCTGACTTCAGGGGCACTCAATATCCATATCAATTTGGCACTCAGGATGTACATATGTGTTCACCACCACCCCCAACACATGTCACTTGCACCCAATTTACCACTCCAAGTCCCACTCATGTATGTAACACTCCTCGTCGACTATAAGGGGACGAGAACATGGCAATTGGCACCCCAACCAACCAAGATACATTTCACAATAGCAGTAGCTAGATGTTGCCCTTTTTTTGGTTTTCACATGAAATTCAAGTTTAATACACTTTAGAAGTTTTGATATTTACAAATGCACTAAAATTGTGGATAGTTTTAATTTTATGATAAGTACAAAATGAGCGTTATTATTTTGGTTTGTGAAGTAATATGACCAGATTCCAAAAAGTGTTGTATGTAATTTGAAATGTGAGTTATTGTTTTGATTTGCAATGTATGCTTCTTCATTGACAATTTTAAATATATGATAATTATAGATGCATCATTATTGTTTTTATTTGCAATGTATTATGAACATATTGCAATGTGTGTTCTATGTAATTTGCAATGTGTCACTGTTTTGATTTGCAATGTTTCCTTATTCAATGACATTTTGTCATTTTCTATTCCTTTTTTTGATCTAATTTTCCATGTGGGAGGTTGATATTTGTCCACACATTTTAAAAATAAAAAAAGACCCGTTGACTGATACATAGGCACCTCGGGTGTCACTTCTTGCATGGCATGACATATGAAGTTGATAACCTTGCCACGCCAACTTCTCTCAGTCTGCCACCCTAAGAATCCACTGTGTCGCATTTATCACTTGCTACCCCTTGCTATATACTTCTCGACTGTTGTGTTTAATGCACGTCACTTCTCCTTAGCTCTATACCACCCCACAATATTTTTCCAGCCAACCTATACATATACATATACATATATGTATGAATATACATATACATATGTATATGTATACGTATAAAGATATGTATGTACATATTCATATACATATTGTTGGCAAGATACACTATGAATTCTTTTTGGTGTTGTCATTGATGGCAACCCTAGTTAGTGACATATCTGCATGACATCATTTGCTTATACCGACAGTCAGGAAGAATAGAGCATCCAACAATTTGGTGATCATCGATTCACTTATAGATTTCTAGTTGTTATTATAAGTTGTGGATCTCATGGGAGGTCTATTAGTACATCTAATGTGTTGTCCAGAAATCTCAGTGCCTCGTATTAAGTCTTGCGTGAGTTTGGAGATTCTGTTGGTTACTTTTCTGTTTATCAGTATTTTGGGGCCAACTTAGTTGATGTAATATGTTTCGGATATTCAAGGAATGTTTATTTGAATATTTTTGTGTTTTCTCATCTTTATTTGGGTCTGAGCTAAGTTGTGGACAACCATTGTGGATGTGCATTGGGTAACTCTTAAGATATGAGCCAACAAATGGCTAATATTTTCAAGTTTTATTTGGAGCCGACATGTTGTGATTAAATTGCTAGTTGCGGATATATATGCATGTCTCATATATAGTTTTGGTGTGTGTGCATGGTGTGCCGATGTGTATTGCAAATATCAGAAGAGTGTTAGAGCGATTTTATGCACAATTTCACTTGTGCATAAAGATTTTGTGAAGCGAGTCAGAGAAGAAGTTCAGTATCACTCAGAAGGACAAAAGATTGACATCTTATCCTAACCGGAAATGTAATCAAGATTTTGTAGATGTTATTCCTTCAGTTCATTCTTTTGGATCTAATCCAAATCTTTGTAAGGTAGTGTGCCTTCCTATTTTGAGCAGTGAGCTCTAGGCAGTGTGTCTGAATGCAAGTGCATTCCCATATTGTAATTTTTTTGAGTATACTCAGATTATATTGTGGATTGGCCATCCACCATGGTTTTTACCCTAACAGGGTTCGACGAAGAAATTCTTGTGTTATGGATTTGTTGTTATTTGATTTCTTTTTCTGCATTTTTCTCCTGGTTGAATATTTTAAGTGGGTTAATAATTAAAATAATAAAGTTAATTTTTGCAGAACAATAATTCACCCCACCTTCTTAGTGGAGCTTGTTTCCAACAATTGGTATTAGAGCTAGTTCTTTGAAAGAAGTCTAACAGCTTGGGGATATCTTAGAAAGTGTTTTCAATGGATACAAGAAGTCTTCAACAACAACTTATGGTGGCCCTAGATGATCTTGACCAGTCAAAATCTAAGAACGGGGAACTGTAGGAAAATCTTGAAAATCAGAAAACTTCATATAGTTGTTGAAAGACAAAATCAATGAATCAAGGGAGAAAAGAAAGGAATTATGTGATCATCTCAAGCAAAAGAATAGAAGCATGGAAGATGAACAACTCAGTCATGCCTTAAAGGAGAAAACAAAAGATTGTGAAAAGTTTTCCAAAGAAAATGTTGCCCTGAAGTGTGAGATGGAGTCCATCATGATGAAAATGACCAAGGAAATTGAAGATAGAAAGAAGAATGAAGAAAAACTTGCTCAATTCTTGAAAGAAAAATTTGAACAATGCAACCGATTAGAGAATGAATTGGAACAATCCAAAAATAATGAGGAAGCACTTGAAAAACAACTTGATGATCTCAGAGATGAACTTACTACTGCAAATGAGTACAAGAAGAAATTCAAAGCTAGTTCAACCAAGCTTGATGAACTGATTAAAGGTTAGAGGATTGATAGTGACAGGTGAGGTCTTGGATATGAAGAAGGAGAAAGTTCTGAATCTGGACAAAGGAATTCTGGACAAGGAAGATTTCAGAAAGGAAATCAGATGAATGGAGTTGAAAGAAATCTGATGAGACAACCAAATGCTTAGAGATTCAATGGATATTGTTTTGCTTGCAAAAAATTCGGTCACATGGCTTCTCAATGTAGAAGAAGGATGAATCCAAGTGTACCATCATTCTTACGTCAGTGCTTTAATTGCTATAAGTATGGTCATAAGTCAAGTGAATGCAGAGTTGTGATGAATAACTTTCATAGAGAGGTTAGATGATATGCATGCAATAGATTTAGGAATATTGCTAACCAATGCAAATCAAGGAAAAGTCAGTGGAACAGTTGGTCTAATTAGAGAAATGTTGTGTGCTACAACTGCAACAAATTTGGGCATATTGCTAGATTCTATTGGAATAGAAGAGGTCCGGATAGACATGATACACAACAAGATGTCAAAGGAAAAGGGAAAGTCACTACAAATGTGATCAGAAGGAAAATGCAGAAGAAATGGGTGAAAAAGAATCCCTCTGTCAAAGGAAATGTGCCAAAACTAGAATCTGCTTCCCGTAATTCCTCCAGGAATTAGTTTTAGGCCTTTGGCCTAGGGGGAGCTGTCAGGAAAATTCTTCACCCCTACAGGAAAGTGATACTGGAATGTGGACCAGTCTAGTAGGTGGATCAATGTTTCTCAGATGTTGTTTAACTAAATTGGAGCTAGTATTGTAAAACTTTGGAGATCCGCAAGAGAATTATTTGTCTCAGTGCTTGAAATCAGAGTAACCAGATGAACTAGGTTTAAGGAATTTATTGTGACAAAAAGGGTTAGTTGTGCAAGTGATAAAAATCCATTTTTATCCTTCATTTGTCACTTTGCATTTTGAAGGAAAGTAGTTTGAAGAGCCTTGGAGTGAACCTTGTTGAATTGTGAAGAGATTCAAAGTGTGGAGAAGAATCTACGAACGAGCTTCGATCCGACGGAAAGGTATTTTTTGAAAAGCTTGTGAATTTGTGAATTTGAAATCACGGCCACTCTGTTGGTAGTAGAGCTCAAGGATAGACCCCGTCCTAAGTTTAAATGACACCCTTATAAGTCTGTTGAGACCAAACCCTTAGGAGTGTTTTCATCTGTGTCATACAAAGTTTTGCACACTGAGGATATTAGGGCATATATTCATGCAAACATTGAAGAGTTAGGCACCTCTCAAATACTGAATCTGTATTCCCATCATGTAATTAGAGAAGATTGTATTGTAAAACTAGAATTTCAAACCCTAGAAGAGAAGTTTGTGCAGTTTGCAAGATTTCCCATATTTGAGGAAAATGAATGGGTGAGGTACATTCTAAGCCATGTTCATGACGAGTTCATGTGGCTGAATATACCCTTAAAAATCACAAAAGAGGCTATATGTGTAGTAACAGGCCTGAATTCCACCGGTAGACTTCCAGTCTTGAAATCTGTGAAGAATGACAAGGTTACTGAGGCAACAAGCATGAAATGGGATAGAAGGGAAATGAAAATAGAAGACATTGTTGAAGTAGATGTGAAATTCACATCAATGGTCATTGGTTACAAGATATACCATTCTAGTTGGGACAATTCTGTATCTGGTACGACCATCTATGCAGCTTATGAAATGGTAAAGCAGAATGTAGAGTATGACTTGTGCGAGTTGCTCAGAAGTCAGTTGTTGGATAATTTGAGCAAAATCAAGAAAGACAAGAAGAATACTTTCAAATATGGTAATCTGATATTGTGCTTATTTTTCTATTTCATGAATGATGTTCCAGGCAGTGGAAAAGTACATTGGAAAAATGATGAGCTTGTAGTTGTTCAAATAAGGAACAAGTTGTTTGGAATGGGTGATCGTCAAGTTAGGAATACTACCCTTTGGGGGTACTTCAAAAATTTCTAGGATATGATGCATTCCAGGGAAAGAATTCCCACCTCAATTGTGGAACAATACAAAGATACTATCTGCTTCATGGAGGATATTGACCAATGTCACATGGAAGTTGCTGATCCTATAATAATTTGGATCATGCCAGTGGGATACGAAGTAGAGGAATTTTTTTTGAAGATGTATGCAGAACACTTGCTGAATTCACCTTTGGATCTGGGAGAAGAGAGGTTTGGAATAGATGCAGAGAAAAGCATGCAAGTTCATTAGGAATTGAGAAAACTAGTGATAGTCAGAAAAGTAAGAAAAGAGACAGAAGTTTTTGCAGAAAGGATGGGCTTACCTATAGAAGCCTTGAGAGAAGCAAGAAGGAGAAGAGAAGAGGTAGAAGCAGTAGAAGTGAAAGAAAAAATAGAGTCTACTAGTCCTAGTGTATCCTCTTCCCACACTAGATCTACAAGGAGTTCCCTTGTAGCAAAACCAGCTCAAGACATGCCTTCCGAAAAAAGGAAGAAGAATAAAAGTACAAGAACATATAAGCCTATTTTAGAAGATGAGGAAACAAAATCAAAAGAAGTTTTGAAAGAAGTAAAAGCTACCGGAACTTAGGTTGTCAAGTTAAGCAAGAGAAAATCTTCCGGTGAAGAAGGCTAAAGTTGATAAATTTGGTATGTCAGTTGATGAAGTTGTGAATGCAGTTGTCAATGATGATAATCTCAAGCCCCTCTACGAATTTTATGAAACTTTTGATGAATCTGGTCAAAGAGCTCTAGCAAAAGCTACAATAAAACATATGAATTTTTTTAATAAAGTTCTTGTTGAGATTATGTCCGGCTTACCCAAGAATCTATATGACATTTTGGAGTCGAGAAGGCTAAGTGCTAGAACAAAAGAAGAGAATCTGAGGAAGAGAGTTCTTGCAAATTTGTGTCCAGAAATGTCAATTGAAGCGATGGATTCACTCCTTGAAAAAGCTAAAAAGGAATTTAAGAGCAAGAAAAGGGTGAATAAACTCATGATTGGCTAAACTGATGTTGTTGTTGGTGAAACTAAGGAAATTCTGGAAGAGTTTCTATCAAAGAATAAGATTAACATTGAGGAAATGAATACTGAAAATGTTCCAGAAAATGAGGCGGTGAAAGAGGAGGTAAATGTAAATGAAGAAGAGAATGTGAATGAGGATAATATGAATGTATCCGATCCTCTAGAAGTTGAGGATATTTTGATTTCTCCTAATATGGAAAATATAGAGACATCTATGGAAACCAAAGTTCCTAAGGTGGTATTAGCTGAGGAGAAGGAGGTACAAAATGAAGAGGTTGATATGCCTAAAAGCAGTCCGAAAATAGTTGTAGAAGAACCCAAGGCTGAAGAAGAAAAAATTTAGGAAATCAGAGTGGAGGCAAGAGACACTGCCAAGGGAATGAAGAGATCTTTGATGGAGCAACAGGAAGATTTTGATCCTTAATTAGATGAAAGTTCAATCAATCTATCAACTCTATCTCCAATTCAAATGATGAAGGTTGCATCAATTGCTCAAGTCAAGGCCAGTGAGAAAATTTTGAAGTCTCACATAGAGGATAGTGAATTGTGAAGCCTTGCATCTGGAACTTTGCATAAATTAATGCTTGCTCATGTCATGGATTATTTAGGTTCCTCTTTTGATGAGCTAAAGAAGCTCATAAATTTTGTAAGTACTCAATTTGAGTCTCTTGAGAAATCTACTGAGGATAAAGTACAAAAGGAGTTTAATAGAAAAAGGCTTAGTTAGTTGAAGGCAGTGATTGCAAAGGATAAGATTATGTTAGCTACTTGCATGAAGAACACTGAAGGTTTTGTATATGAAGCTAGAAAAGCCTATAAATCTTGTTTAGTTCTATCCAAGTTTACTGAAGGTAATGAGAAAAAGGTGAAGGATCTGGAAAATCAATTAGCTACCATTTCTGCTACTTTTGATCCTTTAGCTGGTGATGTGGTTCAGAAAGAAGGTCAAGTAATAGCCCTACTTGAAAAAATAAGATGTTTAAAGAATGAAAATGATAGAATTGTTGGGGGAGTAAGTGAACTCATGGGACAAATTTGTCTGAAGATTGAGATAATGGTGAGTGCTTTGAAGGAAGCGAAAGCTGTTGTAGCAGTTAGTGACCTGGAGAATCTTGAAACTGTAGAGGCTCAATCCTATTTAATGTGTGGTCACATAAATTTTTTGGAAAGTCTCAAAAAGGTTTGTGATGACAATTTAAGAGTGCTAAAGCAAAATTTTGCAGATATTTTCAAACTTTTGTAAGTTACAAGTTCATGCTTGTATAGTTTTGGAAATTTGTTTCGGTTTCCCCAATTTTTTCCATTGATGTCAAAGGGGGAGAAGTGTACAGTGAAAAATGTATAGTCATCATAGGGGGAGTTGTTTTCCCAAGATTGAAGTTTCTTTTTGGAGTTTTGAAATGGCAGTGTAACTCATGTTGGTTTTGATCCGACACTTAGTCATTTTTCACTAAGTGTTGCCATCAATGCCAAAGGGGGAGATTGTTGGAAAGAGACACTGTGAATGCTTTTTGGTGTTGTCATTGATGGCAACCCTAGTCGATGACAGATCTACATGACATCATTTGCTTATACTAGTAGTCAGATTGAAGACAGTCAAGAAGAACAAATCATTCGACAGTTTGGTGATCATCGATTCACTTACAAATTTCCAGTTGTTATTCTAAGTTGTGAATCTCATGGGAGGTCTATCAATACATCTAATGTGTTGTCTAGAAATCTCAGTGCCTCGTATTAAGTCTTGTGTGATTTTGGAGATTCAGTTGGTTACTTTTATGTTTATTAGTATTTTGGGGCCAACTTAGTTGATGTAATATGTTGTGGATATTCAAGGAATGTTTATTTGAATATTTTTTTGTTTTCTCATCTTGAATTGGGTCTGAGCTAAGTTATGGACAACCGTTGTGGATGCACATTGGGTAACTCTTAAGATTTGAGCTGACAAGTGGCTAATATTTTCAAGTTTTATTTGGAGCTGACATGTGATTAAATTGCTAGTCGCAGATATATATGCATGTCTCATATATAATTTTGGTGTATATGTGTGGTGTGTCGATGTGTATTGCAAATATTAGAAGAGTGTTAGAGTGATTTTATGCAGTTTCACTTGCGCATAAAGATTTTGTGAAGTGAGTCAGAGCAGAGCAGAGCAAAATTTTAGTATCAGTTAGAAGGACAAAAGATTGACATATGAGCCTAACCAGAACTGTAATCAAGAATTTGTAGATGCTATTCCTTCATTTCATTCTTTTGGATCTAATAAAAATCTGTGTAAGTCAGTGTGCCTTCCTATTTTGAGCAGTGAGCTCTAGGCCGTGTGCCTGAATAGAAGTGCATTCCCATATTGTAAACTTTTTGAGTATACTCAGATTATATTGTGGATTGTCCATCCACCATGAATTTTCCCCTAACAGGGTTTCCACGTAAAAATTCTTGTGTTATGGTGTTGTGGTTATTTTCTTTATGTTTCTACATATTTCACCTGGTTGAATATTTTAAGTGGGTTAATAATCAGAATAATAAAGTCAATTTTTGCAGAACACTGATTCACCCCCCCTCTTAGTGTAGCTTGTTTCCAACACATATACGTATGTATATACATATACATATACATATACATATGTATATGCATATGTATATGTATGCATATGTATACACATATACATACATATTTTCTGAGCCAACCTACATTCAATTCTCAGTTCTCATTTTTTCTTCACTTGCATGCAACTATGTGCTCGATTCATCCTCTGCAAGTTTCAAACCTTTACCACAACCTGCGATGCTTAGACTCTAGTTAAGAGATGGATAGATGCCGGTTGGTGAATGTTACAAGCAATTTCTTTATGTTAGAAACCAATAAAGCCTTCCACAGAAGAGAAAATCAGAAAAAGCAAGAGCTCGCAAAAAAGATGTGCAAAATATTATTATTCAGGAATTCAATAATTACAAGATATGATTTGCTTTATAAAAGAAAAGATGCATAACCCTAATCTTATCTTGAGCAACAAGATAACTCAACAAGATAAGGATGAGAATAATTAACCTAGGAATTAAATATTACCTAAGTAAAGTTATGCAAGTGTAATTAAAGATTAATTACATTAACACACCCCATAAGTGCAACTTAGGGAGACTAAAAAGGAATGCACCTAAAACTAAGATGAATGCAAGAAAGTGTGAATGGATCTTGAAAATAAGGCCTGATCAGGTACCCATGTACAAATGCAATAATGAGGTAGAGAAGGAAAACCCAATGGGACAAAACCCCCCT
This sequence comes from Sequoia sempervirens, assembly GCA_007258455.2. NCBI lineage: Eukaryota > Viridiplantae > Streptophyta > Pinopsida > Cupressales > Cupressaceae > Sequoia > Sequoia sempervirens. The sequence continues at coordinate 19,465,015 of VDFB02047230.1, read as the reverse complement.
ACAATGAGATGACTGCTACAAAGAAGCACTGGAAGAACAATGGAACCACAATAAGGCTTGCACGACCCCCAAAGGGCTAAAAAAAATTCGGCCCTTGGTCATGTGCACGACCAGGGGCTAGAGGGTAGGTGCTAGGGGCGAAGCCCCTGGTTGCCCATACGACCTTGGCTGGGGCTGGGCGGCCGGGCGGGGGTTGGGCGCATAGCACCCGGTCCCCCATATGACTTCCGCTACAGTCGCTGGTGCTAGGAGGCTGTCGAGGGCCGAGCTCAAGGCTCCTGGGCACTGATATGATCGACGGCTCTGTGCAGGGACCCACGGGGGTAGGGTTGAGGGCTTGGTCCTCCATAGGAACTGACCGTAGAATATGATGCCCTTAGGGGCTAGTGGAGGAACGACGGTGGTGGCGAATGGGTGGCTGCCTGGTGGCCGCTGGGTGGCGCTTGAAAAAAACATTGGCAGCGCAGATTTTTTTGCAAAATTTCAATTTTTTAAAACTTTTTTTGATTTTTTTTCAAAAAACGTGCCTCAAGGAGCGTGCTGGGGAGGTCGTATGGCCCCCCCAGGCAATTTTTTTTCCTTCTAAATCAACTGCACCAAAATCGATGAAACAATAGGCATTCTTAGGGTTTTTGGCCATTGCGAACGCGATGGTGACCTCTGTTTGTGCCCAAACTGCTCCAAAAAATCAGCTATGTCCAAAGCTTGCAAAAAATCACCAAGCTTGAAACCCTCATGGATCTGGCAAACGATGGTCAAAATATGCAAAACAAAAACCATCCTGACTTTTTCCAGCACTCTGAATCCAATGGTGAAGCCCGATCTGATCCAAAACGCCTCATAAATGAACTCAAGGAATGATACCCTCGAGGAATCCCGAACGAACTCTGCAATGATTTTCTCAAAAATCTGAGAAGGGGTTGCAAATCAAGGCTCTAATACCATTTTAGAAACTGAGGTCTAAAATGCAAACCAAAAAATCCTTCCACAGAAGAGAAAATAAGAAAAAGCAAGAGGTTGCAAAAAAGATGTGCAAAATATTATTATTCAGGAATTGAATAATTACAAGATATGATTTTCTTTATAAAAGCAAAGATGCATAACCTTAATCTTATCTTGAGCAACAAGATAGCTCAACAAGATAAGGATGAGAATAATTAACCTAGGAATTAAATATTACCTAAGTAAAGTTATGCAAGTGTAATTAAATATTAATTACACTAACACTTTCTATTGTTACATATACATATATGTATATCTGTATGCATATGCATTTATACATATACATATGTATATGTATATATGTATATACATATTCATATACATAGACTTATGTATATATATGTATATGTATACACATACATAGACATCTTATATATATATATATATATATATATATATATATATATATATATATATATATATATATATATATACACATACACATACACATACACATACACATATACATGTACAATTCAATCATGCAACTATTGTATCTTTTTTAGGTGCCATTGATGAATTTGGGGGTGTTTTTTTCTTTTTCATAGGCGATGCTTCATCTTCAATTCAATGTAAATGAATGCATATATATTATTCTATTGTGATTCAATTTAGTCATGCAAATGAATGCATGTAAGCAATGCTGCAATTTTTCATTTTAGTAACAAACAATATTGTTGGTTGTTTTGATGCCATTCATAAACTTGGGGTTCTCTTTTTCATAGGTTCTGCACGTAATCAATTCTATATACATATGCACATATATATACATATATGTATATGTAAATATATATACATGTATACACAAATATACACAAATATATACATATAAATATATATACATATACAAATACACATACACATACACATACACATACACATACACATACACATACACATACACATACACATACACATACACATATACATATACATATACATAATATTGTATGTTGTTTCCATGCCATAGATAAATTTGGGGGTGTTCTATTTTTCAAATGAATGCATATAAGCAATGCTGCAATTTTTCATTGCAGTAACAAATAATATTGTTAGTTGTTTCGATGCCATAGATAAATTTGGAGTTCTCTTTTTCATCGGTTCTGCATGTAAGCAATTCTATATACATACACATACACATCCACATCCACATATACATATACATAACACATACACATACAAATATACATATAGGTTCTACTTCATCTATTTCGTTAACTAAGCAATAGAGACATAAATATATTCTTGGTAAGCAAAATAATGCATGTAAGCAATTCTATATACATACATACATATACATATACATACATATACACACACATATACAGATACATATACATAACACATACACATACAAATACATAGCACACACACATACAAATATACATATAGGTTCTGCTTCATCAATTCAATCAACTAAGCAATAGAGACATAAATATATTCTTGGTAAGCAAAATAATGCATGTAAGCAATTCTATATACATACACACACACACACACACACATATATATACACACACACACATATATATATACACACACACATATACATATATGTACACATATACATATACATATACATACACATAGGTTGTCTTTTTCATTGCTTCTACTTCATCAATTCAGTCATATAAATATGGTTGTTTTGTTATTGTAGACCATAGAAAATTGGATGTGCACATATCAACTCGTCTCCCCTATAGATTCATGTGTATTGTTGCATTCAATAATTAATTAGGGAGACTTGATTTTATGAACGCTCGTCTGATGGCAACCTATGCTGCACGGGTCCACAATTCCATTCGAATTGTGAAGTGTTGCATAGGTAACCATTGAAAGCCTTCACAAAACCAAGTCCCCTAAGTGATTGAAATGCAAAGCTACAATAGTTGCACAATTGAATTGATGTACCCTAACCTATTAAAAAGATAACACCTCCAAATGAATCAAAGAACTTATAAAATAGAACACACTTGCAATTAATCAAAGGAACCTAAAATTGATAGAATTGTTGCAGGGCTGATTTGATGAAGGATAACCTATGCAAAAGAGAACCCCCCCAAATTAATTGAATAGTAGGCCTTCATGTTGGAACCATGAAAAGAATTGTAAATTCCAACTATACAAATATTAAACACAATTTGTAGTGTCAAAGTTTGTGCAATTGTTACAAGATATAATGGTTTAGGGAGACTTGATTTTCCCAAATCCTTTGTAATGGTAATCTTTGTTGCACTTTGTCCACAATTAGACCTTTCAACTATGAAGTGCTACATAGGCAACCATAAAATGCCTTAGGAAAACTAGGTCCCCTAAATACATGTTCTAACAAAGCTTTACTGCTCATTATTGTTCTATGGTAATACATGTGAATACTTGAAGGTTTTCATGGCTATTTGAATTGGGAATTATTTGAATCTGATTGATGGTTGTTTGGTGAATATGATTGATTTCATCCATTAATTATTCAGTTGATTAGTTTGGTGTATTTTTTGTAATTGTTTCCATAATTTTGTTTTTAATAATGGGTGCCTTACATCTTGTAAAAATGGAAGTAGATGGGATTTTGGAGTTCACCACGACTATGTTCACATCCTACTTGGTGAGATGGGACAAACTCATGTTGATATGTGTTGTAGGTTTCATGATTGATGAGATAGGTGGATGCATTTTCTTGTTGGTTTGGTTATGCTACAATGGGAAACATGGTTGTAATGGGTTCGCCAATCACTCAAAGATGGGTGAGATTGGTTTGAATTGTGTTGACTTGGCACCTTGTTTATGTTGTGTTGTTATGATTAATGTGAGAGTGATGCCTGTATTGGTGTGACAGGCTCTAAATATGAGTTGAGGTGCACATCATATAAAGTAGAGGACACCCCCAAATTAATCAATGGCACCTAAAAAAGATACAATTGTTGCAGGTCTGAATTTATGAAGCATACACATACACATACACATATACATATACATAGACATAAGTGAATTAAACACGACTGCAAAGAAGTATAGCAAAGGGAAAAAAGGTGATAAATGTGACACAGTGGAGTGCTAGGGTGGCTGAGTGAGAGAAGTAGACATGGCAAGGTTGTCCACTTAAGACCTCTTCACACATCTATACACACACATTTACATATACACATACACATTTACACATACACATTTACATATACATATACATACACGTAGGAATACACATATACATATACATATACATACACATACACATACACATACACATACACATACAAATTTACATAGACATAGACATAGACATACACGTAGACATAGACATAGACATAGACATAGACATAGACATAGACATAGACATAGACATAGACATAGACATACACATACACATACACATACAGATTTACATAGACATAGACATAGGCATAGACATAGAAATAGACATAGACATACACACAGACATAGACATAGACATACATATTTACATAGACATAGACATAGACATACACACAAACATAGACATAGAAATAGACATAGACATACACAAACACATACATATACACATACATACACATACATTGCCATCATTGTGAAGAAAAAATGAGAAGTTGCTAGAATGAAAGGCTGTAAAGTTGAAAAAGTGTATGAGGAACTAGAAGCATTGGATGCAGGATGGCTCAAAACATACTCAGGATGTCCTGAAAGTAGTATATGTACATGTATATGTATATGTATATGTATATACATATATATATAGACATTCATATAAATATACATAAACATATGTATATGTATATGTATATGTCTATACATATGTGAAGTACCCTAAATCTGCATATAAGACCAACTTCAAATACTCATTAGAGGTTAGTCTAAACATACAAATCTGCAAATACCTCCATGAAATAGAATATCTATGCTAAAGAAATGCCACAAGTAACAAAAATAGCATCAAGAAGACATTCTAAAAGCAAGATAATCACCTATTCCATGTTGGATTGGTGTCACATGTGCTAGTGACCCTTTCCCAACCCTTGATCAAAGCTCAAAATGATAAAATGCAAATGGAGATGATGGAGTGAAATGGACAAGATCAAATCTCAAATGAAGAGAGTAACCTTGCATAAAATTGTGGATCCTATGAATGAGGATTAAGCCTTCTTTTATAGATTTTGTTGATGAAAGATTGGCCAAGATGGTGAATGTGGGACTAAAGATCCTCCAATGAGAAGATGACACTTGTCAAGTGGTGAATGGTCAATGGTTGTGCAAGATTTGGGAAGAGTGCCCATGAGAGGGAGAATTCAAATTCAAATTTGCAATAAATTTTGAGAGGGGGACAAGAAAAACAACAATAAATGCAATGTTTGACTTGTCATGTTGAGGGAAAATGAGGCTTTTTAATAAATCAATAAAATTGATTTATTGTGCAAGTGGAGATATCTAGAGAATGCAAGTGGGATGGGATTAACATTTAATCAGGGTTAGCTGATGATTATGCTGATTTAATGCTAATTAGATTATTTGACTTTCAAGACTTTGATAATTGATTTATTTGAATTAGAAAATGATTGAATATGATTTAGGATTTGATTTAAATAAAGTCCTGATTTATTTAATTAAATGGAGATGATGCAAGATGAAGGTTGAATGATAATGTTTATTTGATAAATGACCTTGAGATTATTTAATGAATGGATGAAAATGCACTTGATTAATTGATGAATGGTCCTAATGTGACATCTAATTTGACTGAATCCGATCGAATGCATAATGTAAATTTTGCATGTCTACATTTTGCCCCTCTTTGAAGCAATGTACTTGTTGCGTTGGTTCAAAGAATAACTTGCCACGATCAAAATAAAAATTTCTGATTTTTAGGATGCCTTGTGAGGAAGAAGTACACGGCATTGCCCCTCGAGAGATCGAAAAAGATTCAATTTGAGGGTCGATCTCACGATAAAGAGTTCAAATGGATGGTTATGGATGACGATGCAATATGAGATGATTTTAAGATGCTTAGAATAACAAATCTATATTATCCTAAACAACTTAAATGATGATATGATATGAGATGGATGAGATTGATGATGTGAATGATGTGATGATACGTGATTATGCAATGGATGATTTATGAAATGCTTAGACTAACAGATCTATATTATGATGATGATTATGCAATGCATGTGAAATGATCGATGTTTCTTATGATGTATGATATGAATGATATGTGGTATGCTGATAGTTTGTAGATGCAGGATGGATGCATGATGGATGCATGACGAATGCATGATGTTAGCATGGAAATCGGATATGACAAGAGGATCCCACAAGTCCATGATTGGTCAAGACTTTATTAGAGATGATGATGATGATAGATAAATGTTGATGATGATGATTCACTTATCAAGGATTGGGATTTCAAAATTCACTTATATGTTTGATAACCGCGCCTAAGCCACGATGCATCAAGGTATAAAGGACCCGAGGGATGGCGTTGTACTTAGTGTGATGGACTTTGACTCGACAAATAGATAGGAGTATTCTTGTTCACACTTGACATACAGAAACCTTGCTAGGATGCACTTTAGAAGTCTCAAACATCTCAGACCAAAACACGGAAAGGTATAACCAATCAATGTAATGGTCAACAAGCTATCTGAAACATCCTCCATACATATCTAACAAAGCAAGTATTCGCCAAGTTATTTTACAAGAACGTCCAACAAGCACAGCAAACAAAAGATAATTATCGTTGCCCCATTCCTATTTCTCTAAATCCTTCGTTCGGATATCATCGAGACGTCCTTGGAATGAGCGCAAATAAGATAAGTCAAAAGAAAAAGACCAAGTACACAAACAAGTTGATGTTCTTCAATACCGCTAACCAAAAGAGAATGTGTTTTTAAGGATAAGAACCAAAACTTATTACCAAAAGATAATAGCCATTGTAGGAAGGATACATCCTAGGACATGTTAGTGAATGGCGGCACGTCATTTCGTTTATCCAAAATGTTCTTTCTGATAAAAAAATGCCCCTTGTAGGAAGGATTCATCCTACGACATGATGTTATCAGATGATTGATATGAGACTATTTGGATGATGGACTATCGACACAAAGACTTGACCAACTTGTTTACGTACTGACTGAGACTTGAGACTTGACGCTTTTGAGATTTACTTTTAACCTGCTAGACTTGTTTCTAATTGTTTCACCAAAGGTTGAGGATGACGATCAGTTTATTATGAATGGTGTTTATTGCGGGTGCAAGCGAGATGAGGCGGATGGATTTTTTCAAATATTTGGATGTTTTTGATGTTTTTGCAATGTTTTGAGGCTATTTTTGGTAATTTTTTTGAGGTTTTTACATATGTTTTGATTTTATGTTTTCCAATATTTTTTGGAGTTTTCTGAGATTTTGACGAAGAGACTAACCTAAAGACCTATCCTAGGGGCCTCAAGGGCTGATCAATAGATTAGCCTTTCCTACTTTATACACGCAGATACCACGTAGTTCAA
>VDFB02047230.1:19363339-19457422 GCA_007258455.2 Sequoia sempervirens | reverse complement strand
CTACATCAGGACATTTTTCTCTGATACCAAAGAATGCCCTGTTTGGCCTGAAAAGTTGTTCAGTATTGGGCATCTGAATACCATTGTATGATTGCAGAACCCTCTCAGCTGCAGCATGGCTTATAAACTCCACAAAACCATAGCCCTCCGACTGCCCAATCTGTTTGGTGCGGATAATCTTATCAGAAGCAACCTGTCATTGCCATTGCATAATATCATTTGCACATAAAGACAGGTTTCTACCAAAAAAAAAGAAATAAGAATAATTAGCATAAAGAACGTTCTATGGCCATAAATGTGAAACGTGTCGTGGGAATGTTTTCCTTTCCATACTTTGGGGATTATTCTTAACCGGAAGTCACAAATCTCAATTCGGGACTTCCTATACAAAAATAAAAACAGATAATCAAACTTTCTTTAATCACATTCGAGGAAAAAAGCAAGAGTTTATTTTCCATAGCATAGTCATAGCAAGAAGGATAAGGATAAGGATAAATATTGAAAGTTTTAAGCAAAGAATATGTATAGAAAAAAGAAATATATCTTCCCCTTAAAAGATCTATTTTTAAAAAATAAAAATCATTAAAAGTTTTTATATAAATGAGTTTAGCTTTAGTCAAAATTTTCTTATTTAAGTTATAAGTGTTTTTAGTTATAGGTATTTTTATATATTTGTGGAATGACATTTATTTAGAAAGTGAAAGATAGTATAAAAAATAATAATAATATTAGGTAGGTAGTCATATCACTAAGTTAGGATTACCTATATAAATAGGAAGAGGGATGGAGGTTATTTTTTAATATCATAGAAGTAGGTAAATTTTGATTAGTTAAAAAATGATATATATTTATTTATTTTTATTGTAGATGTGTTGTAAGATTGGTAAATGCACTATTTTTTATTGTAGATGTGTTGTAAAATTGTTATTGATTTTTTTGTCATTAAACTAGATAATATTTAAGTAGAATTATTTGAAGGTAATACATATCCAAGATAGTACGTGCAAATTTGATCATATATTAATTAATTAAAATTTAAAATTTAATAAAATAATTTAATTGTAATTAATTATTATTTGAAAATATGTATGCAAAGACAATATGGAGCTTCTATGCAACTTTTTGTGGGATGTTTTATTGTATCTAGAGCAATAGAACTTCTTTTTGGAGTAGGAAATTAATTTTTGCAAGGAAAAATATTACTTCTAATTTTTAAATTAAAATATTTGAAGTTCAAATTTAATTGAGTTGAGATCAAAACAACACAAATTTGAGTAATTAAGATAGATAAAATGACAATGATTGAGAAGGAATACAAGTTTATCTTGTTTATATTTTTTCAATACTTCAATTTTTTTGATTAACTATAATGATGTGAAAAAAAATATAATATGGTAATGATGTGATAGTGATTAGGTTTTGAGACAAAGATGTGAGACCTATGATGCTTGGGAAAAATATGCACCCACTACATGTCCCTCGAACTAGACTTTACATGTAGGGGAGAGGGGCCCATAATGGAGCAGGGTCCAATACTGGGGATAGTAGTTCTCACTGGGTCTTATAGAGGAGCACCTTAATATCCAATTATAAAACACTTTTTATCCATTAAGTACACAAACTAACAAATCATGTGATGCCACACTAGTGCACCAATAAAACATGACTTAGTGCACCACTATGAGCCTCACTTTTTTTTGGACTTTTTTTGATACCTCAACAAAAAGCATGTTGATGTGGCATCATATTTGATGATGTGGCCCTAAAATGAAATATAGAAGCATGTAAGTTGCCAAATAAACTGTTGTACAAAAGTGAGAGTGATTTGAAATTTCCACATAGGATTTTGAGAAATACGAAGTTAGGGTGCTCCACTATAGGCCCCTCTCCCCTAACCTATTCTAATTGACTTAATTTCATCCTTTGCTCCTCTTAAAATAATTTTAATTAATGTTAAAATGGTTTAATATTAATTGATCAAATTTTTTAGTGCCACTTTTCGTCATGTTCAGTTTTCCCTCTATAATCGAACATTCAAAGGGTAATTGTGAAGAAAGGAGTTCAAGTAAACGATTGTATTTTGTTGATTTGGAGTCCCTACAAAATTTATTGTAGTATTTTGCCAGTTATTTCATTTACTTTACTGTCTACTAAACATATTTTGCTTTATTGGGTGAGCATTGTTTTTTCTTACTTGTTCTCTGCCTTGGTACAGGAATAAAATTGTCGTTTCCCAGAGTCAAGATTTTTCTTTACTAAAACGCTCTTTCGCACCAACCGCTGCATCTCCAACAGAATCCATGACTTCATAAATATTTTCCTTTGCAGATTTGTATATTTCTTTGGATTTATTCTTAACATGCCCCTCCACCGTCTCTTTGAACTCATCTCTTTCTCACTTCCTGCCATGGCGAGTATAGAGATCAGAAAAAGAAAACCTGCGAAAAAGAACACTTTCTACGAAAAAGAAAACGACCTGACAATTTTTTGCGATGTTTAGGAAGCAAATGAAACGTAAAACGGGAAATGTTAAGTGAAATACTGACTCCTGAAGGAACTTTCTAATCAAATCATTCCTCGCATCACGCCTAAATTAGAACAAGTGCTGGCATTTACCATTGTAAATGGATTCGTACAAAGTTCGTACTTCGCCAGCAGAAGATGATCAACGACACCAAGCATTTCAATCATTGGACAAACTTGTGAATTTGATATGCATCGCAATTTGGCCCATGGACCTTCTATTCACAGCAATTTAGGAATGCTGATTTTTATGTGCACGGATGCTTTCTGCATCGAAGGGTGATAAATTGAATCACCTATATGCTAGATGTTTGCTTAATAAGAACAAAAATTTCATTACCAGACATTGGTGTCAAGGAGATGTCAATTGGTGGTTGGAAGTTAATGGATGTTATTTAACAGCCAGTTAGAATTTTTGCTGGTACATTATTATTTATTTGTAAAATAAAATCTATAAATAAATTATAATAAATTCTTTTTGTTTCATTGCACTTTTATTCCACTACTAATTAATTTAATCAAACATTGTAAAATACGAACCATAAGAATTACTTGTGTGGTTGAAGTATGTACAACCCTCATCCACTAAACTTTCATGCATATAGAACACAAGCAAAGCTTACAATGTCAAGATATGTTCCGAAGTGTTTCATTAATTCAAAGATTTTGAGAGCATCCTTGTAATATCCATATTGTTCATCTTTTTCCTAAGTTGCTGGTTCATTTTTGGGTTTGGGTATAGGTATTTTTACAATGTGCCTAGGATGAAGTGCCTCAATATGAAAGCTGTCGAGGATGCTATCATCCGCCCTGCTAGGGAGGTTATGTCAGGCATGATTGTTGCAGTCATGGAAGTTGTTGAAATCCGTGGTGATCCTCGAATGGTAAGCTTTCCTTTTTCTCATGGGTTTGTTTCAACTTTGTGTGGAATTGGATGTGATATCTATTTGATTCTTAGGTTAGAGTTGGATGCCTCATCTAATTTTAGTGTTTGCTCATAATTCACCGGGGTATCTTATTGGAACCTTGGGACATAATTATTTATGGCATATTATGTTTAGTTTCTTCTGCAATTTCAATCCAGATTTTAGAGATTCATCACTTATGTTTTGTTCACTATCAATTTCAACACTTTAAATTTATACCATATACTAATTGGGATTTGAACCAAGGGCTTTCAATTATTCAACACAAAGCACATCCCAATGGACTTGTTCATGGTTTAAATTTCTATTTCTTGGTCAATTTAAGTATCTTCTTTATAGATTTGAATTTGAGACTTTTTCTTATTGTTTATCACTCTTATGCTGATCCGATTCTTTTAAAGTTCTTTTAAAGCTCTATATTTTTCACCCCTTGTATATTTTTTGTTTTCATTGCTCTATAATTTTTCCCCTACACTACCCTATATGGTTTTCCTCTGCACTGCTCTTTATTTTTCATGCCTTACCTATTTTGTATATTTTCCCTTTCCATTGCTCTATAAATTTCCCCCGCATTGCACCAAAACACTGAGTCTATTAAGCCCAAATAAAGATTCAAGTATCATACCTGAAAAAATTCACATGAAGAGAAGAACCAGCTAGGATGCAAAATAGAAATTTAATATCAATATACATATAGGGGAGAGGACCCACTAGTTGAGCACCCTTACTTCACAGTTCTAATTATCCTATGTGGAAATTTCAAATCACTCCCAATTTTTTACAACAACTTACTTGGCAAGTCCCCTACTTATAACTAAGGTTTTAGGGCCACAAATAACTAAGGTTTCAGGGCAACATCATCAAATATGATGCCACATCATCATGCTTTTTGTTAAGGTGTCCAAAAAAAAGACTCAACTCAAACAATTTTTGAAGTGAGCTCCAAAAGTCTACCAAAGTGCACTACATAGGGTTGCCTTCCACTGTCAAATACAATCAAATTCTTATGGAGCTAGATCTCTCCAAGATAATTATTTGAAGAAGTTTAGTTCAGGGTGAGTAACTATTTCTAAAAATAACAATTGAACTATGAAGGAATTTGTTTCTAGTGTAGATTGTGTTTTTCTACTCTCTTTATCTTCGTCTCTTTCTCCTCCTTTGTCTCACTTTTCTCCCTCTCTCTTTCTCTAATGAAAATTCTAAATTATGCAAATAGATTAAGTTACAAGTATTTTTAAAAGAGAAAAAATAGTTGTGAAAATTATAACTATTTTGGTGTACTTGATAAAGAAGTCTAATTGAACAACATCATTTCATCTTTCTGTTTTAGAAGGAGAGCTTTAATATTGATTTGGAGAGAATCATGGAGTAGTTATGGAAATGTTCTAGGATAACACTACTCAACTAACTAAGTTTGATTTGGGTGTTGAAATTTAAATATAAAGATGGATGTCTGAATCATATAGTAGTTTACAACACTTGGTTTTTATTTTTACTCATATATATTGAGTGGTAGCCTGGTTCGAGATAATATTTTATAGGTACAAATATATTGTCAAAATATCTCCAACATTATCTTGATTCATATGATCTTCTATGGACCCTGATTATATTCCTTAATTTAGAGATTCTACCAATTCACTTCATGTACTGCATAAATGTATGCAAAAAATAGACCATAATATTACCTAATAATGAGCGCATTTCAGTTTACTGTTTCACTACACATTTAGGTTTACTGTTTCACTGCCTTGACAGATGCAATGTTTTTTCTTTAATTATTGCTGTGAGCAGACAAGATAAATGAGCAATCAATTAGGCCTATTTATGGTTGTGTTTATTTAATCTATGAAATGAATCTCTTCACTGCAGGAACGGACACGTCCTCCTCCACTGTAGAATGGGCTATATCAAAGCTGATCCAGTAATGGAGAAATGTCAGCGTGGCAGCACACGCTGAGCAAGGGACCTTAATAAATTGTAATATATTATTTTATTTTAAATTTTATATTATTATGTAAAATTTTATATTTATCTAAACAATAAATTTTAACATTTATTAATCAATGTATTTAAATTTAAATTAAATATTAATATGTTATTTATTGTATTGATTTATAATATATGTTTTTATAAAATATATTATATTATATTATTTATAGTTATTAATAGTGTATATTATTTACATTATAGTTACATTTTATTAATAATTATACTTTATAAGAATATAATATATATTTTAGCAATTCCAAATCATAATATATCTTTATCTCTCTTTCCCTTCCCATATATCTCTATCTCTCCATACTCTCTCAATCTCTATTTATCTATCTCTCATTCTCTCTATTATATCTCTATATCTCTCCTCCCTCGCCTGAGCTCCCTCTCCCTATATCTATTTATCTATTTGTCTCCCTCTTCCTCTTGCTCTATCTTCATCTCTACCTCTATTTTCCTCCCCCCTTTATCTCTAGACATGTCTCCCTCTCTCTATCCATCCATCTCTCTCTCTCTCTCTCTCTTCCTAGACCTTTATATCTCTCTTTGCCTCTCTATCTCTATCTCTCCATATTTCTTCTTCTATCTTTCCCTCTATATTTATCTCTCTATATATCACTTCCTATCTCTATCTCTATCTTTCTATCTCTCCCTCTCTCATTTGCTCCCTCTCCCTCTCTATATATTTATCTCTTCTATTTCTATCTATCCCTCTCTCCCCTCTCTTTATCTTTCCCTTGCCTTTTCTCCTCTCTCTCTCTCTCTCTCTCTCTCCCTAGACCTTTATATCTCTCTTTGCCTCTCTATCTCTATCTCTCCATATTTCTTCTTCCATCTCTCCCTCTATATTTATCTCTCTATATATCACTTCCTATCTCTATCTCTATCTTTCTATCTCTCCCTCTCTCATTTGCTCCCTCTCCCTCTCTATATATTTATCTCTTCTATTTCTATCTATCCCTCTCTCCTCTCTCTTTATCTTTCCCTTGCCTTCTCTCCTCTCCATCTCTCTCTCTCCCTCTCCCTCTCTCCCCCTTATCTCTCCCTCCCTCATTGACCATTCTCTCCCTCCTTCTCTCTATCTCTCCCCTCTCTTTGTCTCTCTCCATCTCTCCCTCCCTCGCTCCCTCCCTATCCCCTATCTCTCTATCTCTACCTTGTTCTCACTTTCTCTTCTCATATATCTCTATCTCTCTCTTTCTCTTCCCATATATCTCTAGCTCCCCCTCTCCCTGTTTTTCTCTCCCTCTCTATTTATTTATCTCTGATTCTCTTTGTTTTTCACTCTCTCCCTCTCCTCCTCTCTCTACATCTCCTTATATCTCTATCTCTATATTCAATCTATCTCACCATCTATATCACTCTATATCTCCCTGTCCCACTTCCTCTATATATCTCTATCTCTCCCTCTCTATCTCTTTGAGCTATCTCTCCCTCTCCTTCTCTATGTATTTCTCTCCCTCTTTCCCCCTTCTTCTACCTATCTCTCCCTCTCTCCTCTTCTCTCTCTTCGTCCTCAACCTATCTCTTTCCATCTCTCCCCCTCTTCTCTATCTCTCCCTCCTCTACTTATCTCTCTCCCTTTCTCTCCCTCCCTCTCTCTCTCTATCTCTCCCCTCTCTCCCTTCCTATTACCCTATATATATCTCTATCTCTATCTCTATCTCTCTCCCCCTTTCTTTTCCCATATATCTTCATCTGCCTCTTTCTCTTCCCATATATCTGTATCTCTCCCTACTCTCTCCCTCTCTCCATCTCTATTTATCTATTTCTAATTCTCTCAGTTATATCTTTGTCTCCTTCTCCCTCTCCCTCTCCCTCTCCCTCTCCCTATATCTCTCTTTCTATTTGTCTCCCTCTTCCTCTCTCACTCTATCTTCATCTCCACCTCTATTTCCTCCCCCTTTATCTCTAGACATAACTCCCTCTCTCTATCCATCCATCCATGTCTCCCTTTATCTATTTTCCTAATTGTTCGGCGTACCCCATTGCACACCTAAAGTGCAATTGCTAGTTTAAACAAAAGATAAACATATAACTTATTGTATGAATCATAGTTTAATTTCATGGAAAATCATTTGAAATTATTTATTTTATAATATTATTTTAATTGTTCAAATTTTAAGAATTTTTTGTCTCTAAAATTAATGTAATTATATATTTTTAAATTATTAATAAATATGTTATAGTCATTATATCTACTTTCTATTTAGATTGATTACAAATTGTTTAACTTGATACTATTGTTATTTTTTAAATTTTTTATCTTTAATGCATAAAATTTGACATACAAAACAATCTATGGAATCCCATGCAAGAACATGCATATGATAAAAAAGAATCCCATGCAAAAACATGCATATGATGGAGAAATAAAATAAATTTCCTAATTAAAAAAGCTAAACTCTTTATTTTGTATTATTGTTTCAATTGTTTCAATTTTTTTAATTTTTTAATTATAAATGGTTCAACTTATAATATTGTTAATTTTTTTAATTGTTATTACATAAGTTTTAATATAGAGAAAATAAAATCTATGGAATTTCATGCAACAACATGTAGAGGATCAACATAGAAATGACGATCTCATTAGAGGTGATCAAGAGATAAATCACTACTTAAAAAACTACTTTTTTGAGATCAAATATCTACATGCTCTTACATTCCTTTTTTAAATTATAATTATTTTTAAGGAAAAAAAGAATGAAACATCTAGTTTATGTATAAATCATAATTTTAACTTCAACATTTGAAATTCTTTAGTTTGTAGTGTGATTTTAAACTATTTTATTTTAAATTATTTTTATTTTCCAAAATTAATATTTTAACTAAATTAGAATAACTAATATATTTAATTAAAGAAAAATTAATGGTATATAGATAACTAGCAATGCACCTTTGTGTGCAATGGGTATGTGGAAGAGTTTATTTTGAGAAGAACAAAGGAAATTGAATGGAAATTTTGACATTGGAGGAGAAAATAGTTTTATGCTGGTGTTTTTACATTTAAGTAATCTAAAGCAGGCTAGGGGAGAGGGGCCCATAGTAGGGCAAAGACCAATAGTAGGGATAGAAGTGGTCTTGAGTGGGTCGGGCCACAGTGGAGCACCTTAATATCCACTTGCAAAACACTTTTTTCCATAAAGTACATAATCTAACAAATCATGTGATGCCACATCAGCGAAACATATTCACATTACTTAGTGCCCTACTATTGTATTGTATGTGGTTTTTGAGCTTTTTTGGACACCTCAACAAAAAGCATGTTGATGTGGCTCTAAAAATATATTTTTTAAGCAGGTAAGTAGCCAAATAAACTGTTGTACAAAATTGGAACTGATTTGAAATTATTTAGTATGAAATTTAAAAATCCAGAGTTAGGGTGCCCTATTGTGGGCCCCTCTACCATATTACTTTTCATCTTTGAACTGATTCTATCATATAAACAATGTAGTTGTTGTTGTTTGAAAAAAAAAAAGACTAAATGGAGCCTGGATGCATTTGATTCATTCAAAGATTGATGAAAAGAAAAAATTAATTTACCAAAAAAACTACTGATATTGGTATGAATTAGAATTACATTCTTTTGAAATCATTACAGATCTAAAAACCACCATGCCTGTGGAAGATTAGAAGATTAACATATTGGTTTTTTTTACTGAAGTTCAAGTTAACCTTGGAAAGAAGACACTTTGAAATTTGACATTACAACTTCATGAAAATTGAGGATTTACACTTGTAATCAACAAAAATAAAGGATTGCATGTGCAAAAATCACAAAACCAAATTGTAGTTGACCAATCCTTGCTAAAAAATAAGTAAGAAACCTGAAATGTCAAAGTTGTGCACTCATCTTTTGACGAGGATAGAAGCATTGATCTTTCAAGGAAAATGAGAGAGATTCAATGGAGATTATTATGTAGAAAATGGTGAGAATCAAATTATAACAACATTATTGTGAATGATGAACTTATTTATTAGTGTGAATGATACAAACTACCACAGATATTATCATTGAACAAAAAGCTTTGCAAAAATGCATGATATCTCTTAATTAAGTATATGCATTGCCTTGTAAAGAACCTGCAACTGTAATTTTGTCACCCACAATGCCTGTAATTGTGTCTCCATCTAAACAAATATTCCATTGACAATACTAAAATATATAAAACAATATTCTCATCATAAACAATATTATCTATAATTGAGTTGATTATGAAAAAATATATAAGACAATACAAAGTAATGATAAAATAGTAGAATCATTAATTGGGCTGAATATGAAAAAATAGATTAAAAAGTAGCATTCTTGACAATACTAAAATATATAAAATAGTAAACTCAATCATAAAACAATTTTATGTATAATTGAGTTGATTATGAAAAAATATATAAGACAATAGAGTAATGATAAAACAAGAGCATCATTAATTGATTTGAATATGAAAAAATAGATAAATCATTTTGAGGAAAAAGGTGTATCATTTATTGAGGGTAATTTTGGTGTGACTAATGATCCTAGAGCAATCCATTTGACAACATTATCCCTACATGTGCCAAAATGAAAGGTTTAGAAAAAGGTATGGATATCCATAAAAACATAAAGAAAGGAGATTTTGGTCTGATCTAATAGCTGAAAATGGTATAGTAGACATGTATGGAAAATGTGGAAGTGTAGATAAGGTTAGTGAATTGTTTGATATATTGACCCAAAATAATGGGATCTCATGCTTTTTCAAAAAAAGGGGATCTTGGGAACAAGGTATGGATGCTTTAGTAGAAATAATACTTATGGTTGAGTATATAATTGTTGTAGGAGTTGTAGAAAATGGATTTTTTAAGAAGCATATAAGTATGAAAGGAGATTTTTTTTGCAAGTAGGAAGATATAGTGGAGTAATCTTGAGGAGAGAACTTGTAGTTCTTTGCAATATTATTGTTATTTTAAGAGCTTTTTTCAGACAATGCCAATAAGCGTTCCTCCTCTTGCTTCCGACAAGCTACAAATGAACTCTATTGCATGCGTGCATATCTTTGGAATGTGATGGTTAGTTTTATGTGTAGGCCTGCAAGTGTACACACTCTAGAAATAGCTGTGAATGTAAGGCCTTTCCAATCTACATTGTCGATGTCGACGGTTGCCTTTTCAAGTGTAAGGCCTTGAAATTTTTGGATTGTTAAGGCCCATGCCATTTTCAGGGGGGATTTGACGACGAAGACCATGAATCGAAGGGGCTATAGTGATATTTTTTGGGTTATTGTGATCCCAAGCAGGGCCTATGCAATTTTTGAAACGAACGACAACAAACATGGGAAGTGAAGGAAACTTTTTATTATCCTTGTATACTATATCTTTGACTTGCCCAAGTGCACTGTAATGCCCTGCCATGCAACCCAAAAGGAAACTAATACATCTAACATTAATGGCACAATTTTTTATTTTTTTTAAAACATAACTAACATACAACAAATTAATAACATACATCACATGAAATGGAACTTTACATGTACATCATATAACACAGTCCCTTGGGGTTACATGATTGCATTAATTTTAAATGAACATCAATTACATTACACAAAGGATACCAATGCATCCATAAGATAATAACATGATTATGGACAATACATTAATAGCATGAAGTTACATTACTCAAGGATTACAATAATACAATGTTGCTTCCCAACATGAACTAGGGAGAGTACAACAACATGGATGACTACATCTAGAACATATGAATACAAAGTTCCATAACAAGATCCAACACTGGTACATCTTTGGTGTCATTGCAGCGGGTACATCTCTGCACAACTCGATCAACGACTGGGAACCCAATGGGGTGCATAACACATTCCAACCGATCATGTGGACCTGAAGGCCCACCCCTTATGTTAGGAGAAGACAAGAAGGACCTCAACGAATACCATCAAGCGATACAAGGACTAGAAGATTTTACAACACGAACAACAATAACACAAGATAACATTCATCACAAGAGATAACCAATCCAAGAGAACATAACCAAGCATCAACGAACACATGACAACATCCACTTCCAAAGGCTCAAGAACAACAAGAGAGGAAACAAAAGCATACAAGGTTGTTAAAGGGTGGAGTGTCATTGCATAGGTGCTATGGGTTACCCTAGTGTAACCTTCCTAGGCTACCGGATCACCCTGGCCACCTCTACCGGCCGCCGGACCCCCATGCTGCTATGCGGGATCAACATACCTTGCAAAATTACTATGCAAAGGCAAGGCAGTTGATCTTGCCATTCCAGGCCTTCCCACTCATACCAAGCCTAAACGAGCACTTGGGCCCATGAGTGAGGCTACATTATCTGAATTAATGTGAGATACTACCCAACCCCCTAATTAATTAATTAAGTTATCACTTGATTAAACTCCCAAGGGTTACCTTGGACCAACCACTTTGGGTGTCGGACCCCCATTGAGAGCCACTCCCTCAACTAACAACAATAGCTCAAAAAACACAAACAGAAAGCCAAATTGTATACCAAATCCACAAAAGAACTGCACCAAGTGAGGCATGCACCATTTCACCCTAGAACAAAATTTAGAGTAACGAAAACCACATTCAAGTGCAATGCTCAAGCCACATAAACAAAAACTAAGTGCAAGATCAACCATCATCAAAGTGACAGAATCATAAAACCCCAAATAATTACATCATGCCAGATATGGGTTACCCAAGGCGATCCTCCTAGGTCGCCGGCTCCCATACTAACTTTTGCAAGAAGAAACTATATCCCCTCCAACCTCTAGAAGACCAAATAATCACTATCACATTGGTTTCCCATCAAGAAATGTCAACAATCACAAGATCTCAAAATACTATAGTCAAACCACAATTAACGAGTCAACAAGTATAAAATAGCGAGTGGAAACATTCCATCGAAATCTTCAGACTCAACTAAAGCTAACATAATCAATTTTGATACAAAATCAACCAGGCATCAAAGGAGACCTCTATTTTCTCCTCTCATGACACCCTACCACAATATATCCAACAAAATTACAGTTGCCAACAACTTAATTACCAAATCAATCACAAAATAAAACCAAAACTTTCCAACATCCATCAACCACAAAGTAATTCACAGCTCGATTCCAGTGAATCCATATGAACAAACAATCAAGCAACCATGTAACACTATATGGAGCACAACTCACAATTAAAAACAATCATGGATAACTTCATAAATATAAGTCACTTCCACCTTTTTTTTTCTCTTCTATTTTACTCAACCTGACTTAATTCGATTGATAGTCTGCCATCAATGAATAATCACATCACTATATTATTATCAAAACTATCATCTTCATCAAGAACATAAGAATCCTTAATATAAAAATTACAACCTATTGTAATATAACAATGATATTCCAATTATCTAACCGCATAATAAAATTGCAATAGGTCAAGAAGGAATGAACATACAATAATTGACAGATATTTTGATCTAAACCTTTAATAGTCTATCCATTAGTAAAGCATTGCTTATAAAACTAATAGACCTATACTAACATTAATCCTTTCAATTGAAAATTCCCTAATAAGTAACCTTCTTATTCTTTACCCACCATTTCTTTGCTAATACACGTTGTATAAAGTGTATACCTATTTTAAATAATTACTCTAAATTAAACTCTATTTCTTAATCTTTAATTTTAAAAAACCCACCTAAATAATCTTCCAATTCATCTATACAACAAGAAATTACAAAAACAAGCAAAATATATTTTCTTTATTCACTTTGGAATAATTACATAGCTACACCTATGTCTTATAAATGAATATACTAATTCAACTTTTAATGCGACATAAACTATTTTACATATATATCTCTATAAAAAGACCTGAGAAACTATGTTTCACACATAGAATGTAGTTTAAACCATGTTGTAACTTTTCTAATATTTGGAGACTACTGAAAGATGAGTTAAATCGCAAAAAGAAAGAACTTCTAAAGACCAACATCGAAATCAAACACCATAACTTTTTTCAAATTTAGGAACAATTACCCATACATCACTATCTGTAGAATTTCCATTAGCTAAAAGAATGGTATTATCTCATCCTCAACCTCAACCTCTCTATTAATCACAATTTGTTCATAGAGACATCTAGTTGTTTGACCAAGATTCCTTGGAAGTGACATTCTCCTATTCTTTACGAGGACTTCTGTTAAGGATGTAAATTGTTGCATTTACAGCTTCTGCCGTAGTAATAATTTGGTACATTTGCAGCTCACCTATGCATTCACGGCTATAAGGAAGATGATAATTGACATTTACAATATAAATAACATGTCGATGGTTTACTAGTGGTATCAATGGGTTTATATAAATATTTAAACTTCCTATTATGCTCACGTGCAGCAGCTCCGTTAGATTGACAATGGTATCAAAAGGATTATTTAAACCTTTAAAATTTCCAGTGCTTCAGCTATATGACAGATTGCCAATGAATCAGGAAATTAATTAAACCTCTACAACATTCTATTTTCAAGTGCTGCATATGTGACAAATTGCCAAAGGAATCAGAAAGGTATTTTAAACCTCTATCGTCTTCTATGTTCAAGAGCTGCATCTGTGAGAGGTTCCAATAAACAAGGAGGATATTTAAATCTATACACCCTACCACATTCAAGTGTTTCCGTTGTGACAGATTGCGAATGGAATAAGGGAGATTATTTAAACGTCCACTCGCTTCTATGTTCAAGTGTTGCAGTGGTGACAGGTCGCTAATGGAATCAAGGAGGTTATTTAAATCGTAAAACTCCCTTTTATACCCAAGTGTAGCAGCCATTGCACTATTAGATTCTATTAAGTGACTTTTAAAAACTTTCAATCTAAGGCAGTTAACAACGCCTAGATAAACATGCATGGAAAATGTGGAAACAAAGACAGGGCGTCTGAACTGTACGCTAGAATTTTCCCAAAGAAAAGTGGTCTCCTTGAAAGCATTAGTTACAGGATATGCACAAAATGGATTTGCAGGACGAGCTTTAAAAACTTTTCAAGCAAACATAATTGGCAGGTGTGAATCTAAATACCACAACCCTTTCCAGTATCCACTCTGCTTGCGCCCAAAGAGGGCTTAGGAACAGAGTATAAAGATGTAGATATAGAGAGAGGGAGATGGATTACATAAATTGCAACGATATATTCTATTTTGAGATGGATTACGAGGTAGCCCGGGTGGAAGCTTACATTTCCTCTAAGAATATGGACATTCAAATGTAACTCTAATAATTCAGGCAAGGACGATTGCAGAGGTTATCGTCATATGCTATTAAAGAAATAAGGAAAGAATACGTTTTCACATCTGCAAGCAGACTCAAGTTCATATGTTCGATGATACAGCTATTAACCTTTGGACGGATACCACACTCAAATGGTGACTGTATTCATAGATCCATGCAACATAAATTTTCTACTATAATCTCTGAATTGATTACTCTTATCACAGTTTAATAATTTACAAGTTTAAAGAAGAAACCTGGAAACTGTTTGCACTCGCTTGGCACTCGCTTGGTGGCCATTGTGATTGTCTTCTTCCTTTTATTCCAGCGAGATCCATATGGAAATTGTGAAGTTCATAGATATGCAAGAGGCAAAAATCCAACGCCGAGAACTTGTAATCACCGTACCAAGGTCGAACAGAGGCAGCCGCTCCCACAGATGGAACCATTGATGGTTTGCATAAAAGACTGTCTATCAAAATAATTATTTTTGTTTCCTGATGGAAATCGCCTCTCGGCTACCATCCCCCCGCCCTCTGATGGCTTAAACTTCTTTTTATTCTCTTTTCTAGATTCAGAGCAAAGCCAGGGCGATGCATGCAAAACATACAAGACAAGTGGGCAATTAGTACAAATAAGTTACAAAGCATCCAATGCATGCTCTCCTTTAGATACTTATCACCTTTTTCCCTGCAAGTAGTTACAAAATCATTACATGCAAATGCCTAAATATAAATCTTCAGTGACATGGTGAGGCATTGCATTATTTATCATTTATTATGACTCTTAATAAATATATTTATATTTATCTCAATTTATTTAGATCAAAAGAGAGCGTAAATTATTATTTTATTTACTCACCAATTATCATTTATTAATTATATCATCTTCAACTTAAATTGTAATTATATAATATATATTTATTTACTTATTGCTTATACCTTATAAATTTAATAATTCTATTTAATACAAGTTCCCAAAGCGAAAATGTCAAACAAGATCACAAATACAAGGACAAACCAACCAACAGTGAGAATCATGGAGGGGCATCACATGCACCATTCACAAGGCCTGTTTCCACCCATAAATTTGAACATAACATTACGTTTTGTTGAACACATAAAAGGACCTTAGATTGAAGTTATTCTTCGTTTGGATTTGAGTATGGTGACCCCCTTAGTTGCTCTGCATTTGACAAGGTAATTGGTGTTGCCAAAGATAACAACATTCGTTGATTATGTAGTGAGACCATTTCATTTGTTGCAAAGAGATGTATTGAGGATAGGAAAGTAGATTTCTCTATAGAGGTCAATTGTCACACCCTGTATTGTTATTACTGATTTACTTTTACCTTCATGGGTAAATAGGATGGTAAATGCAATCATAATTTTGATATGTTTGTAAAATGATTGGAATACTGAAATATGTATTATGGTATTATTGCCTTGGAAGAGTAATTATGTTTACATTGATGATGAACATGTATTGCTATATGAATATGCTTAAGTTTTATGATGCATATGGATTTATTATGAATGTCTAACTACCATTGCAAATGTGCTAGGCTGGTTGCAGGGACAGGTTCAATCCTCCAAAAGGGAGAAGAAGTATCACTCAGGAGAAGTGATTGATCGGATAACTCGAAATGAAACCTATTCGAGCTCACACACACACTCACAAATAGAATGGTTGAGTCAAGTTGTAGTATTGGGAATTATTAAGTCATCCTTAGTATGATGTGTTTGTATTAGTAAGGGTCTTGATTACTATTAAGTGCATTCTTGGATGATGTTCATCTGTTTAGAACTTGTGAGTTCTTCCTTGTGCTACTATACTTTATTGATGAGGTGAACATACGTTGAGTGTATGTATATGTATGCATATGCATGTCAACGATAGGCCATATGCATGAAGGAACACATACATGAGAGTACATAGGTGGGCATACCTATGCATGCTTATGAATGAGTTGCTTATGAGCATGGCGATATCAAACAAGAAATGCGACATGTAGGTGAATATGAATATATACATCACATGAATGTTCCCTGTCAATAAGATAGTAATTGTGTATGTGCTTGATTTTGCAATCGAATATGTATATATATAAAAGATATATACACATATCCATATGTATACATGTACATAAAGGAGTATATGTATATATATATATATATATATATATAGTTGATATGATTATTATGTGAATTCCAACTTGATTATATTCATTTATATATCGAATGTATACATACTTGATTAAAATGATATATATATATATATATATATATATATATTAGTATATATACATATACATATATGTATGTGATATAGTGTTAATGCTATTTATGAACATATATTAGTGTGTATATATATGATAATTAAAAATAAAGGCCGATTTATACATATACTATGCAAAGAATAAAAAAGACGATTCATACATGCTCTTATTGGTATATAAATTGAATGAGAATGATATACACTATGAGCGATAGAGGAAATATGAATTGGTAAACTTATAAATTGGGGAGGATATATAAATATATGTACATTTACATATATATATATATATACATGATACGTTGTATATATACATATATATGTATATGTATTATATAGTATATTATAAGCCAATGTTAGAGTGCTTAACATATGTGACATGGTCAATATAAAAGAATATAGTGTTTCATACTATAACGTAGTATTAAGTGGATAGACCACATATGTATTGGCGTTCATAAATGACAGAGAAATGCACATAAGATATTTATATTTCTTGAAATATATAAGGGTAAACGTGGCTCATATATAAGCCAACGTCACACCATTAAATGCTACACACATATAATGCGTTAAAGAAACAACAATGCTATTGATTGGAAAGGATATACTATAGCTTAAAATATTGAGGAAATAATTACATATGTGTGCAAAACTTTGGAGGAAGGAGGCAACATGTGGAGTAAAATAGAAGAAGAGTTAAAATGCAAAATGGATGAATGAAGCGCATAAGGTTTATGGCTTGGTATGTCAAGGGAGGTACCCTGCACATAGGCTAAGTCTCAAGCCAACAAACCATAGAGGAATAAATATCTAGCTAATACTTAGTCAAAAGGAAGAATAAAAACCAACGCTTAATCAAAGTTATGACCAAGTCGACACAGTATAAGTGTTTCCTATAGATAGAATACTATTTCAAGTGATTTAAACCATGCCAAAGAGATAGGGAGGTTGTCTGCAACATGGCGTAAACATATAGAAGCTCTTTAACCTGTAGAAGTCTAATATGGTTGTAATTCGATTGTCATCATTTGGGCATGTGCACATTTGAATTAGTCTTTTGTTGTTGTTAATGAAAAAGATTGATCTGTAGGATTATATGATGAGTTTACACTTAGTTTCTTGCCATCTTTTAGTTGAGTGAAGTGAGTCGACCTGCATGGAGAAAGGTGTCGATTGGCATGCCTTTTCTATAGGCTACAATGTCTCATTTTGTAGTATAAATTGAGAGGATAGTTCTCTCATTTGGACACACTATTCTGCATTATCTAACTACAATTCTATTCTGCTACAATTATTTTGAGAGTTGCAATTTGTGAGAGCTAGAGTTATTTTATGAGAGTTAGAGTTATTTTGTGAGAGTTAAGTGTTGTCTTGAGTAAGGCTATAGTAATAAATTACTGTGAGCTGGTAAAGTAAGATAGCAAGCTGTTGTTGGAAGGATGTGCATCAAGTTAGACAATTGGATCAAGCGTATTGTAGGCATGAGGATTGAATCTTCTTTTATTTGTCTTTTATTATGAAAGAATGAACTTGACTGCTTTGATTGGAATTGCTTGATAATTTTTGCAATAGTGAATCATAGAAGGAATAGAAGTTGTATATGCTTTTCTATGGAAGTGTTTGTAGATACTCCATAATAGGAATGCTTTTTTATCATTGGTATTATATACCAGGAATGATGAAATAGGATTAGCATAAAGGAAGTGTCTTATTATTCCTATTTATTGATGTAGGGGCATCACTTTGTCCAAATATATTCTTTATTTTACCTATCTAATGCCACGTGAGGGAAGCAATAGGAGTTTAAAATTTAAAATTTGAATTTTGTTTTATTTGGAGGCACCAACTACCTCTTGTGAACTCATTTAATGAACAACAATATGAAGAATGAGAAAGATGGGGTTTGAGTAGGACTTTTGAAATTTAAAATAGGTAGTTAGAGCATTAATGAACATTTTTGAGCGCTGCCCTAAGTTTTAGGCAAGACTTTTGGGAGATTTTTGGGAAGAAGCTTCCAAATTTTGGTAGTTGGGAAGAGAAGAACAGAACAACAAAAAACCAGAAGATAGAACAAAGGAAAATGAGGTGTAGAACAATAGTACATAGGAAAGAGTAGAGGATACAAAGGGAATAGAGGAGAGAATAGATGAAACAAAAGCTATAGAGGACAGTAGCAGGATCGTAGAAGACAAAAGGGAAGAAAGAAGAAGAGAAAAGAGAGCTCTGTTTTTGTAATTTCTTATGAAAATGTGCAAGTAAAGTGTGTAAAAAATTGATCTTTAAATTTAATATAATAGTTTCTTCTTCATAGTTGTTGTCTCTGTGCATGTGTCTATGATTTATATGGGTTATGAGTTTTCTATTCTGGAAGTATCAAATGTTGTGTGCAAGTTTTGAGTGTTTTATGTTGCTGAAATTCTTAACAGTCACCTATAGCCAGCACTACGAGTACTCGTAGCAATAGTATGTTTTTTACAACAACTAGTTTGTGCCTCTGCAGTTGTTTTTATACTTCCAAAACTAATTGTTGGACCTACATCTCGTGTGTAAACCTTTGTAAAGGTTGTGTGAGGTTGGTTACAACAACACAACCTTCCTTTTCCATCTGTTTACTCATTTTTAGTGGGTTTTTAGGCACCTACAAGGGGGTGGGTGCCATCATTTATCCTATATAGGAAGTAGATATTGATGATCTATACATAGATAGTTTAGACTACGTGTATAATGTGAAATATGTCAATGTCATGAAGCGAATTGGCACTATTATCTAATTATGCTAGAAAACCTTGGGGATGATAAGGTTTAGCTATATAGCCATAGTGATGGTATGAAAGATATGATGTGATGTTATGCAAACCACATCAATTATCTTTACTTGAATGATCACTTGATCATAGGTCACTCTCGAATGAAACCCTAGGTTTAGAATAACCTATTTGGGTCGAGAAGTTTATTCGATCATTGAAACCTATAGGTTGGCAATAACCTACTTGGTTCTAGGTTGAGCATTTGGTCTTGTTTGGAACATATAGGGTTAGATTAACCTATAAAATCAGACTAGTCACTGGTTGATGACTCTATCCTAAGATTAGGATGTATCAAGGTTAAAACTCACCTTTGTGATTACGCTAATCACTTGAGTTTATGGAATTCTATATGTTTGGAAATGTAGGTGGGAATTACCTAGTGAGTTAGAGTTGCTACTTGATTAGTGGCATTACATTCTTAATGCGAAGTTATAGTATTGACAAGAGTAGACTCTTTGTTTAAATCCTTTTAATTAAGGAGATTACGCTCTCTAATGGAATCATCTATTGATATGATTATTATTTGATTGAGGTCATTCATTGATGTGGATATATTCTGATTGAGAATCACTTATTATGTGATATATAACTGATTGGAGTCAATTATTTATCAATATTTAATCTATGATTAGGTGAACCTTATGTAGCTATACTTTAGATTATAAAGTTATACTTGGGACTAGACTGTCTATTGAAGAGAACAACTTGTTTATGCAAAGTTAATTTGTAAACTAGAAAAGCTCATATGTTATACCTGGGATAGGAATATCCATTGAAGGGGTAACTAGTGCTTAGGCTTATTGGTAGAGATACCATAGTGTTTTGGGGAAAGGGAAATAGGTTATTTTTGAGGTTAGGTATTACCTATGGAAGGAAATTACCTAAGCATAGTATATGAATGGTACTAATCCAAACTGAGCTATAGAAGTGTATGCGAATAGGATGACTGTCACTCGAAGTACTGGGTAAGAATACTTTGGCCAAAGTAGTGTAAGTTGCCACTGTTTACACTATCAATTCACTGTGTTCCTTTTATGCATTATAGTTTAGGATTTTCATACTCATAGGGGAGATGACTGTATGATTAGGATCTAGTTTGTAGGACAAAAACACTAATCTCGTATAGGAATTTTGTTATGAGGTTTACCAACCAATCTCTTCATCAAAGGGTAGGGCCATATTGTCATGTGTGACAGATGTGTAGGGGACCGCATTTGAGTCTGTCGTTGGTGGAAAAGCACTTGAGTGATGCTTCTCCTCATCAGATGGTGGTTGAGGTTTGCGGATGTTTGCACTAGCATTGGGGACAGTTGGAGTGTGTGCACTAGAGAGCAAGGAAATACATAATGTATGCACCATTGCATTGACATCAAGATCAGTTTGTATATCTATTGCCAGATGAAGCTCATAAGAGCTATGTATGTATCATGTACCCATTTATATGGAAGGATGTAATCTTGAATGATAAAATTGAGTTTATTCAATATGAAATCTACGTTATGGAAAGATAATGTAAAATCACAATGGAATGCAATGGATGTTTGAAATAGTATTTATTTCAAATGTGCTTGTAATTTGTATTATGGAAAAGAAAAGAAATTATTTCTACGTTATGGCATCATGTGTTTTCACTTGAGGTGAAA
This sequence comes from Sequoia sempervirens, assembly GCA_007258455.2. NCBI lineage: Eukaryota > Viridiplantae > Streptophyta > Pinopsida > Cupressales > Cupressaceae > Sequoia > Sequoia sempervirens. Next base: position 19,435,977 of record VDFB02047230.1, on the reverse strand, counting down.
ACTTGGAAAATTTTACTGAGTAGAACATTGGGGTTGTTACATCAATGATGAGCTTGAGCATGACATTAAACTTGCCAATATTCAACTGTAGGTTCAACATTTCACAAATTGGAGAGGAGAGTATGAAAAGCAATCTGTTCAGGTTCCTCTCCGATTTGACGAAATATTTTGTTTAGTGTTACAAATTTTGTGAAGTTGCACCACAGAGTTCCCCCGTATGAGGTAGAGGCATACATAGGGATGTGCTTGATTGGTGGAAGTTGGCCAAGGTCACCAAAGAGCATGATTGACCGTCCTCCAAATGGGACTTGGTTTTGGCTGGGGAATGTTTCACATAACCTCATGCCAATGCATTGAAATAATTTGGGACCAATGAAGCTCATTTCATCTATCAATATGTAGCAAATGAAGTACATTTTCTCCTGGAACCCCGATAGTGTTTGGACTTGTAGGGGGAAATATCTTTGATAGGTAGTCTAAAAGCCGAGTGGATTGTCGATGCTTGTATGTTGAATGTTGCTACACCCTTAGGTGCAAGAAGTAGTAATGGTGATAGGCCATTTTGGGTTGAACTCATCAGTGCATATTTGATGGCTTTTATCAGGTGTGATTTACCTGTTCCAACAGTTCCTTGAACAATCATTTTTAGAGGAGGTTTCAAAGTATCAACATTTAGATGCGATAAAACTATATCAAATGCCTTTTGTTGTTGGACAAAGAGCGCATGCTGGGTATGACAACTAGGAAGATGGGGGACTTGAAATGTTGGATGGTTGGATTCTATATAGGTAGTAGCATAGACTTGTTAGTGTGGATTGAATTGGGAAGAACCCCAATCATGGTGCAAGTTAATGTCATGGTGACCAAGCATATCTAATTCATCAAATTGAAAAGGAAGGCTTGGGTATAGGCTTGAAAATACTTTCCATTCAGATGGGTTGTTGTCTTGCATTATAACTTCCTGACTGGAAGAGGAGCTGAAATTGGTTTCTTCTAAAGGCTTTGATGGTGTGCGCAACACATGCCAAGGATGATAATTGCGTGCAAAACTCTCCTATTGTGTTATCATTTGAGCGGTTGACGAAGCAAAATCCTTGTGAATGCTATGAAATGGCTTGAACATTAATAGCTCACTCCAACAAAATGCTTCAAATCATTTATCGTCTTTTATAGGGATGGTTGTGAAGCGTGGGGAGACACGAACAATGACTTTTATGGACCACTCTTTCCATTGGCTATGCTTTCAAGATGCCTTGTAGGTCCATTTTTGGGTCACGTCAATAAGTGACATAGCCTCTAAATATATTGGCTGAGCCATGTAAGCATCAATGTAGTTTGGATATGTGGTGGTTGATTTAGAGGAGACAACTTGACACGGTGGAAATGTTTTTGGTTCACATTTAAAGAGACAAAATTCCTACTAGATAGGGAGAGTGGAAGTTTAAGCAGGATGTGGCAAGTTTCTTGGGCTCCAATATCATGATCCACTAGTGTTTTAGCAAGCATTTTCCAAAAAGTTGTAGGGGCTATCTTATCATATTCAATAATGGTATTCAAGAAAGCATTGCGTGGTATGTTTTTTATTTTTTTCATCTTTTGTTGCATATTTTGCAATATATTTGAGGGTTGAGTGGATAGATATAACAGGCTGACAATCAATATTTTCTCTCCAAATAGAGAGGATATAAGGTTTGTGTAAATTTAATCAATCATCATTGCGACATGTAGTGAATTTTGGTTGGTTGTTCTCATCAAGTGCAAGGCTTGAACTATCTTGCAAGGTCCAAGGGGATTTATAACGACACTGAAGGGATGGACCTCTTCTCCTAAGGCATGTTTGTGAGGAACACTTTGTATGATCTTGAACATAATTCACCAGTTCAGTGTAGTCGATGAGAGGGTCAGATTGCATAATTATTCTATTGTCCATCAAACATGGGTTGTCGCTAGGAAATCGATATATTGTATGGTTCCTCAATAGAAGGGTTTAGGGGTTCCATGTAGAGACATGCCTATCAATGTACTCAAGTGCATTTTGTACTAATTGAAGGTTATGCCAATGTAATTTGGCAATATCAGGTGCTTCTTTTAACCAAAGGAAATCATGGATATGTGCAGAGCCTCTATGTTGCCATTAATACCTGGTGCATTTTTTGATTAGGAATTATTTAAATGGTATGCAATGTAAATGGAGAAAATTATTAAGAATATACCTGTACTAGTAGTTGGTTGTGCCAAGTAGTTTTTCCAAAACCTCTTCACGAAATGTAGTAAACCTATGGTGCATATAGTGTGCGGTAAGGTGTGGATTTTAAACAATATTTTGTATCCTCCATCTATAAGCGGCTTGCAAATTTGAAGGTGCAGTGGATGACATGATACTATGCAGGTCTACCATTTTGTATCTATTGCACCGAGTGTAAAGAATAGCGTTGGACAACCAATTTGTATGACCATATCAGAAAGCTCCCCTCAACACTAGTTCCAAAAAGGGTGTGTTCCTCGAATTGACTATTCAAAGCGCATGAGTTGTTCAACAAGTTTATCATCGGGTAGGTCCTTTAATCTTTGATGAAGATCTAAAATTGTTGCTAGTAGGAAAGTATCGATGTGTTTATGGATGAACAAAGATGTTGTGGCTTGGTTGTGATGGTGCATCAAAATGTTGAATATGAAGTACCTAAAGCGAGGATGTTGGCCAAACCTATTATCATAGTACCTGAGCAAATGGAGAGCATATTCATGTAATTTAACTTCTTTCATGCATTGTTGTTTGAATGTGGCTATGCCTTTTGGAAACAAAGTGGGGAATTCCATAACAAACAATCCTTTAGTGGTGTATTCATTGATGGGAGATGGAGAAATGAGTGGCCAGTCTATAGACTGGGTTGGTTGGCCTTGACCTAGTTGTAGTAAAGAGTGCAATTCTTCAACTTCTCTATGTGCAGGTGGAAGGCTAGCGACAAAGGAGGTCATGAATGTCTTCTTTTGAAGGATCAATGGTTGCAACATTTGTATGATTGAAGCTTGTAGATGTGGGGCTTGTAATTTTGGTTGTTGCATATTGTAGGTTTGTTATGTTAGTGGAAGCAATTGGTAGACATGATAATGAAACCTCATCTAATTGTATAGGTTTCTAGTATGGGTCATTTAAGATTTTATACTGTAGTGCCTCGTATACACGTCCTCTACTCACATAGAAGCTATAGTCTTGTTTCCCAATGTTTTTTTTTGTTAACCAATAAATATCTAATTTATCTACATGCCTTGGTAAGTGGGTAGAAATTTTAGAAATATCTTGAGGAAAACAAATAGTGTGGCCACTATATTTTAGTTGCCCCCCCTTTGCATAGGTAACTTGAAGGATTAGAGTAACCTTGCTATTAACATCTCTTCAACTTGAGTTAAATTTTTCAAACATAGAGGTTACTCACCAGGGTCCATGTTATTCCATTTGGAGAACCGATGGCCATTTGTTTCAGATGGATCTGTAACTAGTAGATAGTCCATGTAAATGTTTTATTTTAATAATTGGATATTTTTCCATGTAGAATAGATAGGTTGACATATTTACAAGGCTATCCAACTTAGAACGAAAGGTATTTCTAGCAACAAAAAAGAGTTGAGGAAAAATTGGAGGTAGATGGATATGAGAGGAGTTAGTGGAGGAGGGGAGTGTAGATTTGGAAGTGCCATCAAGGATGTTTTGTTCATTTTCTTGTCTTCTTCTGTTTATGGTGTCTTTCCTTGCATGGTAGCATGTATGTTGTTGCTGATTTCAACAAGCACGTTTATCTTGAAACCTTGTATTTTCCAAATCCATTCAATAGTTTCTATGAAAGAAATACTTGATATATTTAATATAAAATATATAACAAATAACTATATGAAGGATGAAAAATGAACATACACTAGTATTTGCTAGGTCTTTTTTGTACAAGATAGGTCCAACATAATTAGAAATAACAAAATAATGAATATAAATCTTAGGAAATAGCATGAAAATATAGAATTTTAATCTTCTATTTAATAACTATGTGAACGTAAACAAGTATTTCAAAGATTTTGTTTTGTTGTAAGTTTACATAAAAGGTGCAACATTGTACTAGGAATAACATCATTAAAAGCTGTAAAAGTAACTTTTGTAAAAAGGGAAATATACAACACAAATGGACATTACAAGTAACTATATGTGTAATATAATTAAAAATAACGTGGAAAAAAATACAAAGAGCGGTAGGAATTAACATGATGTGGAGATAAGGCATTGAGAATCTTAGGAAACAACATGATGCATAAATATAAAAGGGAATGCAGGAAAAGTAGTAATTATTTTTTTTACAAATATATATATATATATGTTTGTTTGTTTTAGGTTATTCAACTTTTCACATTAGAAAATTGAAATGGATATAAGATTGTACATATTGAGAATTTATTGCAACACAATTGGAAGTAACATAATAGAAGTAGAAGTATAATTCTTGAGAAAGGGAAATTGTATAATATTGATGATCATATAATGCAAGTAGATGTGCGATTTAATTTGAAAGGCCATGTAATTAAATAATAGAGAATCTTAGGCAATAACATGGGGTGCAAATAAAGAATGGAAAAGATTAACAAAATAACGGTATGTGGAAATAAAGCATGTAACATAGCAATAATTTTTTTGTTTTTGGTGACATATAGATATTTATATATATTTTGTTATTGTTCCTCATTTTGTACAACTATGTATAATTGCATACGCAATCAAAAGTGTACATATTGAGACTTTAATACAAAAGTTAAGAACACTTAATAGCTATAACAACAATGCTCAGTGCTTCACACCCATTGAAACTATTTGTTTGGATGGTAAGAAGTAGAAACTAGAAATTGACAACTGTGTCTAAAATGTAGCTAGTGGCATTAAGATCTACTAGCAGGAGTTGGAAATATTTTACATAAACCCCTAACAATGTAGTCGTTGGTTCTTCAAATGCAGTAACATTGAGAAGCTGGCATGCACCATCTTGCATGTCCATCTTTAGCATGTAGCTAAAATCACATTTAGGAATATCTGAAGAACACTTTGGGCATTTAAATGCACTGGGGGAAATATGGAGAACCTTTTTCTTACAATTTTTGCTTTCCACCAAGCGAGGGAAAGAAAGCTAGTAGAAGTTGTCTAAGTGGAGTTTTGTGATTGTGGCCTTTACACAAACATTTTGTTTCTCAAGAGAGCTTGTCTATGCAATACATGAAATATGAATTGGATTTTTGAATTTGTCAATGGAAAGATGGGTCTTTGAGAGTGAAATGAAGGGTTGGGAAATCCCTGTAGTGGCATACTATGTTCATAATGTTGAGGCTTCAACCAAGTTGGGATTGATTATGTAATGGTAGTTGGAAAGATAGTATCTATAAATTTTCCATACCAAGATGTTATACGTCCACTTTTTATCAAAATAATTGGTGGGTTGGGGTGTAGGGGAAGGTCAGATATTTGTTTCCCAAAAAATTGGCAATGGTGACCCAAAAGTGTAATATCAATGACCTACGACTTGACATGTCCATGATTGTAGTTGTACACTTTATTGTTTTAGTGTCATCTCTCTTACGTATGGTTGATGTAGGGGAGATAGATAGGAGAATGCCAATGACATCTACAAGGGAATTAATAGGTAATGACATTAGTGAGTCAATGCTTTTGATATGAAAGTTGTGTGTGGGTATAGTGGAGTCTACATAGGTGGATGGACTTATGGTTGATGAGTTGTGGAGGAATATTTCAGAATGGTTTGTGCTACTGCTATATTTTGTTTTGGTGACTTTGATGCGACCATTTGAAATGACATTAATACTATTGGAGTTTATAACATGGTAGAACCTGTCTACAAGTTCATTAAAGTAGGTAACATGTATTTCATAGCCTACTTTATCTACAAAATGAAACCCAAAAAATTTCCCATCATGACCTGTTGCCCAATTTTCACCTACGGGCTCATTAGGCAGGACAAATTGTGTTTCAGGTGTTCATAAAGGCCAAATGGGGAATTTGCATCAAGGGTTAGATCATGCACCTAAGGATATTTCACAGGAGGTCTATTGGAAGGCATGCCTTGATCAGTATTGGCGCAAAAAACTCATCAAAGAAGAAAGTCGGCAAGACCCTCCTGTTGTCTTGCCGACTAGCAGTACGTTCTACTTGGTTTAATACACCCATCGCAAGGACATTCGGGTCGCCATGAGTCCTCATGTATCTCTCCGCTTGGAGGGAGGTCATGCCGACAGTTTTTCACAAGGGTGGCATCGGGGGGAATGATTTTGGTCGGGGTAATGTCTCTCTGACTACGTAAAGTATCACTGAAGGGGATTGCCTTCGGCATAATGTCTCACCGACACATGGGAGTGTCCCCGAAATGGTTTGAGCTCGCCAAAAGATTATCATCTCGCTGAGAAATCTTGACGACCGCCAGGAGGTCACACCGAAGAAGGATGTCATCAGGCGAGGTCTCGCTAAAACTAGGTGGCTTCGGAGTGATGTCCTGTCGATCAAGCAAAGTCTCACCGAAAGAATGGAACTCTCGGCGATGGAGTGGGAGTCTCAACGAAAGAGGATTCGAGCTTGGGAGAAATGGAGGCGGTCGGTGTAACGTCTTGCCGATCAAGCAGAATCTCACTGAAGTGAATGGAACTCTCGGCAATAGGTTTTGAGCTCGGTATGAGGTCTCACCAATGATGGAATGTCTCACTGAAGTGGGTTGGTTTCAGGGAGACGTCTTGCCAACTATGTAGAGTCTCACCAACATGGAGTCTCATCGGTATAACCTCTGGCTAACAAGATGGGGTATCCTCGAAATGAAGTTGAGCTCGCCGATGAAAGGAGACATCATCGCTATGAGGTCCTGTCGACCAATGAGGGGTCTTGGTGAAGGGTTGTGCCTTCGGCAAGAGGTCTCACCGACACATGGGTGTCTCACTGACGGAGGAGCACAATGGTATAATGATGGGGCTTCGGCGTGAGGTCTTCTCGACTTGCCCGTGTCTCACCGAAAGAAATGTTTGAGCCTGGGGAAAGTGGTTTGTGTTCGCTAAGAGGTCTCACCGATAAGGTAAGGTCTCCCTGACCTGATGGTGTCTCGTCGAAGGATGAAGGGCTCGACGAAAGCTCTTGCCGACAATGGAGAGTCTTGCCGATAGCGATGGACTTGCCAATCGAAAAGGGATATCGACATGACTCTTAGTGCTCACTATGACCTCTTGCCAAAGGTGAAGGTCTTGCTGATGGTTTCAAGGATGTCGATATGACTTTTGCAGCTCGATGTAAACTCTCACCAATGGGTGTATGCTCACCGATGCTGCTGTAGAATATAATCGCATTGGGGAGACACGATAAGTGTCTCACCGACATGCGATTTAATCTGAGTGACCTTTGACCGTCTAGCGATCCCATGTAACATCTGTTCAACCAATCAGAGGAGGCTACAAGAGAGCCGTGGCAGTTTGAACCCTGTGAAGAAGATCAGTAGAACATAAGCAACGTGGATCTGCTATGAGAATAAAGCGATGGATCAGTTCAATATCCATGAGGTGTCGTCGGTAAACAGAAGGGAAGAGACCGCAGGGACAACTGGCGAGGGTCGATAGACATTAATGATAGTACCTCAGAGCATTCAAGGCAGTTCGGCAAGGAAGTTCGAGGGTGGACACAGAGGCCATCAAGTTAATATTGTGGTTGCAAAAGATCAGAAGACTTCTCCTGAGGTCGATCCTTCACACCGACATGGACAACATGGATACACTTGAATGCAACATTAACTTCATTTAAAGATCTAAGGGCAGATCTTTTTGAATGCGGATATTTTTGTAAGCCCTAAGGGGCTGGGACTTTGATATATATGGATTTTTTGGCCTCTTTGTAGAGAGTTTTCCTGATGCTTTTCAAAAGTTAGTGATTTTGCAGTCCTTTCTCAGATTAGCAAACTTCTGTAACTAATTTTGGAGCATGATATATAGAATTTACCTTGGTTACCATTGATGGTTCAATTTTCCTTTTGGTTCTTATGAAATATTGGGCATTTTAAGTGATTCATCAAGCTAATTTGTGAAATTTTTCTTTTTCCTTATAGCTTTGTTTCATGTTAGCATGCCTTTCTTTGCAAAAGTAGTATTATGTAGGTTACAAACTATGTTTACTCAATTGCACATGAACTTTTAATTTGTGAAAATCTATTTTTCCTTCTTAAAAGTGTGTGCATGTCAAACCTGTTTGTGAGATACTTATGCATAATCTACAGAAGCTTGTTGTGCAGTCCCATATCCATCATCAGTATTCAAGTGTAGCCTGAGTGTCTCATTGCTCTTGTCAATTTTGGTGCATCACCGTAGGATTTAATTTTCATTTTTATGCACTCCTCCCTTTTCCTTCACATAATCAGTAGTTTAGGTGATAACACCAAAGGAATCCGGCCTTCTCCGAAGGTTGACCTCTGTCTACAAGAAACCCACATCTTTAGAGGTCTTCCCATGTTGCACTGGATTGTTGAATTTTACATTCAATAGGGTGCAAAATCCAAGTGACAACATGACCAACATTTTTGTACTCATGAATTAGAGTTTTAGTCAAGGCACGACACTCAATGGACCAATGCTTATGGTATGGGGTTAAGGTTGCAATGGGCATGGGTTCGGATGGGGAAAATTATGTTGTTCTATTGATGTTGTAGGTTCATCAAGTGAATATTTGGTAGGTTGAGGGGTGGCCAATGGCTCTTGAGAGCTACTAGAGGGAATATAGGTTGTAGCTTGATGAATAGCAGTTGGAGTTCCAATCATTGTTGCATTGTTTGATATTATTTCCAAGCTACCAATTATGATATCCCTGCAATGAAAGGAAAACAAAAAAGTAAATGAAATGTAGATGCTTAAACAACAATAACTAAACAATATAAGGCAAGTGTGCACGTACGTGAATTTGTGGAATTTTCTATAAACATATTCTTTGAGGTGGACAATGGAGCCTTTGACTAAAGCCTCTTCTAAGACAAGATCATTGAATTGGGTGGGTAGCAATGTGACATGTGTGTGTAACATGCTGATTGTTCAACGAAAGTAAATTATCTAAATTTTATCCTTAAGTAAATAACTATGTTCAAACTCATAGCAATATTTTTTTTCTATTTCAAAGACTATATGTACATCTGAAATAACACATATTCCAAAATTTCCATTTGCATTACAATTGAACATTACAATTCTTCCAATACATTTAAAAAACTCAAGATAACATTTCTTGCATTAAAACTTCTACATAAATGGATATAAGAAAACATACATAGCTCCTTGAGCTTCATTAGCACTAGTAAAAAATGGTCCAGGAAACCCCTACAAATCTCAACCACCAATTGATGAGGAGAAGCATCAATCAAGCGCTTTTCCACCAACCACAAACTCAAATACGGTCCCCCACACATCTGCCACATATGGCAAGATGGACCTACCCTTCGATGAAGAGATTGGTTGGTAAAACCCCATAACAAATAGCCTTTCTAAGGTTAGTTTTGTTCCCTACAATTCATAACCTAATCATACAGTAATAACACCTACGAGTATGAAAATCTCGAACTAGAATGTCTATACTGGACACAGTGAATCTTGACAGTGTAAACAATGGCTACTTACACTACTATGGCCAAAGTTTCATATAAAAAGTCATCTCTTCACCCACTATCTTAGCTTGATTTGGTTAATGATCATTCATGTACTATGCATAGGCAATTCCCTTCTTAAGGTAATCTTTAACCCTAGGAACAACCTATTTATTTTACAATAAACTATGCATAGGAAATTTCCTTCTTTAGGTAATCTTTAACCCCACGAACAACCTACGATTATAACATTCCTACTAAGTAAACATAACACATAAGCTACATTCTTCATGGAAAAATATAGTTCTAAGGTAATTAATGAGCTTTCTATAGTTTGTATTACTCATTAAAATTGAAATCAAATACTTCATAAGCTATTCTAAGCTCCCTCTTTACTAGTAGATAATACTAACAAATGCATTCACTCCTTAATATGGAGTATGTACAAACACTTAAACAAGGTTCATAAGAATTAAGTAGGTTAAGATTATTTCAAACACAATCTTTCCCTAACCTACCAAATCATTGCATTTCAACACACAAGACAACATCATCATTCAATCTTTTCAAAAAAATAATTAGTACAAGAGGACAAAATAACATGTCTATAAAACTCTAATTCCCAAATGAAATAAACTGACTTCCAAGCTTGAATCCACTCCAAGACTCCTTAGTAATTATCTTAATCCACATAGAAAATTCTTACAACTCTCTCTTAACTTTCCTCACAAACAACACTCAGCTTAAACAAGAATAACTCAGACTAAAAAACAATAGAATGCAATTGAATAATGCGTCCAAATGAAGTAATATTCACTCATATTTATATAAAAATAGGAGACTTAGTTGGCTACAAATAAGCTATGTTGAATGACACTTCTCACAATTTGTAAAGTTCAACTCAACAACTAATTCCAAATGGTGACAACATTTAAAATCATTACCCACCAAAACAGAGCAGCAAATCAACAGAAACATAGATAGCAAGAATTCAGTCCAAAAATGCAAGGTGAAAGATAAATAGGTCAACTCCAAAATGCTAGGTTTAACATGTCTTATTCCACATTTTACTTGGTCTTCCATCGCTGGACAAAGATTATAGTTTAGACTTCTAATTACAATGCAGTCTTCATATTTTGGCGCCACCTATATCTTCTATTTTGCATTTTGGTGTTTGTTGTGTATAGACCAAGTCAACGTTTAAATACTCTTCAAATATCTCATATAACTTTTGACTAAGTCTTAATATATAATGTGTTGTATTTGTAGGTTGGTCGATGCACATTAAAGAATTGTTGTGTTGCTTTTAAAGTGATTTATATGTTGCATTATCATTTATACATAGTGCACACTTTATTATATAAAGTATGTGCTCTATTTCATAGAAATAACAACACTTTATTTAAACATACAACACTTAATCAATAACATTACACTTAAACAATAATCAATATATATTTATATATATATCCATACATATATATATGTATATATATATATATATATCCATCAACTCACATAATAATAAATAAATCATTCGGTATTTCGAATGCATATATACATGTCTTATTAGCCATTTGATATTCCCATGCCCATGAGCAATCTGTCCATGAGCATGTGTAGGTGTGTCTACCTATGTATACTCATGTATGTATTAGCTCAGGTGTATGGGTTTAGCATTGATATGTACAAGTATACATATATATACATTCCATGTATATATATCTCATCGATTTGAACAAAGAACATATAAGAAAGAACCACAAGCACAAAGGAAACTCAACAATATCACAAACAAGAACATTCACGACAAAACCACAATTCGAACACAAATAACACTAAGGGATAACTTACCAATTCCTTGAACTATGACTCAACTGGACCAATCTATATGTGTGTGTATGAAAAAGTTAAGTTAGGCTTTTCTAAGGGTTACCCAACCAATCACTTCTCTTGAGTGATACTTCCTCTCCCTTTTGGAGGCTTGATCCCTATATTTGCATTCAACTTAGAACATTGCAATGGTAGTTAGTTGTTCATCAAAATGATCATTTGCATATATACTCTTTGAAATAACCAAAATACCAAATTAAATCAATTCTCAAAACATTTAATCTTAACATTGAATCAATTTAACTTCCATTCATTATTTACCAAATAATACACATAATCAAAGTGCAACACACACATTTTTCAATTTAACAGTGTGTATACCATAAGACAGTTGTATATGATATTTAACAAGCGTAGTTTGAGGTTGTTGAATGGCATCAATAGATGCAACCTATAAAAATGGATCTACATTAGGAATGCCTAAAAGAATGATGACAATGGAATTTGTAGTTAATGTTGACATCATGGTGCTGGAAGATGTTGGAAGTGATTGGCCTGCAAGAAAAGTAATAGTATGGAATTTAGGTATTGAAGAAACAATATGCTAGTAGAAGGTGGATGTTTTGGGCCTTCATACGTGTGTAGGTTAGTCTATTTAGAAGGAAAAAACATTGGCTAAATATATCGTTATACAAGAATGTAAAGAAAACAATGTTACTTTCTATAAGCTTAGATTACAAGGGTTTTGTCACTCTTTTGTTTTTTGTTTTATAAGTACAAATTAGCATAGATTGTTGCTAATTATCCATATACCAAGAAAGTCAAAACAACAAAGGTAAATAAAGGGAAATATGATAAAATAGTCAACTAATTGTAAAATCATAACATTCAATCGAAAGGATGTGCAACTATAAATTTGAAGAGCATAAATTCGGAAGGATATGATTAAATTAAAAGGATATGCAAGAATAAATTGGAAGAGTGCAAGTAATTTTATAAGATTTTTCTTATTTATTACATAGCATAAAAGTAACATAGTCAGGTGTACGACAGTTACAAGTGACAAGTATGGTTAAGAGGGCACAAATTATGTACATGGATATGTACATGCAAACTACATAGCATCAAAATGTAGGCCTCTCCATTGACCTAAGACTATAAACATAGTTAGTTGTACAAAGGTTACATAGTAAGAAGTCTAAGTATTAAATGATCACATATTTTATAGGTACATCTCATATGCATGAACTAAAGAAGAAGTTTCATCATTTTTGTATTGGCGATCATAATAGATTTCCCTAAGGAAAGTACAGAGGCCCTCCAATTTAGTGCAACTCTTTTGGAACGAGGAAAGTGTCTCCTGAAGTTGTTCAATGTCCAATTCTTCGATAGAAGGCATTGTTTGGAATACTTCTTTGAATTTATGAACAATGTTGTGGCAACTATGTGTGATAATAGAAGCAAGATGTGCAACATAAATTCCAAGGTTTTCTGGTTTATTTACAGACACACAGGACTCTACCTCCATGGGTTGGGCAACCATAGGGACATAGGGTGTTTGCTTAGTATTCGATGTATTAGCCATCTCCTGAGATGAGTTAAGATTATCTAAGTAGCAAATAATGAATGAAAAATGGTGGGGAAACACAATTGCTTGATTTAGTCCTATGTGTGCTTAATGAGCAATACAAACTCATAAGTAAATACCATTTATCATAAAATCTATGGAAATACATCGCTTTGTATGACATGAACATGTTAAATCATTACATACAAATTAAATGTGCATGCTATCTATATATAGAAAAATAATATTTTGAAAAATATATTACTATATTTACTATAGCATGGTCTATTTTTGTGTTTGTGTAGCATAAAATTATTGACTATTTTCAAAATGGGGAAAACAAAATTTGTAGGTTTCTATTCGAATCTTGAAGTGTATGTAAACTATTGAAGAAAAAAGGTACATGTGTCACATTTGTTGACATGACCTAAGGGTTCATAACAAGCCCAAGAGTGTAGAAGATCAATTAGAGAAAGATTTGTGTAATACATGAGACCAATTGATAAGCTATTTGTAAAAAATGAGTAGCATACCAAGAGTAAAAGTTTCTACCTTTATTGGAAGGGTAAACCCCAAAGGATTGATTGAATGGACTATCAGATTTCTATCTTCCTCCTTCCTTTAATTTTCTACACAATCTTCAACTTTTGGGAAGTCCACTTTATGTGGACCTCAAAAAGCCTTTAATTTCTATTTCAACCACCTTCTTGGTGGATTCTGAGATTTGGATGGAGTTTTTGGTTTTCAATATTTTAATGGATTGAAAGTTTCACAACTTATATGAGATAGAAATGTTGGGCTTTGTCAACTTATTATGGTGTGCTAAGAGAAGATGTTTGATTTATATAAAGTTTATTGAGTTTTCCTTTTGGTTGGAGTGTGAAAGAAATTTTGATATTTTATTAGATAGTTATTTTTTTATTGTTCATTTTTATTTTAAAATTTTAAGAAAGTAATAAGTCTAAAATTATAGAAAGTTTATTGTTTTTGAGGTTAGGAGCATGACATGAAATTTGATATTTTATTAGATTTTTAATTAGAAAGTAAGAAGCCTAAAATTATAGATATAAAAGATTTATAAAGTAAAAATTATAGAAGAAAGACATCAGAAGACAAGAAACTTAGATATAGATAGAGAGAATTTATACAAATTATAATGTCATAAAGAAGGAAGATATATTCAATTTATAATGATATGGATAGAGTTGATCCCATATTTTATTTGAATGTTACTTTTTATTGTTCATTTTTATTTTAAATTTTTTAGAAAGTAAGAAGTCTAAAATTATATAAAGTTTATTTTATTTTGAATGATATATGCCCTACACTTGTAAGCTTATTTGTCACACAAAGTTTTGTTGTATGAAAAATTTAACAAACTTGTTATCTTTGTCAAGATGTGTAAAATATGTAGCTAAGGTCAATGATAAAAGCAAGGAAGCATGGTAATATTGTGAAAATTTGGCATAGTGGATAAAATATTTGTTGGCAGTCCTATGACGGACTTACATAGTTAAAATGACAAGATGATTATGTAGGGGGTTGTTATAGAGGGGTTGTTAATCTGGTTCTACTAGTATATTTCATGGAGTGATGAAATGTTAAGGGCTTGTGTCCTCATTATTTCAACACGATGTATGTATAAGGGAAGTGGTCTATTAGTTGAAGGAGGAAAGATGGTTTTAAACAAGTCATTTTAATCATTTTTGAATAATTTGTATTGCTATTGAACCCTCATTGAGGTTACTAAAACCTTGTCTATTAATTAAACCCTCACATGAGGATTTTCAAATGTTGTAAATTGTTAAAATTGTTGCGAAAAGAGACATGGACTAAAGGGCTATGAAATTTCAACTCTAGACCCCCTCAAATGTCTCAAGGGTTGTTGAAGCATGAAAGAAATGGTGTCATCATTATTCATAATGGAGGGTATTTAATATGATAGTGTTAATAAGGGATGAAAGAGCATTTTCCAAATACTCTGTACATTTAAACCCTTTTAAATCTCATGCATATATTCTATCCCAACATAGAATAGATTTCATAACTATGAGAACCCCTACCTTGGTACCTGCAAAACAAAGAGAATAAACACCTCAAGTTAGATATTGCAAGCCAAAACAAGGATTCCCCATGAAATCCATTTACAACCTCAAACTAGGAAAGAAAATAGTGAAGAACACAATGAAAATGACAAAAAAAAGATTAAATCCTAATTAGATGTCAAAACTCATGATCCCATGGGGCAATTGGTGCCAATTTGATGTGAAAATTGGCCCTTTCACAATTCCTAAGATGCAAGCTTCGAATGTTGAAGATATTGATCCACTTTGTTGATGAAGAATGAAGACTCCAAGCCAAAAATCTGAAAAAACCTAGCTATGACTCAATGATAATGGATGAAATTCAAGAGATATTTGAGCATGGTAACTTTGCTTGGATTGTGGATGATCAAATGAAGATATGAGCTCTTTATTTATAGAATTTCAGGATGGATGAATGTCCAAATTTGAGCAATGTGGGACTAACATTCATCCAATGATATGATGCCACTTGTCAAGCCATGAATGGATGATGGATGTGCAAGATTTGGGGTTTGTGCCAATAAATGCCAATATTTGAAATTCAAATTTGTTGAAATGACATGCAAGAGGGAAGGGAAAATGCAATAGATTCCACTTGGCTCAAGGCAAAGGACATGTAAGATGAAGTTATTGCCTTGTTGGATGTACATGACTTGGAATTTTTGAATTCAAATTGAGAGAATATTCCAAAAGATGCCTTGTGAGGAAAATAGAGATTTAATAAATGAATTAAATCTATTTTCATGTGCAACTTGCATTATCTAGAGGATGTGATATGAGATGAGATTAAATTAATCAAGGGTTAATTAATTTAATGAGAGAGGTTAGATGATGTGACCTATTTGACTCAAATTTATGGATTAATTTAAATCAAACAAGAGAGGAATATGATAAGAGATTAATTAAATAAGGATTTTGATTTATTTAATTAAAAGAGATGGTGTTAGATTAAATCAAATAAGGTTTTAATTTATTTAATTTAGTGGATAGACTTTAGAGATTTAATCAAATAAATTGATTATTTAACTAAATAGGGATAATTACATCAGATGGATTGATTTAATTAACAAAAGAGATTGACTTAATTAGATAAAATGATTTATTTAATTAAGAGACAAATATTGATGAATTTAATTAAATAGGGGAATTTGATTAAATGGTTAGACCGAGGGATGATTCAGGAAGAAACGATGTTAGTGAGTTAGAATCAGATGCATAATGTCAATCAGTATATTTTACGTGTCTACATTTTGCCCCTCTTTGAAGCAATGCACTCGTTGCATCGGTTTAAAGAATAACCGATCTCGATCAAAGCCAAAAATTTTCGATAATTAAAAACTTGCCCCACTGCTGCATGGTGAGAGAAAACATGCCATTATAATGCCCCCTCGAGAGATCAGATGAAAATTTTAATTTTTTGGGTGATCTTGCGAAAAAAGGTGACAAAGTACCCAACTGGTATGAAAGGGCTCCATGAGGCTAAAAACGTGTCTAAACACAATAAATCGATGAAAAAAAACCTCAAATGGACAAAAATAGGTTGGGGGGTCCAAAACCCTAGTAGGACAACCATTTAGGGTTAAAAAACCCTAATTTTTAGGCTTAAAAGGGGCCCGAGGGGTCACTTTCAAGTCATTTTCACACACCTGAGCCGCTAGCAATCTTGAGATTTGAGCTCTGACCCTTCGGCGATATGGCTCAACGACAGCTTCCCTTGCACATCACTGATCGAGTTCGGACCTACCAGCGGCCACCTGGCATCAGGGCACCAGTATGTGACCCTTACCCAAGCTTAGTTTTTTCATTTAATGCTGTAATTAATGCTTTTAAAAGGGGAGCTCACCTCCAGTGGCGCTATATAGTGCCGCTCGACATTTAAACTGCACCGCGCAGTGCCATTTTGTGCTACAGCGGTGCTGTTTTGCGCCACAGCGATGCAATTCAGAGTTTAGAAACTCCGACGCTGGGCTCGGGCTCGACGATCTGATTTGGGTAAAGTGCACCGCGGCGGTGCCCTTTTCACCCAAACTACGACACTGGGAGGGAAAGTGCACTACAGCAATGCATTTTTTCTCTTTTTGGGCTCGCGCGTCGGAGTTTGAGTAAAATCAAACTGCGACGCCATCACAAACTACGCCGTTGGGGACGAGCTTGGAGCGCTCGACTAGAAATTTTTAAATTTTTTTAACACGCTGTCCTTCCTTGATATAGGATGCGGCCGGGGAGCTCTACTCTCAGGAGCACCGGTCACGAGATTTAGCTAGCGTCCTATGGGACCTGAGTGACAGGGACCAAGATTGACTGGGAACTGTGGGATTATGGCACATTGCGTACAAGGCACCTGTGCGTACTCACTTAGGGATGCTATCAGCGCTGATCGAGAGATGGCACAACGAGACGTCATCATTTCATATTCCTACTAGCGAGGCCACCATCACTCTGGAGGACGTTTGGCACATTTTGCGATTGCCTATTCATGGCCGACGGACGATCTTTGATATGGACGAGGGACGCAAGGCCTGCACCAAATTCCTTGACACACGGGACATCATCTACTGCGAGGGACAGATTGAGCTAGAGCGCTACAGGGTTATTGCCCCTCCCTACCGTTGAGTAGTTGCAGCTATTATTTCAGGTCTCGTTGCCCCAGACCGACGAGGGCGATATTTCAGTCTCGGCTGTGTGTATTGCTGGGAGTGGATGGTCTGAGATAGGCCTGTTTGTTTCGCATGGGGGCCTATGCTTCTCGCCTCACTCTACAGAGACTTGCACGAGTACGTATACATGGACGACAGGGCACTGGGGGCTGGAGTGACTTTACTTCACATCTAGGCATGGGAGCACATTTTTGTGCTACGACCACGTGTCATTCCAGTTCCGATGGGGGTAGAGGATGCCCTTGTGGCATGATACAGAGGCGGTGTGTCCTTTACACACATTGGTGAGCATGGGATCCCCTATTGGAGGTGGGTCCTGGATGAGATGCTTGTATTCACTTGGAGACCGTACCTTGGTCGGCCTGGATGGGCCGATGATGCCGATCAGTTCTTTTATTGCCGCCAGGACCGATATATGTAGGGGTGCGAGCACATGATGATCGAGAGGTACCTGCCCAGGCACATACAATGTCAGTTTGGAGAGCCGCAGGATCGGCCTGATGACAACTATGTAGTCGTCTTTGCTCGCAGTATGACACAGGTATCATGGGGACATAGAATTCCCACTTCAGAGGCAGTTGATAGCTTCAGGCACTTGGTAGCCAGACCGTGGGCTTATGATCAGGGCCTAGTAGATCCCGACACCACTTAGGCCTACAGGGACTGGTTCAGACCTCCACTTCGATTGACCGTTCCAGGTGAGGATCCAGATCCACACAGAGTCAGAGGCAGAGGGAGAGGGCAGGTGCGAGGACTGAGGGTTGAGATTCGATAGGATCCACCAATTGCACCCCCAGTCCCACTAGGTCACGGGGATGTTCATATGCAGGATTAGCAGCAGGATCCGCCAGTCCCACCACCATGAGTCGAGGGTGAGGATCAGCCTCACGCGTAGCCACAGGCATAGGTAGATGCTCGGGATGTGCTGATTTTGCAGCTGCAGGTCTAGGTTCAGGCAGTGACAATGAAGAGAGACCAGGCAAGGGCTGAGAGAGAGCAGCTCAGGGCCAAGAGGGATCAGTCCATGTAGCAGAGATAGGCTGCGGAGCTACAAGAAGCTACAAAGCTAGGCCGCAGACAACAGATCGAGAGTATGACAGCCTCCTCCTCGCAGGGTACAGTGCCAGTGCGATCCTATAGGGATGCCATCCGAGAGGTAGAGTACTACCGATAGGCTTATCATGAGGCCATACCTAGAGCAGAGTGGGTCCTAGAGTATTCAGAGCGGGCCAGCCAGAGACCACCAGAGGGTCACGATGACAGGGATGAGGGCAGCATCCACCGAGATCGAGCTTGATCGAGACGATACATACTTTTTGTGCTTATTGGGCTTGTTTTTGATAGCCCAATGGGCATTTTGTACCGATTGACATATTTGTACAGTGATCTGATTTATTCTTTGTACTATGACAGTGACATTATTGATGATATATATATATATATATGAGCCGATTTTGATGTGATGAAATGTGTACTTTTTATCCATGTATGTATGATTCTACTTCTATATGCTTTGCAATGATGTCTTTTATGGATGCATTTATTTCTGATGATGATACATGCGTTATGATTATGACTAACATATATATGATATGATGTGCAATGATGTTATCTATATGATGATTTATTTTATGCCAATGTGATATGCGATATGGATTGTAATATGTAAAATTATATGATCTATGGTATATGCAATGATGTGTGAAAAATGCTTATATATGAGATGATTTATGGATGGATGTAATATGAATGCGATGATTGTGATATGATACTAATGAAATGGTGTTAATGCATAATGAGATGGTTTTATGAGATGCTTAGAATAATAAATGTTATTATCCTAAATGTAAATAATGATGATGTATGTGATGCAATGATATGTTACTGCAAAGTGATATGCCGATGCGTAATGTGAACGTAAAAGTGGTGAGATGATGTCATGATGTTATGCAAGTATGTGTGCCTAATGAATTAAATTTTTATATACTTATTGATTATGCGAAAAAGGATTATGAAATGCTTCTACGGATGTTATGCGATGATTTAGATGATAGATGGTGATATGAAATGGTTATGAAAATGCAAATGAATGTTTATGTAATGATTGATATAATGTCATGAGGTGCAATGTAAAGGGTGAAATGCAATGACATGGATACACCTATTTATGAAGGATGTTTATGATAACCCATTTATATAATGATAAAAATGCAATGTGTATGCTTCCTATATGATATGTTTATGCAAATGTGTTTATGATTCCTATGTGATATATTTATGTGATATGCTAATGATTTGTGGATGCAGAATCGGTGATGATGATGGCGATGATGAACAACTATCATAGTACCTTGTTAGTGCAGTTAGTAAGAAAATAAGAAGTCATTTCAACAAGACGCAAGATGATGCAAATGATAATGGTGATGATGATGATGATGATTACCTGCCAAGGAATTGGGATTTTCAAAGGGCCAAATTTTCTTATGTTTAATAACACACGTGGTATAATGCATCAAGGTATAGAAAACCAGGATGGCATTGTACCTAGTGAGATGAACTTTGACTTGACCAGTAGATAGGAGTATTCTTGTTCACACCTGACATACAAAAACCTTGATAGGATGCACTTCAAAAGTTTCAGACACCTCGGACCAAAACACGGATAGGAAAACCTATCCCTGCAATAGTCAACAAGTTGCCCTAGGCCTCTTCCATACATACCTAACAAAGCAAGTATTCGCCAAGGTTATATTACAAGAACGTCCAACAAGCATAGTAGACAAAAGATAATGATCGTTGCCCCATTCCTATTTCTCTAAATCCTCTGTTCGGATATCATTGAGATGTCCTTGGAATGAGCGCAAATAAGATAATTCAAAAGATAAAGACCAAGTAAAACAAAAAAACTGATGCTCTTCAATACCGTTAATGGAAAAAGGATGTGTTTTCTAAGGATAAGAACCGAAACTTATTGCCAAAAGATAATGCCCATTGTAGGAAGGATTCATCCTAGGACATGTTAGTGGATGGCGGCACACCATTTCATTTATCCAAAGTGCTCTTTTAAGGGATGATTGATATGGGACCGATTCAGATGATGAGTTACCAATATGAAGAGAAGACCAACTTGCTTACACACTGACTTAGACTTAAGACTTTGACGTTTGGAGTTTTACTTTTAATCGGCTAGACTTGTTTTCAACTATTTCACCAAAGGTTGATGATGACGATCAGTTTATTGTGAGTGGTGTTATTGTGGGTGCAAGCGAGATGAGATGGATGGATTTTTTCAAATATTTGAATGTTTTTGATGTTTTGCTATGTTTTGAGGCTGTTTTTGGTATTTTTCGAGATTTTGCAAATGTTTTGATTTTTTGATTTTTCAATGTTCTTGGGATTTTTTGAGATTTTGACCAAGAGACTAACCTAAGGACCTATCCTAGGGGCCTCGGGGGCTGATCAACAGATTAGCCTTGCCTACATTATACACGCAGAGACCACGTAGTTTGACTGACGACTTGACAAATTTACAGATGATGATATACATGATGAGATGTCAGTTTATTATGACAGACTCCTATAGGACTGACCTAAATGTCTCGGGGGATGATCAAAGATCAACCTTGCCTACGTTCAAGCTCAGAGATGACGTAGTTCGACAAGATGACTTTGCTTTTGGCTTTTTGAATGAATTTTTGACCTGTTTTGAGATTTTGATATGTTTTGATGTTTTTGGATTTTCTGGTTTTCTGATGTTTTTGGATTTTCTGAGATTTTCTGAGATTTTCTTATGTTTTTGGATTTTGTAGACTTTAAGATCATACACTAATCCGATCCGATAAAAAATGTTCCCCCAATGTGATGCAATAGACTACTCCGATAAAGGCAGGACAAACTGACCTTGAGGATGGGCCGAGTAGTACTAGGAGGGATCACGATACGAAAACAGGACCAAGCTAAGGTGTGGATGCGAGTGGATGAATGGTGGATGGAGATCTGAATGTGATGAATGATGGAAGTGAAAAGGATGGATGATGCCGAACAAGCTGTAAAGATCCTGGTGGATGGAAAGTGCTTATTTACGCAAGGTGCCTGTTTGCTAGGTTCTCACCGAGGTACTTGCCCGAAGTGCCACCAAAGTGGTTTTCACTAGAGGATGATTTTTTCTCTTTATTGTTTTCAATCCTTTTTTTGATTTTTTGTTTTTGATTTTTTGCTTTTTAAAATTTTTTGTTGTCACCAAGACGCCTGTTTGCCAGGTTTTCGCCGAAGTAACCATTTTTTTAGGACATTTTATGATTTTTTGGATTTTTTGGTTCTATACCTTGAAAGATTTAGGCATAATTTTTTTTGAGATGGGAGCTATTCATGGGCTCCTACAGGTTCCCTTTTGAGTGTTGATAACTGATATGCCCCTGATTTGTAACTTGTTATGACGAACGGTCCTAACCAATTAGGTTCGAACTTGCCTTTGCTGCTTGGGTTTGGGACATTCTTCTGATTTACTTTTAAGACCAGTTCTCCGACTTGGAAAGTCCTGCTTTTGATTTTCTTATTGTAGCTCCATTTGAGTTTATTTTGATAGACTTGCAGATGATTTAAAGCATCTATGCATCTCTCATCTAGTAACTCCAGCTCGTTTAGTCTTGATACTCTGTATTCTTCATCTGTGATGAGGTTTTGCAGTGATATCCTAAGGGATGGGAGCTCGATCTCAATAGGGAGAACCGCTTCTGATTTGTAAACCAAGGAGAATGGGGTGGTGCCAGTGGGTGTGCGGATGCTGGTTTGATAAGCCCAGAGGGCAGGATTAAGTTGTAGATGCCAGTCATGACCTGCCTCATTGACTGCTTTCTTGAGGATTTTGAGGATGGTTTTATTTGTAGCTTCTGCTTGGCCATTGCCTTGGGGATAGTACGGGGTGGAGAAGCGATGCTGGATTTTGAATTTCTCGCACAAGTCATGAACCTCCTAGTTCTTGAATGGTGTCCCATTATCTGAGATAATGGATTGTGGGACACCGTAACGACAGATGAGATAGTTCAGGATGAATTTTGAGATCTACTTTCCAGTGATATACGTGATGGGTATGTCTTCCACCCACTTAGTGAAGTACTCCATTGCGGTTATGATGAATTTGTGGCCATTAGATGAGGTCAGAGTTATCTTTCCAATGAGATCGAGGCCCCACTGCGAAAAGGGCCACGGTGTGACAATCAGATGAAGCTTTTGAGCTGGAGCATGGATGAGCTCCCCATGCTGCTGACATTGTAAACACCTTTTAGCATGATCATGTGCTTCTCTTTCCATTGTGGGCCAATAATACCCCAACCTCAGCAGTTTCTTAGCGATGGTCATTCCACTTGAGTGTGAACCACAGATACCATTATGTACCTCAGTTAGAGCGGTTAATGCCTCCTCAACATTTAGGCAGCATAGCAAGGTACCTTCTATACTTCTACGGTATAAGGTATCACCTAGGATGACAAATCTGGATGCCTTTTTAATAAAGGTTCGTTTTAGGTTTGATGGCAGGTCAGCGGGTATGATTCCTATGCGAAGATATGTGTAGATGTCATGGTACCAAGGATCACCTGGACCAATGATTTTGCACACGAATTCTGATTTTGGTACCTCGAATGCGGGAATGAAAAGCTGCTCAATCAAGAATTCATATTTTGGAATGTTGTTGGGGATATTTAGCAAGGATGCAATTGTCGCCATGGCGTCTGTTGCTCTGTTGTTAGTTCTAGGAATCTGCTCAAATGTTATTTCAATGAAATTTTCTTTGAGAGTCTCCACCAATTTCTTGTATGGAGTGAGCTTATCATCCTTGGTCTAATATTCATTATTGACTTGATTTATGATCAACTGAGAGTCTCCGTAGACTTTGAGAGCTATGATATTCCATTGCATTGCTATCCTGAGACCTATGGTTAAGGCCTCGTATTCTACAATATTATTAGTGCAAGGAAATGCCAATTTGTATGACCTTGGTATGCAATCCCCTTGTGGGGTGATGAAGAAGATACCAGCTCCTAATCTGTGCTATGTGTATGAGCCATTGAAGTATAGTTTCCAGTGGTCTGCTACCTTGAGGTTAAAAATGGATTCATCTGGAAACTCTGAGACAAGAGGATTCTCAGAATAAATAGGTGCTTCTGCTAGTTGATTTGCAATAACCTGACCCTCGATCGCTTTTCTCTCCACATACTCGATGTCATATTCTGATAATATCATTACCCATTTTTCCAATCTTCCCGTGAGCATTGCCTTTGATAAGAGATACTTGAGGGGGTCAATTTTGGCGATGAGCTTTATCTTGTGTGCAAACATGTAATTTCTAAATTTTTGTGATGCAAACACTACTGCGAGGCATGCTTTCTCGATAAATGAGTAGTTTAGCTCATGACCGACCATTGTCTTGCTGATATAGTAGATAGCCCTCTTCATTATGTTTTCATCATGCTAAGCCAAGAGAGCCCCAAGGGCTGCTGATGTTGTTGACAAGTATAAGATCAATGGATTCTTTGGGATAGGTGGCATTAAGACTGGTGGTGTCAATAGATATTCTTTGATTTTGTTAAATTCCTCTTCGCATTTTGTATCCCATTTGTATGCTACCCCCTTGTGGAGTAGGTGAGAATATGGGTTCTGCTTGTCTGCCAGTTGTGCTATGAATCGACGGATGGATTGAAGTCTACCTTGGAGACCTCGCAATTGTTTTAATGTTTTTGGTGCCTCCATCTCGAGGATTGGTTTTACTTTTGCTGGATCCACCTCGATGCCCCTCATTGACACTATGTATCCTAGCAATTTACTTGATTGTACGCCGAAGACGCACTTCTTGGGATTTAATCTATTTTTGTATTCCTCCAGTCTATCAAAGATATCACTTAGGGTTTCTATATGATCTTGTCTTTTTCTTGACTTAGCTAGAATGTCATCAACATAGTCTTCGACTATTTTATGAATCATGTCATGGAATATCAGTGTCATGTCCCTTTGATAGGTTGCTCCTGCATTCTTTAGGCCGAATGGCATCATGTTCCAGTAGTAGGTCCCCCATGGACAAGTGAAAGCCATCTTATGTTAATCTTCTTTTGCTATCATTATTTGGTTGTATCCTAAAAATCCGTCCATTAGTGATAGCATCTCATGTCCTGCTGTCATGTCTACTATCATGTCGATGTTGGGAAGTGGGAAATCATCCTTTGGACATGCTTTGTTCAAATCTCTGAAGTCTGTGTAGATTCTAATGGCTCCACCAGGTTTTGAAACAGGTACCAAATTTGACACCCATTCTGGATAATCGATTGGTCAGATAAATCCTGCATCTAACAACTTTTTGAGCTCCATTTTGACCAATAAGGCGATTTGAGGATGCATTTTTTGAAGCTTTTGTTTGACCGATTTTTTTTGGATACACTGCTAAGTGATGAACTACAG
Source organism: Sequoia sempervirens (assembly GCA_007258455.2). Classification (NCBI taxonomy): domain Eukaryota; kingdom Viridiplantae; phylum Streptophyta; class Pinopsida; order Cupressales; family Cupressaceae; genus Sequoia; species Sequoia sempervirens. Next base: position 19,410,752 of record VDFB02047230.1, on the reverse strand, counting down.
TCTGGGTCAAGCCTGGCATGTCAAAGATAGCTCCATGCGAAGTTTATTTTCCTTTCCCTTAGAATGTCGCTAGCGTTCTTGCTCTTCTGTAGTGATTCCACATAAAATGTGATATGTGAGGTCTCCTCGGTTCCTAGGTTAACAGGATTGCATTTTTCGGCCAAGACTGTTGACTTCTCCTGATGAATAGCTCTTAAGGGAAGATTGAATCCTTCATCCTCCAGCGCCTCAGAGAGGTTTTTACCGTTGGATACGTCCTTTCTTTTTACAATTTTCTTGTCAAAGAGTGCCACAGTGTGGTTTTCACTCAAGGACTTGGATATGATTCTTAGTTTCTCACTTTTGCGACTGAAGGATTCAATCATTTCCCCATAATAGGCATGTGTGTCCAACTCCATTATAAACCCTGCTTTGTGATCCCCTTCTGGAATGTTGTCCCACAATCCCATGAATTCTGAGAGTGCCTCGTCATTTTTGAATGTATCAAGAACCGGTGGTCCTCGTTGGTCATAGTCAATCAGTTGGGGGTACACTAAATAGATCTCATGATTTTGATGGTCTGTTTCAAAGGAGAGGGTGCTAATCATACACAGGGTGGTGTCCTCAAATAACCTAGGTAGGTTGGTCATGGTATCCTCATCATCACTACTAATATAGGCCTCCGTTATAAAGTTATGTATGTCTCTACCTGTGGATATTGGTGAGCGTACTTCTACTAGTATTGGCTGAGGAGAAATATTAACCGTTCTAACCGGAGGACTTCGGCCACGTATGGTTATACTCGGAGGGGTACATCTAAGGCCAATATTTGTTATAGGTCACGTCTCTGGCATGATAGGTATTATGAGCTCATTGTCATTTTGTCGCAGTCTTTGATTTCTATCGTAGCCCATTGCAAGCATCATTTGTAGGCCCTTGCTTGTCTCATCCATTGGTAATTCAGGTGTCGGTCTTTCATCTTGATATAGCATGTGTGATGGATTTGCTTCAATAACCTCCTAGACAAGGTCTCCCCATCTTGTGAATTCAGGATAGTCTTCAAGAAACGTTTGTGATGTGGAAGCTTGGTTTTCTTGTGGACGTCCCCGTGATCTAGGAGATTGTGGTAACTCTCCTATCACAAAAGCATTGTTAGGGAGTTTTTAGCTTCCACAACTATCCTCTTGGATGATGAGCTTGATGTCGAAGATGGTGGGGATGGCGGGAATGGCGGGTGTCTCTGTCGTAGAAGTGGACGTGAGAGTGGCGGGGTCGATGTATGGTGTGGATGGGCCCTCATCATTCTTTGGCACTTGGGGAATTTTGTAATATTTGGCTTCAAGATTCTTGTAGTATGAGAAAGGTTCGAGATCTTCGTGGATGGTAACCTATTGTCCATTATGTGTGAATTTCACACATTGGTGAAAAGTTGATGCTACGGCTTTCATCGCATGGATCCATGAATGTCCTAGGAGGATATTATATGGTAAGTCAAGGTCTAAGACTTGGAAAGTAGTTTCCATGATGGTAGGCCCTACTTGAATAGGGAGTTTAATTGTGCCTTGAGACACTCTTTCTTGGTTGTCATATGCTCTTATCGTGATGCCCTTTCCTTTGTCGATGGAATCTTCTGATATTTTCAACTGCTTGATGAGACTTAGGGAACATATGTTCAAGCCCACACCTCCATCCACTAGGACCCTTTTGATTTTTCTCTTATGTACAATGGCTTCCAAGTGAAGTGCATGGTTATGAGATGGTTGGGCGGGGAAATCTTGGTTAGAAAATGTAAGGAGGTTAGGCGTAATTATATATCTGACCATAGCTTGGAATTGCTTCGCATCGAGATCTGCAGGGATAGTGGATGAGGCTAATCCTTCCTTGAGGATCTTTTTATGCGCAGATGAGATTTTTAACAACTCCATGATGGAGATGTGTGCTGGTGTTCTCTTGAGTTGATCTAAGAAATTGTAGCCATTAGGAACAGATCTAGATGAAGGGACCGTATTTGGTTGGGATGATCCTCCAATGGTGACTTTTTCGCCTCTTGTGGTGACTCCACAATCTTCGGCATGAGTGCCCTTGATGGTGATGACCATGCAGTCTTCATTTAGGGAGGCAACGACTATTTCATACACATGATTTACACTGCCCTTCCCTTTATCATTTTTATTCCCTTTGTTGCCATGGTTCGACATCGGATTCGTGTAGATTTTAAGATCCTAATTTCCCGTGGGTTGTTCCACGTTTATGATTTTCTTATCGATGAGATCTTGGATGATGTTTTTGAGTCTCATACAACTGTTAGTGGTATGGCCTTTGATTTTATGAAATTCGCAAAGTTGATTCTCGTTATACCAAGGAGGTTTCACATCGGGTTCTTAGTAATTCTCGAAATGTAGGAGGCTTGATGAGTTTTTCATCGATCAATTTTTTCATTATGTCTTCAAGGGGCTCCCCCAAAATGGTGTATTTTCATTTTGGATAACTTTTTCTTTATGGTGGTCCTCTTTGGTCATTGAGATTATTGATGGTTGGATTGTTGTTGGGATAGTATGTCGTGTGATGATTGTTTTGGTGTTGTTTTTGGGTTGGCTATGTGGGTATATTTTGGCGTGGACCACTCATGACCACCTTCGCATCAACGATGCCATCATTAGTGATTTTTTTGTTCCTTTTCCATGTGCGAGGTTTATCATTGTAATTTGATGGTGGGTGGTTATTTTGTTGTTCATGATATGATGTTGATTCTGTAGGTTGAGTCACAAGGGCTCTTTTGATGCTAAGTGCCTTGGGGATCAACTGATTGTATGTGGTGATACCCTGAACCTTGAGATGAAATTCCAAGCATCCTTCAAGGTTGGCTATGATGGTGCAAACTTGTTGTTCTTCTGGCATGATCCACTTGCTCCGATTGGCCTTAGATCGCCATCGTTGTAGGAATGAGGCGAAAGACTCACCCTTTCCTTGTTTTAGAGCGTAGAGTTCTTCGAGACTAGCATCCATTGTAATGTTGCATGCACAATTTCTAATGAATGCGTCCCTAACTTCTTGGAATGTTCTAATGCCCGAAGGTAAGCGTGAGAACCATTCTATAGCATGGCCTGCCAAGCTCCTAGGGAATAGCCGCATTAGATAAGTATCGTCATATGCGACCTCCATGCAATGAACCTGGAATTCCCTGATGTGATCTTTAGGGTTTCCCATCCCTCGATATTTGTCAAATTTGGGGATTTCAAATCCCTTGGGGAATGGTTTCATCTCTAGGCTCCTATCAAATGGATAGGGACACAAGTTGCTTGGTGTTTTCATTGTTCGCCCTGATTGGAGGTCAAGCACTTGTTGTAAGAGCAACCTGAGTTGTGTCGTCACATCATTTTGTGGATCAGGGGGTGGGATGAAAGTGTTCTAGGTTATTTCAATCGTGGGTTGGGTGGGTGGGTTGGTTGGTGCATTGCTTGATGGTATCTGTAGGTTTTGGCGAGCGAGGTAGGCTTCCACCTGCTTTTGTATGAACAATGCTTTTTGTTGATCTTGTTGTTGTTGCACTAAGATTTGTGCTTTTTGTTGCGCTTGTTGCTATTCCAACAACGTGTGTTGTTGTGCTTGTTATTGTTCCAACAATGCTTGTTGTTGGGCTGCCAATTCTACTGCTTCTTGCTACTCTTGGTATTGCTTTAATGCTTGTTGATATGCCTGCAATTGCGCTACTTGTCTTTGTGCAAGAAGTTGTGCTTGATGTTGAGCTCGTTGTGCCTGATGTTGGGCTTGCGCTTGAGCTTGTGCTTGAGCTTGCGTTTGTGCAACTTGTGCTTGTGTTGCTTGTTGCTGCAATAAAAGTTGTGCTTGAGCAACCCTTTGTGCTTGCAATGCTTGTGCGGATTGTGCAGCTTGAGCGGCTTGTTGCACTTGTAAGATGACTTGGGCAGCTTGGGCGGCTTGTGCAGCTTTAGCAACTTGTTGAGCGGCTAGTTGTTCAGCTTTTTTGTTTCTAAACTTGTTGGTATCCTCTTTGGAAAGCAGCTTGCAATGCCGCGTCATATTGGCTTGATGTGGTGAGAGTTGGTGGTGGTGGATTTGGAATGGTATTTGTGGAGGTGGTGTTGATGTGATTGGTCCTTGAGAGACCATGATTTGTGATGCTAAGGGGGTGTTTGATGATGTTGCCATTGTTTGTGTGTTTGTCGTTTGCTGTTGCGATATCAGCGACAAGTTTTGAGTGTTTGGTGTAATGCTTTGATTGATATTTGGGATAATGGTTTGATTGATATTTGGTAGAGGGGGAAGCCCTAAACCAAGGAGTGGTGTGGATGATAATGGAAATGATGGGAGTGGTGGAAATGTAAGAGGTGTGAGTTGTGATAATGTTGTGGTGTCAAATATGCCCCTTGGTCCGAACATATCTCCCTCTTCTTGTGAATTTGTGAGAAGAGGTGTTTGAGGTGTTGCGTGAAAAAATGATGATGATGGATCGTGATGGAAGGTGAGAGGAACATTTTTGTGTAATGGGTTTTGGGGTATGTTTTGTTCCAAGGTGGTGTTTGCATCCAAATTTTGATTATTAACAAGAGGGTGTGCTTGAAGAGCATTGAGAAATGTATTTCCCTTATTAACATTGGGTTGGGTTGGAGCCAACGATGTTGTGATTTGTGGAATGTTTTGCATGATGTTTTGAGATGGAGGTGTAGATGAAATGGGGATGGTGGATGAGATTGGCAGAAAAGATGCTTCTACTATGGTACTTACATCAAAATCCGAAGGTAACTTGGCCCCTTGTTTTGCTAGCTCTAGCATGTATAACGAAGGGTTGAGCCTCATCATAATGTTGATGATTCTATGGTTGTCCATATTTTGGAGCATTTCAGTCATTTCCTAGCGAGACATTCCAAAAGTAAGGTCCTCTCCTTGGTTTTCTTCTTGCGGATTTTGCGATGACGAGAGGGTCAACGAATTACTTGATTCGGTGGGATTCATTTCTGCGTTTGTTTGGCTAAGATCGCTTGAAGCGGTTGTTTCTTTTTTGGCTTCCATACTCTTCTTGTATTGAGATCTAGTTAGAACCATAAAACGAGGATCAATCTTCAAGAATATGGGAAATGAATCTCCTGATTCTTTGGATCAATTTTTATTTTATGCCCCAAAGTAGAAAGTTTTAGGATGCCTTAAGGATCAAAGGTGATGATATGATGATGATGTTAGGGATGGATGATACATATGTTTTTGGCTTTTGATAAATCTTGAATGAGATACTAGGCTTTTAGGACTTGTAGATTTTGATTTTGATTTTGTTTTTGATTTTCAGGTTTTGTCCTTAATTTTGATTTTGATTTTGATTTTGAGGTTTTGTCCTTAATTTTGATTTTGATTTTGATTTTGATTTTGAACAAAAAGACCCTAAGATGTTGGATGATGATCTAAGGGATAGCTTTGTTCAAAGGATGATGATTTGATTATGTGTGAAGAGAAGGATGCATCTACCCACACCTATTCAAACAAGATAATTGTTTCACCAAGTATATGAAGCAGGATTCATCAACATATACTAAGCTAGACAAGATGATTTGGATAACTTTGACTAAGCATATGCAAAAGGATGCATCTACACATACCTAGCCAAAGGTGTTTTTGATAATGTTTTCAAGGATTTAGTCTCAATGATTTTTGATGATTTTGATTTTGCCACAAAGCCTAGTATTAAGGATGATTTCAAGATTTTCCAAAAGGTGATGATGAGATGATGTTGTTTTGATGTTTTGGAGGATGGATGAAAAATATTTTGATATGTTTTGATCCTAATATGAACCTAAAAGGGACACTTTGTTTGCCTAGACCTAGGTAATGAAGAGCATGCAAATGCTTCCTAAAGACCTTTGTGACTAGGAAATGATTTCATTTGAACATTCATTTTCGGATTTCCAACCAATGATTTTTTTTCTTTTGGGGTTATGAGTCTTCAACACATATGAAAATTCATTTTGCTTAACTTTGCTTAATGTCTTTATTTTACCAAAAATACTTTCTTTGATTAGGTTTTCAAACTAAGATGTCCAATGTCTTAATTTCTTCAAAACCCCACAAGATATGTTATGTGGAAATTCAATGATCTTAAGGCAAGGGTTTTCCTATTGTTTACTTAAGGAGACAAATTGAGATATAATCCAATGTTTAGAAACCTCTAAGGACGTGAATCCCAAGGGAAATCAATAACATATGGATTGAGTCAATTATATTTGTCTTCAAAAGGGTTTGAAATTTGGATGAGGTTCAAGTGTTTGCTTCCATAATGTTTTTGATCAAGCAATGCATTTTGTAACCCAAGAATAAATACAATCCTATGGATGTGTAAGAAAATAGTTTTTGGATTCCCACTTGGACAAGTCCAACTACGCTTATCTCTAGCGAATGGTTAGATGCTTGACCCCACTGGCTCCCCTCCACGACACTCACTTATACGGGGCAGCCAAGCATCAACACCCATGAAACTCCCATGGCATGTTTTCCATTTCTACTAGAAGGCCATAAAAGTGCGGGGTGGCTTGAGAAGGACCGTTCTTGCACCAACAAATAGATAAAAGGATTTTGGAAAATTCTAGCACATGGGTTTTAGTAAGGACTTTCCGTTCATGGAGATTGACCCATACGGCAAGATTCCCCTTTCGGATCCATCTTGTCAGAATCAACCGCGTGATATTGGCGTTTCTTCCAATATCCACATTTATATCCCAGTTGGAAATACTCTTGGCTTTAGAGTGTTACCGGTTGAGTCATTCCCTTGGGTGAGTACTTTTTCCCCAAGGTAGGCCCTCTACGATAAACAAAATAGAATGAAGAACAATATTCGTAACTCGATCAATCCTTGTTGGCAACAAGGAAAGAGAATATGCACAACAATGCCCCCACTCACACTCGCACAAGATGTTCAATTTTAAACCCAAATCGAAGTGTGGAGGTGATTGCTTTGTCTCACCCTAAAGTCATGAAAAAGGCCTTTTTATTCTCAAAATTGCTATAAAGCGTGAGAGAAGCGCATACGTCCTTTTTCAATGGCTTTAGTTTAAGTAAGCCCTCACAAAAAAAAAAGTTACACTTTTTCTTTTTAAATCCCCAAAGAAAAATGTGAGTTCGTTTTAGAACACCAAATCACACGTGAAAGACATTTTGTTCAATTTGTTAATCCAAGAAACAAAATCTAGTAAGTTGTGATCCTAAAGTTCGTTTTATCCTTTTTGCAAGAAATGGAAAGGTTCCTTTTTTAATGATAATGCTCTTTTAACGATAGGTTCCAAATAAAACACGGAAGTATAAGGTTTCCTCTACCACCACCATAATGCTCTTTTAACGATATTTTGCTACACTATGTCTCCACCTAATTACGTATATATACTATAATGCAATGTTGGAAAATAATGGGAACGAAAACATATTTTATTCACCTAATCAAAGTAGTACTATGCAAAAGTAAAATATATTAAGAATTTTGTTTCTACATTTGAAAGTTTCAAGATGTAACATATATTAATAAATATTAGGCTTTTGTTTGTCTGGAAACCTAAAAAATTATATTCTAAAATTTTAGTGTATTTTCAAGGCAATAAATTTTAACTTTTCATTTAATATTTAGGCTTTTGAGGTTTTCAAAGAACAAAACATATGAGTCAAGTGCTAAATTTTCAAATGACTAAGGCCTTGCACTAAAAGCTCTATTTCTATATTTTCAGTGCTCTCGCAACATGTTGATGGGTGTTTTAGCACTTCTCAACACATGTAATAAATAAGTGCATCACCTCTCTTGAAAGACAATCTCATACAAAAAAGTTGCAGAAAACTATACCAAGGTCTCTTGGATGTCAGGTCATGACTTGCTTGGAATGTCTCAGTTGGTTCATGCAATTTGTTGGTAATCATAGGGAAACCTTACGCATGTTAAGTTGGAGGGAAATTGGATCCTTAAATGGAGTTTGTGAAATTCTAAAATGATGTTCTATTGCTGCAAGTTCAGGACAACAGTCTAAAACTACATCTTTGACATTACATTTGGCTTTATCATGATTCTAGAACTTGGTTTCTAACTTCTACTTCAAAGAAAGATCAAAAGGGAAGGGAACAATAAGTGTTCCTAGACCTAAAAATACCAATGAACAGTGATATTGGAGGATACTACAGTGGACAACCTTCTTGAAACTAAGTTCCACTTAACCAAGTCAGCTAACAGTGTCATGAAACTAGTGCTATCTTCTAAGGTCTACATATTTTCAACTATTCATTCACCATGTAGCATGATTAAAAAGATGAACTTTAAGTGCAGCAATGAATTTATGTTCATACTAGCTTTACACTACTTTTTATCATCAACAAACAACAAAAAAAATGAACAAGGAAGGGCATCAACACAACAATATTCTTCAACATCAATGAACAACATTCACTAAACTACTAAAAGCATGCAAAATACATAGAACAACAAATTAAATCTACTCAAATATATCAACTATGAGGAGATGAATCATGAAACATGAGAGAAACTCAAGAATCCACCAAAGGCAATGAATTTCTATTGAAATTTCAGCAGCATGTCATTACAACAACTCAACTCTCTCCTTGAAAATGAGAGAAGACCCCCTATTTATAGTTTTCCAAAAGAAAAATGAATGGCCAAGATTTAATCTCATCGTGTGGCCAAGATTCATTACAAATTAGGGTTTCACCTACCCCCAATATTGTAAGGAAAATTAGATGCAAAAAACAATTCTCCTAACATCAATAACCTAGGAAAGAATGCAGATACACTTTAAAATTTACAATTACAGTCAAGTTAAGATGCACTATGAAAAAGATTACAAAAATAGAGTTTTGACAATCACACAAGAACGCCAGATATACGTGGGAAAACCCTTACGGGAGAAAAACCCATGACACCAAGAGAAATCACTTTGTATTACAGTAATTGAGATTACATACAATTGACAGACTTATCTTTCTGGTGTCTGTTTATAGCAGCATTCACCATTCACAATATTGCACAGGAACCTTTACTGTTTATAGTCTTTACAAAATCGAATTCATACACTAATACAGTTTGAACTCTTCACACTCCACTGTTGATTGAACCAACCGATCAAAATCTGCAATCTTCTGAGTAAATCCATGTTGAACTTCCTCACAGAACCGTCGCAACTGACTGTCTTCTAACTGTTCACATTCGGCTCCTCCTATTCATCCATGAGATGCCACATCGAAAAGTCTTGCTCGGTCAACAAAATTCGCACTGTGTTGGCATCTCGGTGAGACACTAACGGTGTCTCGCCAATGCCACATATCCTTCATACTGATGTCGCCAAGAGTCTCAGTTATCGCTAAGACATTCTATCGAGCTCCATAAGTTACACCGAGTCACCAAGCAGTCGCCCAGACCTATCGCATTCGCCAAAAGATCATAGCGAGTCATCAAAGTTATACCGAAGACACAAGTCATATCGAGCTCCAAAGGATAGTCGGCAAGACTTTGTCTATCGCTAAGAGGTCTCATAGAGCAACTTGAGTTACACCGAAAGCATACAACTATCAGCAAGTCCAAACACACTCGTTGAGACGTTACGCCAAACAAGGCAAGTCATACCGAGCTCCAATCACTAGTCAGCAAGACTTAACACCTTCGCCGAGAGGTTTCTCCAAGATCATTTGTTTCACCAAAACCATCAGCAATCGCCAAGACATACACCTTTCGCTAGGACTTCACACGGAGCTATAGGACTCACCCCGAAGTGTTCATCCATCGCCAAGACATTACCCTTCACTAAGATGTCTTCCCGGGACCTTTGAGTTACCCCGATAGCCATTGGCTATTGGAAAGACATCCTTCAGTCGCTAAGATGTTTCTCCGACCACTTTGAGTTACTCCAAAGAACGATTGTGTCTTTGTCGGCATGACCTTCATTGTTTGCTGGGACTTCTCACCGAGCCATATGTTAGGGTGAAGACACCAGCAGTATTCCCATCGGCGAGACATTAGCTTTTGCTAAGAGGTCATAACACAACAAACTTGTTACACCGATGAACGCAAATGCATTCCCAAAACTCATGGTCACTAGGAGTCTCCCTGATTCACGATTGAATGGCCTTTCAGCCAGAGGTCTCCCAAGCGTTAAGAGGTCATAGCGAATACACTATGTCATAGCGATAGACCAACGTGAGCCTTTCGGCAAGACAAAAGCTAGGTCACAGTGACCTGTTCAAAACAGAATGAATCAAACTGCTAGTCGGCCAGACAATGAAGATGTCACACCGACTTGGCTCTAATGGAGGTTTCAACCTGTATAGTTTGAGGCACATATTTCCAACAATCTCCCACTTGACGAAGATCATGTAGGCACCTCCATAGCACAACATAATTTACTGAAAAACATGGGCACTAAGGCCCATTGAATTGGCACACCACCTGAATTTGTTTGTGCTCACTGGCTTCGTCAATGAATTTGCAATATTCTCCAGAGTATCAACCTTTTCCAAATTGACCTTTCCGTCCTCAACCATATCTCGTACAAAATGGTACTGTACGTCTATATGTTTCGTCCTGGCATGGAAAGTTGGGTTATTTTTTAATCAAATGGCACTCTGACTGTCACATAAAATTGTTATTTCCCCTACATCAAAACCAATATTAGAACACAAACGTTTCAACCATACAGCTTCTTTACAAGCATGAGTAGCTGCCATGTATTCAGCCTCCGTAGTGGACAAAGTGACTACAACTTGTCGCTTGCTCATCCAACTCACTGCACCACCATTCATCATTAAAATGTATCCACTGGTGGATCTCCTACTGTCAATGTCCCCTGCCCAATCAAAATCTGCATATCCACAAAAGCTGAGAGTCCTCTATGATTCAACTGAATTCCCATGGTAACACAATGCAAAATCTGAAGTTCCCTTCAAATATTTGAAAACTCTTTTCACAACATCCCAATGCGTTCTTCCTGGATTAGCCATAAATTGACTAAGTACTCCCACTACTTGGGCAATGTCTGGCCTTGTACAAACCATTGCATACATAAGACTTCCTACAGCACTAGCATAGGGCACACTGGTCATGTCCTCCATCTTAGTAGGAGATTTTGGACAGTCCTCAACAGGTAGCTTCGTTCCTTGCATGACTGGAACAACTAACTGCTTGCAATCATTCATGCAAAATCTCTCTAGAACAGTCCTTATATACTTACTCTGACTGAGCCAAAGCTTTCTATTTTTCTTGTCCCTGGTTAGCTCCATCCCCAGAATATACCTTGCTGCACCAAGATCCTTCATTTTGAACTTAGCACACAACTAAGACTTAAGATTAAAAATCATTAGCTTGCTATTTCCTATGAACATATCATCAACATAAAGAGCAATAACAAGCACTTGATCACTTTCAACTTTACAGTATACACAGTGATCAGATTTTGATCTCACAAAGCCTAAAGATAATACAAAAGTATCAAATTTATGGTACCGCATTCTAGGTGACTGCTTTAACCCATATAAAGACTTCTTTAATTTGCATACCAGTTTTTCTTTACCTTTCTCAACAAAGTGCTCAGGCTGGGACATATAGATTTCTTCTTCAAGATCACCATGAAGAAATGATGTCTTCACATCCATCTGTTCAACCTCTAAGTCATACGCTACTGCAAGTGACAATAGAAATCTAATGGACGTCAGCTTTTCTACAGGAGAAAAATTTCCCCATAATCAATTCCCCACTGAATAACCCTTTGCAACCAGCCTTGCCTCTTGTACTCTTTCTATACTGCCATCTAGACCAATCTTTTTCTTAAATACCCATTTGCATCCAACAGCTTTTCTCGCTTTAGGCAAGAGCACCAAACTCCAAGTTTCATTTTTTCTAGCGATGCCATCTCTTCATTCATGGTTTCCAACCAAGAGTCCGGAATCGCATTTTAATTGCCTCTTTTACCTTTAGGCTCATCAGTATTTCAGAAATCAAAGCATAGGAACAATTAGAATCAATCAATGAGAACCCATACCTATCTTGTTTCCTTTCTGCCGGGACCTCCTCACCGGCCTGGTTGAGGTTCTTCTTCTTCAACTTTCAGAACCGCTTGAGCTCTCCTCAGCTTCAAGTATATTTTGAATCTTCAAATTCTCTTTCCGTGTGTAGGAGGAATTTCTGCTACATCCTTTACTTTATTTTCTCTGACTGCTCTCTTTCACGTGATCCAAGGTGGAAGGTTGGCTCATGAAAGATTACACCCCTGGCCAGTATACAACCTTCTCTGTGAACAGATTCCAAAGCTTGTATCCTTTAATGTTAGCACTATAGCCAATAAAGATACATTTGATAGCCTTGTTCTCCAGTTTAGATCTTTTCACATCTGGCACATATGCATATGCTTCATAGCCAAAGACTAATATTTCTAAGAGAGGGCTTCTTACCAGACCACGCTTCCAAAGGTGTCTCTCTCAACAAGAGCAGAGTTTGGAGATCGATACATAAGTAACATGCAGTAGCAGTAGCTTCAGCCCGAACTTCTCCTCCAAGCCAACACTACTAAGCATACTTCATGCTCTCTCCATCACTGTCCTATTGAACCTTTCTGCAACTCCATTCTGCTGTGGAGTATAAGGTGTAGTCTTGTGTCTTTTGATTCCATGGTATTTATAGTATCTTTCAAATTCATTAGAATAGAATTCACCACCATTATCAGTCCTTAAGAATTTTATTTTTCTACCAATCTGATTTTCAACAAGATTTTTAAACTCCTTAAATCGACTGAACACTTCTGATTTACTTTTCAAAAAATATACAAATGCTCTCCTTGAATAATCATCAATGAATGACACATAGTATCTTGATTTAGACAATGAAGGAACATTCACTGGACCAAACACATCTGAACGAATATAATCTAACAAACCAGAAGATCTATGAGGACTGTCATAAAATGAAACACGGTGTTTCTTTCCATATATATAGTGTTCATAGAATTCAAATTCAAAATTACAATCTTCAAGCCCCTCAACCAGGTTTTTGTTCTTCAAGGTTTTTAAACCTTTTTCTCCTATGTGGCCTAACCTATGATGCCAAAGCATAGTCTTCTCTGCAGGAAGTTTTACTTCTGTAGAGTTTACATAATTAGGGATATTTCCCTCTTTACCTCCATGAGCAGCTTTGAGTGACTTCGAAGAGACACTGTTACATTGAATAGCTTGTGCATCCAACTTGTATAGGGTACTAATTCGAGCACCTCTAGTCAGCACCATTGAACCTCTAGTCATCTTGCAGCCACTTCCCAAGAACAAGACTTGTACTCTGATATCATTAAGCTTACTGACATAAAGGAGATTCTGAGCCAGACCTGGTATGTGCATAACATCATTGATCCCCTTTATTTTGCCATCAGGGAATTGGATTCTGACTCTTCCACGGCCAACAATTTCCAAAGTTGAATCACTCACCAAGTACACCTTTCCACCATTGTATTCTTCATACTTTGTGAACCATTCTTTGTGAGATGTCATGTGGAATGATGCTCCGGAATCAATCAGCTAGACATCATCTGATGCCTGAGTAGCCAAGGCTGCAATAAAAGCGTTTGCATCACTATGAGAAGAACCATTATCAGAAGAGCCCTTCATCTTTTTCTCCTCTTTACAATCCTTTCAGACATTACCAGGTTTCCCATAGTTCCAACACTTCACCTTGGACTTCTTGCCAAGAGACTTTGATCTCCCGTCTGATTTCAATTTGGACTTCTTATCCTTCTTCTCGCCTTTCTCCTTTGACCTTCCTTTGATAGCAAGAGCCTCCTTCGCCATCTCAGAAGACTTCTTTCTCATTTTTTCTGACAACAAAGAACCAACAACATCTTCCATCTTGAAACTGGATGTTGTACTCCCAATAGCCATCACCAGATGATCCCAAGAGTCTGGCAAAGAACACAACAGAAGCATACAACTATCTTCTTCTTGAATCTTTACACCAACAGATGTTAATTGTGCGAGCAACATGTTAAATGCATTCAAATGATAAGGTACAGACCCTCCTTCCTGCAATCTCAAAGAGTAGAGCTTCTTCCTTAGGAACAACTTATTCACCAAATACTTTCCTTGATAAATAGATGCTAGTCTCTTCCACAAGGAAGAGGCAGTCTTCTCTTCATGCACATTGAGAAGAACTGAGTCTGCCAAACAGAGCCTTATCAACCCCTTAGATTTTCTATCTGTAAGGTCCCATTCTTCTTGCTTCATGCCTGTAGGTTTAGTTCCAGACACAACAATCCAAAGATCTCAATCTACTAAGAGATCCTCCATCTTGAGTTTCCATAACTCAAAGTTACTGCCATTGAATTTCTCTATTTCAATCTTCCCAGATGAACTAGACATCTTAATCTGTAATTAGGAAATAACAATCTCTACAAGACTCCCACTGAACAGAATTGACACAAAAAATTGATTGTACCCCCAAGGATAACACAACTGGCCAGGCTCTGATACCACTTGTAAGGAAAATTAGATGCAGAGAATAATTCTCCTAATGTCAATAACTCAGGAAAGAATGCAGATACACTTTAAAATTTACAATTATAGTCAAGTTAAGATGCACTATGAAACAGATTACAGAAACAGAGTTTTGACAATCACACAAGAACAACAGATATACGTGGGAAAACCCTTACGAGAGAAAAACCCACGACACCAAGAGAAATCACTTTGTATTACAGTAATTGAGATTACATACAATTGACATACTTATCTTTCTACTGTCTATTTATAGCAGCATTCACCATTCACAATATTGCACAAGAACCTTTATTGTTTACAGTGTTTACAAAATCAAATTCATACACTGATACAGTTCGAACTCTTCACACTCCACTGTTGATTGAACCAACCGATCACAATCTGCAATCTTTCGAGTAAATCCATGTCGAACTTTGTCTGTAGAACTTCCTCATAGAACCGTCGCAACTGACTGTCTTCTAACTGTTCACATTCAACTCCTCCTATTCATCCACGAGATGCCACATCAGAAAGTCTTACTCGGTCAACAGAATTTGCACTGTGTTGGCATCTCGGTGAGACACTAATAGTGTCTTGCCGATGCCACATAGCCTTCATACTGATGTCGCCAAGAGCCTCAGTTATCGCTAAGACATTCTATCGAGCTCCATAAGTTACACAGAGTCACCAAGCAGTCGCCTAGACCTATCGCATTCCCCAGAAGATCATAGCGAGTCATCAAAGTTATACCGAAGACACAAGTCATATCGAGCTCCAAAGGATAGTCGGCAAGACTTTGTCTATCGCTAAGAGGTCTCATAGAGCAACTTGAGTTACAACAAAAGCATACAACTATCAGCAAGTCCAAACACACTCGCTGAGACGTTACGCCGAACAAGGCAAGTCATACTGAGCTCCAATCACTAGTCGGCAAGACTTAACACCTTCGCCGAGAGGTTTCTCCGAGATCATTTGTTTCACCAAAACTGTCAGCAGTCACCAGGACATACACCTTTCGCTAGGACTTCACACCGAGCTATAGGACTCACCCCGAAGTGGTCATCCATCACCAAGACATTACCCTTAGCTAAGATGTCTTCCTGGGACCTTTGAGTTACCCCGATAGCCATCGGCTATCGGCAAGACATCCTTTAGTCGCTAAGACGTTTCTCTGACCACTTTGAGTTACTCTGAAGAACGTTTGTGTCTCTGTCGGCATGACCTTCACTGTTCGCTGGGACTTCTCACCGAGCCATATGTTACGGTGAAGACACCAGCAGTATTCCCATCAGCGAGACATTAGCTTTCGCTAAGAGGCATAACGCAACAAACCTGTTACACCGATGAACCCAAATGCATTCCCGAAACTCATGGTCGCTAGGAGTCTCCCCAATTCACGATTGAATGGCCTTTCGGCCAGAGGTCTCCCGAGCGCTAAGAGGTCATAGCGAATACACTATGTCATAGCAATAGACCAATGTGAACCTTTTGGCAAGACAAAAGTTAGGTCACAGCGACCTGTTAAAAAAAAAATGAATCAAACTGCTAGTCGGCCAGACAATGAATATGTCACACCGACTTGGCTCTAATGGAGGTTTCAGCCTGTATAGTTTGAGGCACATATTTCCAACAAATATTTCATAATTTAAAAATACATTCCTTGTCATTTTCCCTATTTTTTCCTCTAGTGCCTTGCCACTGTAGCACTTTTGTCTTGTAGTAGTTTTCCCTTTTGGCTGCAGCTACACTATGAGGAACTCATTATCAATGACATGCTTTCTTGATTCTTCTAGATAGTGGCATACTCCATGAATTTTCCCATCAGTGCCTAAAGTTTATCCCACTCCATGATGTCCGATTGAAGCACTTGGAAGCTCACCTTCTTGGATCTACTCGTGATCAGCTCCGAATTCTGTGAACACTTAGGTGTGTTCTTGATTACCTGCTCTGATTTGGAAAAGGCTCAAGTAGAAAAATCCATAAATTCTGGTGTTAATGAATCTGTGGCCCTATTCTCCATTTTCTTGTGGAAATATGGCTTGATCTTTTCTTGATCTAGCTTGACAACGGGCATGTTGTAATCTATCATAAGCTTTAGGTATTCCTCAATGTCGGTCCTGTGTTCCTTTACCCATTCAAGGTCAAGTTCTACCTTGTGGAGTACTCTTTCTAAGATGTCTCTTCTATGATCTAGGCCATCTTTCACGTCTCTACTAGCCAATGGTCATCCTTTACTAGGGTCAGCTCCTTCTCCCAGGTCCTCTTGGACATCTTGAGGATGGTGTCGACCTTAGGATATGTAATCCTATATAATTCACGGAAGTTATTACAAATTCTTTCCATGCCTTTGAGCTGCTTTTGTACTTCCTGGAACTTGTTGGCCATTCAGACAACATAGCCAATGCCCATATCACCATTGTAGAGCACTCACTGGAACCACTCTTCAGTAGCCTTGGTCCATTTCTTTCTCTTTTCTAACTTGCTTATGTGATCTTTGGAGAGAAGTAGGGGTGGGGCTGACAAAGTTGTTGATGCTTCCTCAGTGGATGACCACTATTAAATGTAGACAACGAGGTCCACCACCTATGCTTTCAACTCCTCCTTAAAGGATTGATCCTTTCTCATTTGATGGACAATCGTGGCAACCGATCCCTGGAGCTGATCAATCTTTTGTTCTCTCCTAGTGGTACCCAAGTCAATGGTAGAGATATTATAGCTAACCCCCTCTCCTCTATTTGTTACTGGGGTGGCAATTTGCACTGTCCTTGATCCAGATACATCCATTATGATGTGGGATCAGACTCTCGACTTCTTTTCCTTCTTCATTCCTATTTCGGCTCATGCTAAAATAGCCTCCAGTATTTCCTTCGGGTCCATGAGAACAAGGGTCTTCTTTTTTAGCTTCTTTTCCAACCAATCAGGCATTTGAGATCCCTCCTTTAGTGATTCATAATCACCTTCTTCTCTTTGAACACATTGGGTCTCCCTTTCCTCATTATCTAAGGCTTCTTGTTTTGTTTTTTCTTCTTCTTCTTCTTCTTCATTTGAGTCTTGAATTTATATGGCCCTTTCTTCATTTGGCTCGGTGCAACTACGTTTGCTTTAGGGTTGTCCTCCCCTTCAGGTACCCTTTCTTCTTCTTGCTCGAGCTTTGCATGGTGTTTTGGCTCAGGGCTCTTTTTTGTTTCAGTCTCTTCCTCGAACTTATTCTCTTCTTCAATTTCAACTTCTTTATTTCCCTCCTCCTTCTTGGGAGGTATTTCTTCCTCTCAAACAGGGCCCCTATCTCGTCCATCTATTAGAGGCATTGTAGATATTTCCATATCCTCATCATTTTCCTCCTTTTCTCCAGAGGGATGCTTCTCAAACTCTTCCCTGACGTCCTTGAGTTGTTTGGACAACTCCTCCTCAAGCTCTTGATCATAGGATTCTACTATATACTTGGGACCAGGGTCCTCAATAAATTCTTCTGAGGACTATGACCTTTCTTCTTCATATGCCATCTCATCTATAGTCACGTTGTAATGTTCTGGGTGCTCATGGTAGTCCTCATTAAAGAGATATTTGAGTTCCTCATCCACACCTTTAGCAACCTCCCTCTGTCATCTTTCCATTTCTTCCAAGATTTGCATGGTCGCTTCCATTTTTGGTTGTTTTTTCAAAGGAGGGACATGAAGGCTAGCAATAGCCTGAGCCATAGCAGCTTGGACAACACGATTCATCAACACCCCAAAGAGTTCAATGGGTATGCTTTGCATATGTATTGCAAAAGCTTCTAGTAGGGTGAGAGTAGGAATTGTAGTTGTGGCTACTGAAGGGACTACAATTTAGGGGGACATCAAGGAAGATGATAGTGAGGAGGTTGTAGCGGAAGATGCATCCTGCACCGTGGTGGGAGCGGTTGGCGAGGTGGATGCAAGGTGAATCGAGATGTCTACCATGGGTGGAAAGGAAATGGGCAATGCTTGGAATGTTGGAGGAGTAGTAGTAGCAGTGACAGTGGCGGTGATGACAAGAGAAAAGGTGACAAGTGGTGACTTTGGTTGCTCAGCCTCTTCCTCTCCTTTATGTAGTGGGTCCTCCTAGATTGTGGGAATCTTGAAGAATCCGCCTGTCTTCTTTTCCTTCTTTGATGTCTCACCTTCCGAGGCCTTCCGTATATAAACCTTATGCTTAGGCTGGCATTCTGACACTTCTTTTCTTTTCCTTGATTTGGTGGCGGGAGGAGATTTTGGGGCTTCCTTAGCTGGGGTAGTGGTAGCTCCACTATCTGTTTCACTCTTGAGCTCATGTTTGAGCTCATTGTATGTCAAAGTGGCCCCCTAGAGCTTCAAATGAGTGATCTGAGCATCAATCCATTGTCTTGTTCTATGCTCCACTAGTTTTGTTACAATGTTGAGGTTTTTGACCTCCTCTTCATTCCAGTCTATCAAGGGCAATGGTGTGTTGGTGACAACATCATATGTCAGATCCACAATAGTGTTTTCATCTTCTACAATTTGATCTGGCACTAGGAAAAAATTGACCGTCTTGACAAAGTAGGAAGTCATGCACATATAATGCCTCATGCGTATCTCCTTGTCGTCCTAAAAATTAGCCCAAAAATCTTCAATGTGGTGCAAGTGGGCGTATTCCCTTCCAAAAAACTTCTATAATTTGTTGTAGGGGTCCATTCTTGGTCTGGTCGTGTGGAGATCTATATTATACTCCATGATTTCCTTTTTTGAATACTCCGTACATTGGGGAGCTATGAGGGTGTACATTCCTTTCCCAAATGTGAGGGGATATGGTATCCTTGCCCGATGCTTTCCACTAAGGAGAGTGTGCACATTCTCTAACTGCCTAGAGACTTCCAACAAAATCAGCTGGTCATTTGGGTACCGAGGCAACTTGTATGGCCTTTCGGAGAAGCCCTCCGTTCTGATGTAAGTAAATTTTAGAAACTGTATAAATAGAAACCCAAACCTATGAATGAATGGACGATAATTTTGCGTGACTCTCCTCTCGAAGTCCCCTCCAAGGAGTCTAATAATATGCTCGATGAAGGCATCATTCACCCTACAGTAGTCTTTCCTGAAATTTTGATATTGTAGTTGTAGGTGCCTATCATATACTTTCAATTCCCTTCCCGGAGTTGGGCTCTGTGCAAAAAATAAACCTCTATAGGGAAATGGCCCGGCCGGGAGATACACCAAGTAATAGGTCATATAGAATTGAGAGAATTTCTTAAATGCCAAGAATTGCTGATACAAGTTGTCACTGATCATTTTGGCCCAATGGAACTTGGCCTTCCCTCTGATAATCTCCTTGATGAAATAAAACATCTAATCTTGAAAGTAAGCAACAATGGGAATGCCCATGACTCTACTGAACAAGGTTACCAGGTCATTATAATCTTCATAAAAGTCACTTCTAAACAACCCTTGGGGCACCTTGTTAGCGTTGCCCCTCATTTCCTTTAACCAGTATTGGTTAATTAGCTTTTTGCATTTTAGAGGGTCGACCTTCCACATATTTTATGCATATTCCTTTTGTGTATCTTCCATAGGGTCAAAGGTGGGAATACGAAATGTCTCCCCTATGTACCTAGCAGAAAGGCCTGCCAATACCCTACCTTCATGATCAATGATCCTTCTAGTTTTTTTCTGATAGGAATCCTTGCAAGCCATTACTGATTTTGGGGCTACCAAAGCGGGCAGGAAGCTAGCTGCCTTAGGTAAACCACTCTTTCTAATTTTCCTGGCATTATCTATGGTTGGGTTGTGATGACCCGCAGAAGAGAGGTTCTAATGACTTCGTGATGAAAAAGTATCCCACGAGATGCGCATGAAGGAAGGCTGGGGTTAGACAGCTGTTGAGGAACGACAAAAGCAAGGGTGTCACCCACAAGCGAAAACCCACGAGGGCTATGAGAATCCCTGTTCATCTTAGGATTTTCGTTAAGTTTTACATCGGTAGAAAAAAAGTGGCATCTACCCGCAAACGCAGACCCGCCAAGGGTGATGGCCGAGATTTTGATGTTAAAGTTTAGACTGCTAAGCCAACAATGGAGGAAGGCTTGCGGGCCGCAAGGGTGTGGATGCCCTAGTCAAGAACGACAACCACAGGGTTAAGTTTTTCGTGGCCATTAATGGCCGATTTTGGAGGTTTTTCAAGTTTTCAAAAGATGGGTTTTGAGTGAGATTTGGTGTTCTAACTGGTCTAAGGTTTTTTTCCTTTCAAGATTTTAACAGACTTTGTAAAACCCAATAAAAAACATAACCAGGGTAGCGGCGGAAAACCTACCTGAATATCCTGCAAAAACTCATAAAGATTCTGGTGTTTGCAATGTCTGAAATGACGAAAGGATCATACAGAGACGGAGGTGACGAAAGCTAGAAGAGCTCTGACAATTTCTCTGATCAATAGAATTAAAATGATAGGTCAACTTGGCTATTTATAGGAAATTGATCATTAATGACCCACATTAATTTCCCGTACAACATCTGGCGGGGTAGCTAGGAACGAAGTTTGAAACGATCGGTGGCAGGAAGGTCAGGTACCGCGACACAGAAAGCATCCCAATGATTGTTGTTTGGCAGGTTAGAAAAGGGAACACTGCCAGCTGATGTGGGGCCCACCATGGCCCCACACAGGAGGACGCCCTGATTTGGCCACCGCTGAAACAACGAAAGTAAAAGGGAATCCCACTAAGGGAAACCCGCATGGATGGACCCACAAAGCGCAAGGGATGGAAGTTTCAATGACTTACGGAAAACTGCTAGAGGAACCCCACCAAGGTAAAAGACTTAGAATTTTCTTGGGTGGTGAACTTTTTTCAACTCCAAATGATGACTTTGG
Source organism: Sequoia sempervirens (assembly GCA_007258455.2). Classification (NCBI taxonomy): domain Eukaryota; kingdom Viridiplantae; phylum Streptophyta; class Pinopsida; order Cupressales; family Cupressaceae; genus Sequoia; species Sequoia sempervirens. The sequence continues at coordinate 19,389,434 of VDFB02047230.1, read as the reverse complement.
GACTCCCTGACCATGTGGATCTCAAAACAGGGGGCACGTAAAATGAGGAAAAGGAAAAAAGTGACCTATCGAAGGTGAAAAAGAGAGGGTCCCCATTCCGAATGGGGCGTGTGTGCTATAGGTACAAAAAATGGTGACTCTGCTGGGAGAACACTCTCAAGCGTTCTAAGGATAAAGATTCATTCTGAACCCAGAATCTCTGGTTTCGCAGAACAGGAGCTAGTTTCCATGAGTGAACTGAGGAACTCGAAGGAGATCAAGGATCCTTAATTGAATCTGATCATGGGAATGTCTCAAAAGTGTGTGTATGGTGAGTTCATACCCTTTCCTCAGAGACTATAACAAACAAATGTTAATCAAGCAAAGCAAGCTACATAAATTTCCTAACCCCAAAAGTAACCTAGACATTGCTCCACTGCCATCCAGACATCCATAGCCCTGAAAGAGTTGTTGTTGTGACCCCACAAACATTGCTCTATTGCTAGCCGGGCGTCCATAGCCCCAATAGAGTTGTTCGCACACCCACACGGTTTCCTTATTTTCATCACTTTCTTTCTTTTATTTCTTTTCAGATATTTTCTTTTGATGCTCCTTCTTTTGATCAACCGTGTAAGCATCATAGCTTACTGTGGGTTTGGAATCACAGTGGTCACTGGAGCAAACTTAATATTTTTCACTTGCCTTTCCCTCATAACAGCCACTAACTCTTCGAAAACCAAATTAATGTGCATTCTGTGTATGATCTGAGATGGGTGTGAAAGGATTTAACCAAGGGTCCCATTCTAGTTCAAGTCAGAGTTGAAATAAGGAAACCACTCCACAGAAGTGATCAAAAAAATAGTTGGGAGTGAATATTTATTTAGAGAACACAAAAAAGCGGGTAACAAAATGAAACGCTTGTCAAATCGAGCACAACCACCACATCAAAAACAAAGGAACACCCCCAACAAAAAAAAGCAGCTGGGAGAATGAGAAAAATAAAAGCGAGAACATAACAACAAAGCAAAGGAAACCTAACTAACCTATATACAAGTATTTACAAATACGAGCTTAGAAGAGCTCAGGCAAGGAAGTAATGCTTGAGGTGTTTCCCGTTGACAGGAAATGAGACATCTTCACCAGTTACTGTCTTGAGGCAGAAAGCATTATCTCCTAAAATCTCATAGATTTGAAAGGGGCCAAGCCAAAGCTTGTCGAATTTTTCATGTCCCCATTTCCTTTCATGGGCCTTGTCCCAAAAAGGACTAAGTCAGCAATCTTAAAGGCCTTAACTTTGGGTCAACGATCGAACCATGTTTTGACTATGCTCTGATGTTTGGAAAAAATTTAAATATCTTGGTCACAAAATTCTTCTAAGTTGAGCAATTTAGCTAAACAGGCTTCTAGATGGTCTCCCTCTTCGTAAAAGGTGTTGATAAACTGGAGGGTAGGAATCTTCAGATGCACGGGAAACACAAGCTCCAAGCCATAAACAAGATGGAACGGGGAATCACCCAGGGAGGCCTTATGGCCTATACGATCTACCCAAAGGAAAAATCATAGCTGGTAGTGCCAATCTTTCGGGTTTTTGTCAAGCGGCTTCTTGATCACGGTTATTAGATTTTTGTTTGTTGACTCAGCTAGGCCATTGCCTTGGGGGTAGTAATTGGATGAGAACTTAAGGGAAATTCCATAATCAAAGGCCCAACTAGAAAATTTGAGTGAGGAAAAGGCAGAATCATTATCACAGACGAGAGCATAAGGGAAACCAAAATGATTGAAAATAAAGCTTTCAAGAAAATTAGTAAGCACCTCAGTAGTGCATTTCGTACATGCAATTGCTTCTGTCGATCTAGTATAGTAATCAAAAGTAGTTAGAATGTACTTGTGACCTGCAGAGGATGGTGGGCTTACTAGACCGATGAATTCAAGACCCCACTAAGCGAATGGTCTTACCTCTAGGACTAGTTTTCGTTCTTTGCTTGTAGCAGTCTGGCACACATGGCAGGTTCAAACATGATTGTGAGCATCCTTAAACACTGTCGGCCAATAGTACCAGGCCCGTAAGATTTGGTGAGCGGTTGAAGGGCCTAACCCATGACCAGTGCCAAATTTATCATGGAACTCTCTTAACACTAGTGCTACCTCTTCTTTCCCAAGGCATCTAAGGTAGACCCCTTCATGGTTCCTCTTGTATAGTATCAAACCCTGCAACATGTAGCTGTTGCTTTTCAGTTGGAGGGCATGCTTCTATACTCTCTGTAGGTTGGGTGGGCACTTGTTATTCAACAGGTAGTAGACTATGTCGTTGTACCATTCCTCGAGGGAGACATCTGCTTGTTGGTACTGCTGTACAGAGAGCTTGGGTCCTACTTCAGCTATTGTTTTAGCTATCGTGCAAGTGAGGGCCTACCCTTAGACCAGCTTCATGGGTTGTATCTCCATATCATATTCCTACAACAAGGTGACCCATTTTTCTCTTCATTCTCCTAACTCATTCTGCATCAGCAAAGTTTTTACTGCTGGATCAGGCACAATGGAAAATACCTTGTTCCACAAGATGTAGTGTCTAAATTTCTTGAATCCTCTGACTAGGGAATATCCCTATTTCTCTACATTGTGATTGAGTTATACATCTTTTAATGGAACACTCATGAAGGAAATAGGGTGCTCACTTCCTTCATTGTCCTTCTGAGTTATTATGTTGGCGCAAGAGTGGTCTGAAGCAAAGGAATAAATGTAAAATGGCTTCAAGTAATATGGGCTAACCAACACTGGCACATTGACAATTGCTTTCTTAATTTCCTCAAAGGCCTGCTTCACCTCTGGAGTCCATTCAACTTTGGCATCCTGCTTCAACATAGCATTAAGCGGCTTAACTATCTCAGCGAAGCCAATGATGAATTTTTTGATGAAATTTATCTTTCAAAAGAAAGATTTTGGCTCCTTGCTGCTTGGCAGCTGAATCTTTAGAATGGCTTGAATGCACTCAAGGTCAATTGAGATTCCTCTCTCTAAAATTACGTGACCCAACAGTTTACCCTCTGTGACCCCAAAGATGTACTTCTTTGGATTCAGGGAAATCCAAAATTCCCTACACTTCTGAAAAACTTTGCATAGATTAGCAACATGATCATCTCGATTCTTTGAAAACACCATGAGATCATCCATGTAGATGATAATTCACTTTCCAATCAAATCTTTAAAGGCAATATCCATTGCACATTGGAATGTATCACCTGTGTTAATCAATCTGAATGACATTCTTTGATATGCGAAGGTTCCCCATTTGGTGGTGAACGATGTTTTATGCCTATCCTCATACTGTACCATTACCTAATTATAACCAGAGTAACTATCCAAGAAGGACATCATTTGGGATCCATTAACTACCTGCAACACTTTGTCCAATGATGACATCGGGTAATTATCCTTTTTTGAGGCTCTATTCAGGTTACAAAAGTCTACACACAATCTGATTTCTCTGTTCTTTTTCCTGATCGGAACCAAATTATCCACCCACGTGGAGTGCTTGATTGGAAATATAATCCTAGTGGACAACAATTTCTGGACTTCCTTGTAGATGATGGGTTCCAATAATGCATTGATAGGACATTGTCGCTACCGAAATGGTCTCACATCCGACTTGAGAGGGATAGTGTGTGTGATGATCGAGGTGTCATACATCTTCAAATCCTCATAGCTCCAAGTGACCATGTCATGGTACTTGCGTAGGGCGTCAATGATCCCTTTCTTCTCTTCTTGCGTGCATACTTTTCTAATGAATGCATTTTTAACCTTCTTGGTTGTTCCAAGATTATGAGTGTCACACTGATTATTGATGGAATCCTTCTTTGCTCATAGATCCTGGTCTCTGATATGATCTAAATCAAATATACACTCAAGCTGAACCATACCCCATGGAATCGTGTTGGTCTCGAGGTTGATGAACCCTTCAATATCTATTTTAGCCTCTTTAGGCTCTCCCTTGTCAATTATTTGAGTTGCAAACACATCAGAGCTAGTGATGAAATCTAATATGTGCATGTCACCATTGAACACTTGAAATTTGTTGATATTATCAGGCACCGATGGAGAGGAGGTAAGCTCAATAGTGAATTTTCTCAAGCCTGACAGGGAAAGGGGCTGAAGGGTGCTAGCAACTTGGGCTAAGGCATCAACCGTATGGTTCTTGGAGTAAGGGATTAATTGGATATTAAATGCATCCAAGCCTTCTATGAGGTCCCAAACTCTATGCCTATAATTAGCTAGTCTCCTGTCATGGCAGGAATATGCTTTTCTAACCTACTTTACTACTAGTTTTGAGTCACCAAAGACTTGCAACATCTTGACCATGGACTAATGCTTTGTACTCCACTACATTATTTGTACAGTAAAATTGGAGCCTATGAGAAGCAAAGTACGTCTTACCTGTGGGACTGATGAGCTCAAACCCAGCTCCTATTCCTTGCTTGGATATATAGCCATCAAAGCACAACATCCAAAACTTAGGGGATTCTTTAACTCTAGGGCTGGTCATACATCCATCTTTACTTAGCTGCACATTTGTATCAACAACTTCTGGAAAAGGAATGACTTCAACATTATTGTGGTCAGGACGTCCTGTTGTGAGCTCCTCTTCGAGTGTGACTTGTCCTTTGATATGCTCAACTGTTGTTTGACAAAGACAACATTCAAATTTTGAGTGGGAAACATTGTGCACCTGACACCAACTGGGTAATAGGAGCTCTTGGAAGTCCATCCTCACCCCTAGGTTGAGTTGATATTGCACACACTTTTCCATGAAGTCCTGGAATCCATCTAATAACCCTATATTACCATCATCATAGGATTCTTCATCATCTGACTCAATTAGTATTTCTATGATCTGAGGTGCGTAGGCCAAATCAGCAGGAGGACTACATAGCACAAGAAGGACCTCTTCAGTCACCTCCTCTTCTTGGGACTCTGATTCTTCTTGGTAAGCCATAGGATAGTAATTGCCCAACTCTTTTCAACAAACAACACCTCATTGGTGTTGTTATACTCTGTAATCATAAATTCCATGCGTGGCTCCTGGTCGGATCTGATTTGGCAGCCCCTTCCAGGGCAACCACATGTGAGAAAAGTCAGTCACAACATATCCATTCAATGCCTTGGTAAAGTCCCTTCCCAGTATTATGTCGTACGTGTCCGGAATATCTACAACTTGAATGTCGATGACTTGCTGCACCCTTGGGTTGGCATCGATTTGCATAGGGATTTGGTTGATTTCACCAACTATACTCACCTTTGTTTTATCCAGTTGGGTCACCTTCTGCTAGGAAGGAGTGGGGACTATTCCCAATGCTTTACATACAACAAGCGACATAACATTTGTTGATGCTCCTGAATTGAGTAGAAAAATGTGTAGGTTCTTCCCAAATATCCTGATGGTGGTGAGGAAGGGCAGTGCTTCTAACTTCCCTTGGAACAAGCCCATGGGTGTGTCTACCTAAGCCACTTGATTTTTATCTTTCTCATTAGTCCTATCCTTAGTTGGCACTTGGCTTTGCTCCTTGGCAGGTTGCTTTCCCGTTTGCTGATTTGAGGGGGCATCCATTTTCTTGCCTAAGATTTCCTTAATCACATGCTCATTCTTTTATTCATCAAAGGAGCCTCTCTTAGCAAGTATCTCTTGTGTTGACTTGGAAGAGGTAGTCCCATTAATCATTCTAAAGAAAGAATTCCTAACTGCTGGGACTTTGAGTAACTCAAATGCTGACAGACTGATTTTGACCTTTTTAAATTCTTCGGCTACATATTCGCCCATTTGTTCAATTTTAGCCTCAAAGAATTTTCCTTGGGAGGAGCTAGCGGACTAGTTTTGTACTTGATTTGACTGCTTATTTTTATTGACATATTGAGTGGGAATATGGGGATAACCAGATCTATTGCTAGCATTTCGGTCAGGTGGAGTGCTAAAGTTATTAGGTGGAATGGAAGATGTGAATGGGCCACCTGATTTCCTATTTCTTAAGTTATAGAGGGTCACTATTTGGTGAAACATTTCAACTTCATCCTCGCGGGACTCTATGTCATCTACTAGACCATTGTCTACTAAATTCAAAAGCTGAGATAGAGTGTTTTCGTTACTTACCTCTTTTGCTTCTTCGTCCTTTGTGGCAACAATCTCCCTTTCATGCGCATTGCTTTCACTCCGTGGAAAGGGGGCTTGATTGACCACGGGCACAAAAGAGTCGTATGGTTTGGATGGCACCAGATCTTTGCAACCAACACCATCCACAACATTCTGAACCTCTACTTGAAAGATTTCCACAGCTTTCTGGAACTTTGGGATATCCAACTCGGAGTTCCTATTTGTTTTGTGGATCCAACACCATCCAGACAAGGCTAACTCAGCCAAATACACCCCACTGGTTGTCTTTTTTGTGCCGAAAGGCTGATCAAGAGGGGTAGGAACACCTTCGTTATTTGGCCTTGTATTCCATGTCTGGCCCTATCTCTGTGATAGTCTCCTTTTGAAGTTCTGGTTGGAATTTTTTCCTCTTTCATAATTCTACCCGGATGAGGTACTCGTATCACGGTTGTCTCTATTATCCCGATTGAGGTTGGTTTGAATGCTCCGTTGGGAAGCTTGCAGCTAATTGTTCTAATTCCTTAAGTGGGTCATCTCTATTGACATTTTCTTAATCATCTCTGTCAACTCATCTATCAGATCCTTCTTTGCATTGTTTGGCTGTGATGCCTGATTCTGAAGGAAGATTGGTTGCACTGTTGGTCAGTTTTGTTGAACGAGTGGGAACTCGAGCCCTTGTAAATATGTAGGTACTTGAGGTTGTTGAGGATAGACTTGATATTGCGGCAATTGTAAATAATGAGGTACTAGGGGCACCTGATTTAGTGGATGTCCTGGATGAGGGACCATGGGTAGCTGTGGAACTTGGTTCATGATTGGCATGTGGTGTGCCAAGGCTTGGGTGAGTCCTTGGATTTACATTGGGTGAGTAGCTGGCCCCAAGGAAGGCAATGAACCAACAATATTTTGTCCCAAGTTTGTACTGGTTGTAACCACCTCAGCATAAGCTTCCACCAAACTGGCGGGAGGTGGTCGCATCCTCTTTACTAGTGTAGATGTGAGGTTATCCAAGGCAACATAGTAGACCAATCGAGCTGAAGGATCATCAACTACGTAGGGAGCTTGCAATCTCATATATGCACGGTGAAATCGATCGTTGAAGGAGCTGATTGGTTCGTTGACTTCCCTCTGAACAACCATGAATTGTTGATATAGTTCAAAAGGGCTGATAGGAATCTTGAATTTTTGTAGGAAGGCATTCTTCAAGAGATCCCAAGTGGTAATGGACCTCGTTGGAAATTTGATGTACCAATAAAAGGCCTTTTCTCCAAAAGAGTAAGGTAAGATCCAACAAGCTACATCTTCCTAATCTATTTGCATGTCTTTCAATGCTGTTTGAAATATTTTGATGTGTTCTTTTACTATCCTCTACAGGTCTCGAGGGTGGAATTTCGTGTAGAAACCCTTTGGGTTATTTGGCATATCATGGTAGACTTGGAAGGACAGCGGAGAAGGATTATTTCCCAACCAAGCCATGATGGGAGGTGGAGGTTGTGCTTGATGTGCAACAGTAGCTTGGGGCTGTAAAGGAGCAACAACACTTGTGACAACTCCTTGAACTTGAAGAGCAGGGGCAGGGGCATCGCCCTAGCTATGGGAATTGAGCAGTTGGAAGGTAGCTTGGGGCGGCTGAAAAGAGGAAGTGGATGCTTGAAAAGAATGATGAGTGTGGTGCGGATGGGTGGAAGGGAGAGGTGAGGATGGAGGAGACGTGGATGGAGTGGATGAGGTTGATGAAGTTGCTTCCCCTCTTTTAGCTCTCTTAGCCTTGGTAGGGGGCTGTAGCTCTTGAAATTCCCCTTGGTTAGGTGTAGATCTTAGTATTCTTTGGAATCTTTTTAGGGGAGAATGAACCAATTTGATCCAGCTTAACAAAAGGGATACCCTCCTTCTAGCATCAGTTCTGTTGATGGGTGTTTTAGCACTTCTCAACACAGGTAATACATAAGTGTATCACCTCTCTTGAAAGACAATCTCCTACAAACAAATTGTAGAAAACTATCCCAAGGTCTCTCGGATGTCAGGTCATGACTTGCTTGGAATGTCTCAGTTGGTTCATGTGATTTGTTGGTAATCACAGGGAAGCCTTACGTATGTTAAGTTGGAGGGAGATTGGATCCTTAAATGGAGTTTGTGAAATTATGAAATGATGTTCTATTGCTGCAAGTTCAAGATAGCAGTCTAAAACTCCATCTTTGACATCAGATTTGGCTTTATGATGATGCTAGAACTTGGTTTCTAACTTCTACTTCAAAGAAAGATCAAAAGGGAAGGGAAAGATGTGAGTTCCTAGGCCTCAAACTACTAATGAACATTGATAATGGAGGATAGTACAGTGGAAAAACTTCCTGAAACTAAGTTCCACTTAACCAAATCAGCTAACAGTGTCATGAAACTAGTGCTATCTTCTAAGGTCTGCAAATTTTCAACTGTTCATTCACCATGTGGCATGATTAAAAAGATGAAATTTAAGTGTAGCAATGAAGTTATGTTCAGACTAGCTTTGCACTATTGTTTATCATCAACAAACAACAAAAAGCATGAACAAGGAAGGGCATCAACACAACAGTATTCTTCATCATCAATGAACAACATTCACTAAACTACGAAAAGCGTGCAAAATACATAGAACAAAAAATTAAATCTACTCAAATATATCAACTATGAGGAGATGAATCATGAAACATGAGAGAAACTCAAGAATCCACCAAAGGTAATGAATTTCTATTGAAATTTCAGCAACATGTCATTACAACATCTCAACTCTATCTTTGAAAATGAGAGGAGACCCCCTATTTATAGTTTTCCAAAAGAAAAATGAATGGCCAAGATTTAATCTCATTGTGTGGCCAAGATTCATTACAAATTAGGGTTTCACCTACCCCCAATATTTCACAATTTAAAAATACATTCCTTGTGTTTTTTCGTATTTTGTCCTCTAGTGCTCTGTCACTGTACCACTTTTGTCTTTTAGTAGTTTTCCCTTTTTTTTGTAGCTACACTGTGAGGAACTCATCATCAATGACAAAATTTCCTTGATTCTTATGGATAGTGGCCTACTTCACGAATTTTCCCATCAGTGCCTAAATTTTATCCCACTCCATGATGTCCAATTGAAGCACTTGGAATTTCAGCTTCTATGATCTACCCGTGATCAGCTCCCAATTCTTTGTACACTTAGGTGTGTTCTTGATTACATGCTCTGATTTGGGAGAAGGCTCGAGAAACAAAATCCATAAAGTCTGGTGTTAATGAATCTGTGGCTGCATTCTCCATTTTCTAGTGGAAATACAACCTAATCTTTTCTGGATCTAGCTTGATAGTGAGCATGTTGTAATCTATCATAAGCTTCAGGTATCCTCACTGTCTATCTTGTGTTCCTTGACCCATTAAAGGTCAAGTTCTACCTTGTGGAGTACTCTTTCTAGGACGTATCATCTATGATCTAGGCCCATATTCCACGTATCTACTAGCCAATGGTCATCCTTTAGTAGGGTCATCTCCTTCTCCCAAGTCCTCTCGGGCATCTTAAGGATGGCCTCAAGCTTAGGATATGTAATGCTATATAATTCAAAGAACTTATTACAAATTCTTTCTGTGCCCTTGAGCTACTTTTGCACTTCCCAGAACTTGTTGGCCATTTGGATGACATGGCCAATGCCCATATCACCATTGTAGAGCATGCGCTGGAACCACTCTTCAGTAGCCTTGGTCCAGTTCTTTCTCTTTTCTAACTTGCTTATGTGATCTTTGGAGAGAAGCAGGGGTGGGGCTGACGAAGACGTTGGTGCCTCCTTAGTGGATGACCACTGTTTAATTGTAGGCAGTGAGGTCCACCACTTGTGCTTTGAACTCCTCCTTAGAGGATTGATCCTTGCTCATTTGATGGAAAATTGGCAACCGATCCCTAGAGCTGATCAATCTATTGTTCTCTCGTAGCAGTACCCAAGTCAAAGGTAGAGATATTATAACTTACCCCCTTTCCTCTATCTATTACTGAGGTGGAAATTTGCACTTTCCTTGATCCAGATACATCCATTGTGATATGGGATCGGACTCTCGGCTTCTTTTCCTTCTTCATTCCTATTTGGGCTCGTGCTAAAATAGCCTCTAGTCTTTCCTTCAAATCCATGAGAATAGGGGTCTTCTTTTGTAGCTACTTTTCCAACCAATCAGGCATTTGAGATCCCTCCTTTGGTGATTCATGATCACCTTCTTCTCTTTGAATGTGTTGGATCTCCCTTTCCTCGTGATCCAAGGCTTCTTGTTCTATTTTTTCTTCTTCTTCATTTTAGTCTTGAATTAATATGGCCCTTTCTTCATTGGGCCTGGTAGCAGCTGTGTTTTCTTTTATGGTTGTCCTCCCCTTCAAGTAACCTTTCTTCTTCTTGCTCAAGCTCTACATGGTGTTCTAGCTCAGGGCTCTTTTTCATTCTAGTATCTTCCTTAGGCTTATTCTCTTTTTCAATTTCAACTTCTTTATTTCCCTCCTTCTCAGGAGGTATTTCTTCCTCTCGAATAGGGCCCCTATCTCGTCCATCTATTGGAGGCTCTATAGATATTTCCATGGCCTCATCAGTTTCCTCTTTTTCTCCAAAGGGTTGCTTCTCAACCTCTTCCCCAACATCCTTGAGTTGTTTGGACAAATTCTCCTCAAGCTCTTGATAAGAGGATTCTACTATATACTTGGCACTGGGGTTCTCAATATCTTCTTCTAAGGACTGTGACCTTTCTTCTTCATATGCCACCTCATCTATAGTCACATTATGATGTTGTAGGTGCTCATGGTAGTCCTCATTAAAGGGGTCATTGAGTTCCTCATCTATACCTTTAACAACCTCCCTTTATCATCTTTTTATTTCTTTTGAGATTTGCATGGTCACTTCCATTTTTGGTGGTTTTGTCAGAGGAGGGATGGGAAGGCCAACAACAGTTTGAGACATAGTAGCTTGGACAATAGGATTCATCAAAACCCAAAGAGCTCGATGGGTATGCTTTGCATATGTCTTGCAAAATCTTCTGGTAGGGTGAGAGTAGGCATTGTAGTTGTGGTTGTTTTAGGGACTGCAGTTGAGGGGGACATCGAGGAAGATGAAAGTGGGGAGGTTGTAGTGGAAGATGCATCTTGCACCGTGGTTGGAGTAGTTGGCAAGGTGGATGCAAGGTGAACTGAGATGTCTACCGTGGGAGGAGAGGAAACATGCAATGCTTGGAATGTGGGATGAGGAGGAGTAGCAGTGGTAGTGGTGGTGACGACAAGAGCAGAGGTGACAGGTGGTGAATTTGGTTGCTCAGCCTCTTCCTCTCCTTCATGTAGTGGGTCCTCCTAGATTGTGGGAATCTTAGAGAATCTGCCTAACTTATTTACCTTCTTCGAGGTCTCACCTTCTGAGGCCTTCTGTATATAAACCTTATGCTTAGGCTGGAATTTTGACACTTCTTTTCTTTTCCTTGATCTGGTAGCGGGAGGAGATTTTGGGGCTTCCTCAACTGGGGAAGCGGTAGCTCCACTATCTGTTTTTCTCTTGAGCTCATCTTCGAGCTCGTTGTATGTCAAAGTGGCCCCCTGGAGCTTCAACTGAGCAATCTGAGCATCAATCCATTGTCTTGTTCTATGATCCACTGGTTTCTTTACAATGTCGAGGTAGTTGACCTCCTCTTCATTCCAGTCTATCAAGGGCAATGGTATGTCTGGGACAACATCATATCTTAGATCCCCAACTGTGTTTTCATCTTCTACAATCTGATTTGGCACCAGGAACAAATTGATTGTCTTGAAAAATTAGGTAGTCATACGCATATAATGCCTCATGCGTATCTCCTTGTTGTCCCGACAGTTAGCCCAAAAAAATTCAATGTGGTGTAAGTGGGTGTATTCCCTTCCGAAAAACTTCATTAATTTGTTGTAGGGGTCCATTCTTGGTCTAGCTATGTGGAGATCTAGATTATACTCCACGATTTCCTTTTCTAGATAATCCACACATTGGGCAACTGCGAGGGCATACATTCCTTGCCCAAATGTGAGGGGATAGGTTATCCCTTCCTGATGCCTTCCACTGAGGAGAGTGTGTGAATTTTATAACTACCTAGAGACTTCTAGAAAAATCAGCCTGTCATTTGGGTATCGAGGAAACTTGTATGGCCTTTCGGAGAAGCCCTCCATTCTGATGTAAATAAATTTTGGGAACTGTATAAATAGAAACCCAAACCTGTGAATGAATGCATGGGCATTGTACGTGACTCTCCTCTTGAATTCCCCTCCAAGGAGTCTGATAATATGGCCAATGAAGGCATCGTTCACCCTGCAGTGGTATTTCTTTAAATTTTGATATTGTAGCTATGGGTGCCTATCATATACTTTCAATTCCCTTCCTGGAGTTGGGCTCTATGCAAAAAATAAACCTCTATAGTGAAATGGCTCGACCAAGAGATACACCAAGTAAGAGGTCATATAGAATTGAGAGGTTTTCTTGACTGTCAGGAATTGTTGATGCAAGTTGTCACTGATCATTTTGGCCCAATGAAACTTGTCCTTCCCTCTGATAATCTCCTCGATGAAATAAAAAATCCAATCTTGAAAGTAAGCAGCAGTGGGAATGCCCATGACTCTTCTCAACAAGGTTACCGGATCATTATAATCTTCATAAAATTCACTTCTAAACAACTCTTGGGGCACCTTGTTAGTGCTACCCCTCTTTTCCTTTAACCAGTATTGGTTAATTAGATTTTTCCATTTTAGAGGTGGTCGCGCCCACAAAAGGATATGAAAATCACAGTAAAACCTATCCTGGGAATTGGGCATTCCAACAGGTGACTAATATCTCTTTATGGACGTTCATTTACTTGTCAAACCAGGGAACATATACTTTGAATGGAGCAGCACAATATATGCACTAAGAACTAGTTTCAGTCACAACTTAACAGAAATAAATACTTGGAAAGAATTCTATCTACGCTACAGGAAGGTAATGCAAACCTATCTTAACTCAACCATGATTTAACCAAAGCAGTAAGCATAACAGCTACAACTGAGACACAAACTTTGAACTGGCCTTATGCTGCAGGAACAGGCACAGGGCTGGATTCCTGATGCTGCAGGAATAATATAAGACTGAGTTTGTATGAAAACTTCAAAGATGAAATCTAACTGATGATCAACAGAAAAAGAACAACTAACTAACTAGCTACAGATACTTACTAAGTGGGCCCCCTTAGCAAGCATCTACTGATTACACAAGTGTTGAACTCAGAACTTCATCAAACTTTATTCATAAACTCAGAATGGTGTACATTGCTTTGTTGATATGAAAACTAACAACAAACTCTGTCTCTTATCAAACAGATTCTGCTTTTGATTATTATCATACTGACTCTTACATGATATCTTCTATTTCCCTATCACTATGCTTCTATCTTACTTCTAACCATCCTCTTGCTCACTCGCGCAGGAGGAGCACTTATTTAAAAGTCAGGAGAACAACTGACTAGTCCTAACAAAGAAAAACGTGGAAGTAAAATGTATCCCAAAATCGAGGAACATACTTCATAAATGAATTTATCCATTCAACCCGATCCAGAGAGAATCTAGCACTCCACTCTCTCCAGATTGACTGTCATTAAAAATCTTTCCAACGGTTTCGGCCAAAGAGTCTTCGCCAAAGCTTCCTCGAAGTCGTGCAGGAAATAGACTTTACTGCAAGGCTAAGATCGGCTGTGCTTGACTCGATCAACTTTCTTCAACAACCTATGAAACACAAGGTAACAGATGCGAAAGAAAAGGCACATGGCACATACACAATATCCGTTCATTAATCACATATTTAAATCTATTTCATCATTCAAAAACCATATGCGATATACCACTCATTTAGGGAGTCAACAAGGTAATAAATATAGATAAGACAACACAATAGGCTGCAGGATCATGAAAGTGTATTGCTACAAGATATCCCAATAAAAGGTTTCAAAAGAGTTTAAACAACCACAAATAACGAAAGTGAAGGTATTAAAAGTTCATTATGATATCCAAACTATGAGCACATTTTGGGCTCATCATTTGCCCCCTACTTAGCCCAATGCTGGTCCTCCAGCATTAACTTTCTGGGTGGTCTCCCTAAAATCCGTGGTTGCAGCATGACTCTGAAATGGAGTTTTCCAAACTTGTAATAAAAACCTCTGTAAGTCTGCCACCTTTCATACCTAAGAGCTTCTGAATTGTCATTAATATTTGTAGCCTAGTAAGGATAAAGGGGCCACATTAACACAGGAGGTCTGAATGTCAATGGCAACCACAGTTCAAATCTCTTTTGAAGTCCCAACTGTATATATCTACTTGATCGTTTAAGAGCTGCTGTGTAATTTAAGGGACTGTGAGGCTCAGACTTTCTTAGCCCAACAGTTAATCTTTCCCACCTTTTCTCACTTCTGGTGTATGACAGTCTCCAAAACGAATATGGTTGTTCCTGAAATTCATCATATACATGTTTCCTGAGATCAAATATTTTCACCCTGGTTGTATTATTATGAATGCCATATGTTAGAGTAAACCAGGATTTCAACATTGCATGGGGGTTTGAACTTTGAGGGCGCAAAGGGACAGGCTCATTCCTTTCGGTTTCCTCATATGTTTCCCATTGTCTGCCATAATTTGCTTCATTTGTTGCCCATGACATAAATGATCTCAAATGGATGTCACCAATATACAGAAGAGGGTTCCATTCTGTTTCAAATGGAATTAAAAAGCCGTGTAAATAAAATTCACACAGAGAATTTCTTAACCAATTAGGGGCTGCCTGGTATGCGTCGTAGAATTCTTTAGCAGTGTGGAGTATAGGATCTTGATTTCTAGAAATTCTCATTAGTTGGAACCATAAGAATTGTTCCTTAAGGCACAAAGCATAAACTCTGGGTGGTGGTCTGCATTCCATAATCTGGCCAGCTACTTTTAACATTTCATCCATTTTTCCTTGTAACTCAAGAATTTCCTGTTTCTGACTTTCAATTTCCTTTTTCAATTTCTTCCTTTCTTCCTCCCATAGACTTTGTTGCATGTCAGTCTGGGCTAGGTGTCAGAAAGTCAGGGTTTGCAATGTAACTGATTCCCAGTTAGCTTTGACATATTCTAGAAACTCAATAAAAAATGTCTTCTTATAAACCACAATGGCTTGACAATTCGCAGGGGGAAATGTAACTTCACTGGCCACATCCAATTGTTTAGTCTGTTCCTGCTCTTGCTGCAGGATGAATTCTTGTTGCCACAGTGGAGAAGAATGTTCTTCCTCCGAAATTTGCATAGCAGCGGCAGCCAAGTCATCAAGACTTGGTACCCCTTTTTCATTGTGCTCAATTTCCTTTGTCTCAGTTTGTTCTTCTTCAGGAACGAATGAACTTTGTGCAACATTCTTAGACACATTCTGAGAAACATCAAATTTAGACTCCACGGACTCTTCTGAAATTACAATAACCTCTGGTTGAGGTGAAACAGGGGAGGTCTTACATTGTTTCCTTGTGGAAACTCTTCTTGGCACTGGTGCGACTGTAGGAGGTGTTCTTGTAGCCTTCCTTTTTCCAGACTATTTAGAGGGTTCTGCCCTGCCAGAGGACGATGGTGAACTAGTGATAGCAACAGGTGTTGCTGTAGGAGAGACGGCTGTAGGGGAAGATGCTGCAGGAGAAGGGAATTTCCTTTTCTGAGAATGAGGGTCAGACTCTGGGGTTTGTTCCACCCTAGATGACTCTCCTGCCTTCAATTTTCCCTTCTCTCTCCTAGTGGCAGACCTAGTTTGTACCCAGGCAGAGGATTCTGGTGTGAGGCTACAGGAACAGGCGCTACAAGAGCAGATGACCCTTGCCCTGTTCTTCTACTGGTAGACGCAATTTCTTCTCTCTTTTTCTGAGGCTGTGAGGTAAGTACCCTAGGGGGTTGTGGAACTTGCAAGCTCTTTTGGGCAACGAATTGTTGCCAGGAAAGAGGTGAGACATCTCTCAAGGAGCGTTCAATCAATAATTTGATAAGGCCATGGTGAGCAATAGAATTATCTTTCCCCTGTTGGGTTCCATTGGCACTTTGTTCCAGAAATTTTAACAAGAAATTTGGTACATTTACAACTAACCCATGCCTCATATGACTTAATAATTTGAAATGGTGAGAATGCAAGTAAGAGAAACGGCCTTCACAGGTTAAATACCTGATTATGTAAGCAGCGTATTCTGAATAAGGAGGAGGCAATGATACTCGCTTGCATCCCTGCTTGGAGACTTCTAAAGGTCCATCAGTGGGTATTGAAAATTCAGCCCTTGCAGAAGCAGCATCCGAAGAAAAGTTTTCTCCAACGGCTGGAAGCCTGGTTACTTCAGCAATTCTTTCTTCAGTTACAACAACCGTCAAACCCCATACAGTAGCCTCCCCTTTAGAAAGGGTTCTCAAAAATTTGCCAGCAGCCTCCTCATCGAAAGCATTTAAACTCAAGAAATAATTTAACCATCCACAGAGGCTAAATGCCTGGACTGTTTGAGGATTTTGCAATAGCAACTCATGAGCTACAGGCTCATGACGCACCAGCTGACCACCCATGTTCACAGTTTTCCCTTAGCTGAACTCAACTCCCTGCTGAAAATTCAAAAAAATTCCTCTCTGCTTCCCTTCCTATTCTAGTTTTTCTCTTCTGTCGGGCCGTCACATTTCTCTCTTTTCCAAAAATGAACTTTTGAACAAGCAGTTTTGATTGTGATTACAAGAAAAACATACAATGAAAAAGACATGCGATCATATTTGGAAAGTACCAGAAAAATAATAAAGAAAGGTTATTTGAGCAGTTGTGGCAGCAACGAAAAGACAGGTTTTAAAAGATGGATTACCCCGCCCCCTACTTAGAGTATGACGTGTCCTCACATGTACTAAAGAATAGGCGGAGATCAGGTAATAATGACTGCTACGAACATAATAGTAAATGAATAGAATAAAATAAATCAAATATGCAATAACAAAAGATATGGCGTACCTTCGATAAATGCATGTACGTGTGAAGAAAGATGACGACTTCTTCATAAAGTGACAGTTGGAAATGATATCATAATTAAGGGCAATACGGATGAATGAGGCAAATAGGTGACGTGGGTGGACGAGATGAATGGATGGAATGGATGGATGAGATGGATGGATGGAAGATAAAGAAGTGAGATGTGGCGACAAGTGGAAATGAAGAAAAAGGGGTTTCCTTAAAAAGAAAACCTTTATTATGAGCATGCTTTTCAAAATTACGGTGAAGCTGTAGGAGAAAGGCTAAAGCCTTCTGCTGCAGGAAGAGTAGCGGCAGGATCCCGAACGAACTACTGCATGAATTCTTCTTTTGAGACCGGTTTATGGTACATCCGGAGGCGGTGTCCATTAACTAACAGCTTGAATCGAACATGATCAATTGTAACAAGTTGAACTGTACCATTACCAAATACATTCTCAATTTCATACAGCCCCAACCATCTGGTCTATAATTTCCCTGGACTATCCTTATACCGTGAGTCATAAAGTAGAGCCCAGTCTCCTACTTTGAATTTCTTTTCCTTAATATATTTATCATGCCACCTTATTCGTTGATTCTGTATCATCTCAGTGTGTTGCAGGGCATGCTTTCGGAGTTCATCCAGAGCATTGAGCTGCATGATTATGTCCTTTTGTGCATCTGTTAAATCCATGTCCAGCTCCAGTGTTGTCCAGAGAGTCTTATGTTCAAATTCTATGGGCATCACAGCTGTTTTACCATACACCATTTCAAAAGGTTTAAATCCTGTAGCAATCTTCTAGGTAGTACGGTAGGCCCATATAGCTTCAGGTAACCTTGCGGCCCAGTCCTTCTTATGCAAATCTACAGTTTTAGTCAAAATGGCCTTTATGTCTCTATTGGTAACCTCGACCTGGCCATTAGCCTGGGGGTGATAAGGAGTTGAGTTTTTGTGCCATACATTGTATTCATTAACTAAAGCTGTGATAAGTGTAGAAGTAAATTGTGCTCCCTGATCTGTCACTATCTCCCTAGGAACACCAAACCTAGTAAATATTTCCTCATAGAGGAATTCCACCACTTTATTATCCCTAGCATGTTTCATAGGTTTAGCTTCTACCCATTTTGTGACATAATCTGTGCACACAAGAATGTAGGACTTACCATTGGAAGGTGGATCAATTGGTCCCACAAAATCTAGTCCCCATTTGTCGAATGGTGTGACTACAATTTGTGGAAATAGTGGCATTTCATCAGAGCGAGTTGGTCTTCCCATCCTTTGGCATCTATCACATCTCCTTGTATACTTAGCTGCGTCTCTATGCAAAGTTGGCCAATAGTAACCAGTATTTAAGATTTTCATTGCTGTCCTTTTGGCAGCAAAATGTCCACCACATGGCTCATCATGGCTGGCATGTAGTATATCATGAGTGTCCTCCTCTGGTACACATCTCCTCATAACATGATCTAGCCCTGTATAAAACATGCAGTCTACAATCCAAGAAAAGTTAAAACTTTTCTCTACCAATAATCTCTTTTCCTTAGGGGAGAATTGAGGAGGAGTTCTTCTTGTTGCCAGATAATTTGCTATATCAGCATACCATGGATGAATAACCTTGATGGAAAATAGGTGCTCATCAGGAAAGGAGTCTTCAATAAGTGCATATTCATCTTGCCTTTGAATTCTAGAAAGGAAATCAGCAACTACGTTGGCTTTGTCTGGCTTGTCCACAATTGTAATATCAAATTCCTACATCAGCAATAACCATCTTGCCAGTCTCCCAAATATTGAGCTTTTGTTCATGAGATATCGGATTGCTGCATGATCAGTGTGGAAAAATATCTGATAACCAGTGATATAATGCCTAAATTTATTGAGGGCGTAGATGATTGCCAACATTTATTTTTCTGTAACAGTGTAGTTGAATTCAGCCCCTTGTAGATTTTTGCTTATGTAGTAGAGTGCATGTTCAGTTAATCCATCCTTCTTCCCTAACACTGCTCCAATTGCATAATCTGATGCATCAGTATGAATATGAAATGGGAGTGACCAATCAGGTCCTTTTAGAACAGGTGTCTGTGTGAGGGCGACTTTCAAGTCAAGAAATGCTTTTTCACATTTCTTTGTCCAGGAAAACTCTGCATCTTTCTTCAGCAGATTGTATAAGGGGCTTGCTATTTAGCTAAAGTCCTTGATGAATCTTCTGTAGTATCCGGCATAGCCTAAAAAGCTCCGTACCTCCTTCTGCTTAGTAGGAGAGGGTAACTTAGAGATGATCTCAATTTTAGCAGGATCAACCTGAATTCCTACAGCAGAAATATAGTGACCGAGCACTATTCCATCCTGCATCATCATGAAGCACTTTTGACTATTCAGCGATAGGTTGTGATCCTCACATCTCTGTAGTAATTTTTCCAAGTTTGTTTGAGCTTCCTCAAATGTTGTACCATAAACAGTAAAGTCATCCATGTATATTTCCAAGCAATCGTATGAGATGTCTGAGAAGATGCTTATGACTGCCCTCTGGAAGGTTGCAGGAGCATTACAACGACCAAAAGGAAAAACTGAATAGGAAAACGTTCCCCAAGGGCATGTAAAAGTAGTCTTTTCCTGGTCCTCATGAGTAATCTTGATCTGATTGTATCCACTGAAGCCATCCAAGAATGAGAAGTACTTCTTTCCAACTAAATTATCCAGAACTTGATCAATAAATGGAAGAGGAAAGTAATCTTTCTTTGTTGCCAAGTTAAGTTCTCTGTAATCTACACATACTCTCCATTTTCCTCCTTTCTTAGAAACAATGACCAATGGGAAAACCCATTGGCTATCAGAGATTGGGTAGATAAAGCCAGCTATCAACATTTTCTGCAATTCTTCTTTAACAATCTCTCTCAAAGCTGGATTGATTCTTCTTTGAGGCTGCCTGACAAGTTTGAAATCATTGTTAATATATATGCGATGTGTACAGAGTTTTGGGTCTAGACCCTTCATATCTCCATAGTCCCATGCAAAAGCTGACTTATGACTGGTAAGCATTTTGATCATAGATTCTTGTTGCTCACTAGTGAGGTTTTTATTAATGCACAAGGTTTTTCTTGCAGCTACCTCAACTTGGGAGGTTAAGTCTATCATGGATACTTCAGACAGAAATGGCATGTCTACCTCATGGGGTAGTAAGGTGTGTAAACAATCAGTTGCTGCAAGATAATGAGCTGATGTGGACAGAGGAAGAATAGTCTGCAAGGAACATGGATTTTTCTCACAACGAAAGTATTCAGTACCATAGTTATTCAGCAGGATATTGGACAGTATATCTTCTTCTTCTTGCTGTGCAATGAAAGGCTCTCTGGTAATCATCATTAAATTGGCCACAAAATTCACTTCTTCCTCTTCTCCCAAATCTGGCCAAGCAACATCTCCAGACTCAAGTTGGGGCAGCGCTGGAGAATAGAGGGTAAGTTTCTTTGTACTATATCCATCGGATATTGTCATGTCACCCGACCTACAACCAATGCAAGCATCAGTAGTAGCCAACCAAGGCCTTCCTAATATGACAAGGTATCCCCCCAATGATGCCTTTGGAGATAAGACCATGAAATCAGCAGGGTATTCCTAGGAATCCAAGGTGACTACCAGGTCTTCAACTACCCCATCAGGTTTGACAGTTGAGCTATCAGCAAGCTGTAATATTGTAGGTGTAGTTCTTATTTCTGAAATATTAAGTTTTACAACCAGGTCCTTTGTCATGACATTGATAGCTGCACCAAGATCTACTAAAGCATTCTTAATTTGCAACCCATTAACATTTATCTCCACAACAGGACTTCCTGGATCTAAATATTTTGGGATGCTAAGCTTCCCTAGCCTTAAGTCAGAGAGTTGGCCTATTACATGGATAGTTTGAGGGTCTTTCTTTTTCCTCCTTGGTTTCTTCAAACATGCCTCCTTGATGGCCTTGCCATAGATAGGTACTTCTTTGATTGCTTAGAACAAAGGAATTTTCACACATATGTGCTTTAGCTGGTCAAGGATATCAAAGGTGGTTTCCTCTTGTTTCTTCACATTTTCACCTTCCAATCTTTGTGGAAAAGGAGGGGGCACTTTATCAGATGACTTAGGTAATGATGGGATCTGAACTGGCTGATTTGGTTGAGCTTGGTCATTGATATCTTCTTCTTCTTGGTCAATCTTCTCAGATGGTAATTCTAAGATTATGGGAGAGGATGGTGTGGGAAGCACGGTTCCTGAACGTAAATTAATATTATTCAGGTTAAGAGCATAGGTAGGCTAATGATTATGATCAACAAAATAGACTTGTTGTTGCTGCGGTTGCTAGTTATTTGGATTAGGTGCTGCCTGAGCCAGTAGTTGGGTTGATTTTGGATTCAGACCTTGATTAGCTACATGGGGTGGCATAATGGATTGCTGCTGGGGTTGCTGCAGGAAACCTGCGGTCGGATTTGACCATCGCTGGCCTCCTCTCCATTGGTTAGGCTACTGCCAATTCCCTTATGGAGGCTACCACTAATTTTGCTGAGGTGGTTGCCAGTTTCCTTGTGAGGCTTGCCAACGGTTTTGCTGGGTATTTGGCCAAGGGTTATTCCACTGAGGTTGGAGTATGGCCCATAGTTTGGAGGGTACTGATTTTGCCATTGACTATTATATGAACCAAAATTTTGCAAAGGGTCCTGAGGCATACCTTGTCTTGGGGCCCATGGCCTCCTTTGTGCAATAAAGAAGACTTGATCATCATCACCTTCAATCATCTTAAAATCAGTAGGCAACTATTTAGCCTCCATGTTGGCCACCATCTTGCATCTGTAGTCACGTTTCTTCTGTCTACAATGTGGACAGAACTCAGCCAACATTGCTTCAGCTTCCTCATGCTTCCTCCGAGCTTGCATGGTGCCCAACTGTGTAGCCATGTTATTTATGATTTCCTACTTGAAATCAGACAGCAAATTTGTGATCTCCATCCGGGAAACTCCACTGGAAGAAGACTTGCCCACTGTAGCTTGATGACCTCTACCTTTCTTCACATTTGCTCGGGAATAATTAAGACATATTTTCTGAATATCATCCCAAGGCAGTTGGGTTATATCACCTCCTCCCATCAGGTCCAGAGCGTCTATATAGGCATCACTGATTCCTCTTAGAAAAAGTAACTTCTGAGAGTCTTCATTGAGAGTATGGTTTGAGTTCTTTTTCAGAGAAAACAAGAATCTTGAGATGTAGTCTTCTAGGCTTTCATCCTCCTTTTGTTGAATTCTGAATATATCATCTCCGTTACTTCCACTCTTACAATATTCCTTGTATTTGTCAAGAAATTTTGTTTGCATGGCTGCCCAGCTATCAACAACACCTCTTCCTAAACTCATGAACCATCTAAGAGCCCCTTCCTTCAAGGTGGAAGGAAACAATTTCAACTTGTGTGCATCTGAAATGTAATCATAGCTGCGGTAGAGGATATCAAACTCAAACAGGAAAGTTTCAGGATCCTCTGTAACTAGGCCATAGAACTTGGGAAGTAATGAAGAAGGAATATTTTTAAGGTTATCAGTATCTCGCTGAGGAACAATGGGAAACTCAAAAGCAGGAGGTGGATTAGGTGGATTATTTGCCATATTTGCTTGCTGGAATATCAGAGTGAATGGATTTTCCTTAGGTTCTTCGTCAGCTGGGTCAAATGGCAGTTCAACAAATAGGTTTTCAAGGAGAAACCTTCCCAGCGCGTCTCTTCTTCTATGCATGCAATAGAATGAATGGTGATTTGAAGGATTTTGAATTTTTTTGATTAACAGACTAAACTAATGCTAAAAATGACTTCTGACAAATTCTTAGCTTGACACCATCCCCGACAACGGCGCCAAAAATGGTCGTGCCGACAAAAGGATATGAAAATCACAGTAAAACCTATCCTGGGAATTGGGCATTCCAGCAGGTGACTAATATCTCTTTATGGACGTTCATTTACTTGTCAAACCAGGGAACATATACTTTGAATGGAGCAGCACAATATATGCACTAAGAACTAGTTTCAGTCACAACTTAACAGAAATAAATACTTGGAAAGAATTCTATCTATGCTACAGGAAGGTAATGCAAACCTATCTTAACTCAACCATGATTTAACCAAAGCAGTAAGCATAACAACTACGACTGAGACACAAACTTTGAACTGGCCTTATGCTGCAGGAACAAGCACAGGGATGGATTCCCAATGCTGCAGGAACAATATAAGACTGAGTTTGTACGAAAACTTCAAAGATGAAATCTAACTGATGATCAATAGAAAAAGAGCAGCTAACTAACTAGCTACAGATACTTACTAAGTGGCCCCCCTTAGCAAGCATCTACTGATTACGCAAGTGTTGAACTCATAACTTCATCAAACTTTATTCATAAACTCAGAATGGTGTACATTGCTTTGTTGATATGAAAACTAACAACAAACTCTGTCTCTTATCACACAGATTCTGCTTTTGATTATTATCATACTGACTCTTACATGATATCTTCTATTTCCCTATCACTATGCTTCTATCTTACTTTTGACCATCCTCTTGCTCACTCACGTAGGAGGAGCACTTATTTAAAAGTCAAGAGAACAACTAACTAACCCTAACAAAGAAAGACGTGGAAGTAAAATGTATCCCAAAATCAAGGAATAGACTTCATAAATGAATTTATCATTCAACTGATCTAGAGAGAATCTAAGCTCCACTCTCTCTAGATTGATTTGTCATTAAAAATCTTTCCAATGGTTTCGGCCGAGTCTTCGCTTAAAGCTTCCTCGAAGTAGTGCGAATAGACTTTATTTTAGTCGATCGGGTGCGCTTGACTCGATCAACTTTCTTCAACACCTGCTGAAACACAAGGTAACAGATGTGAAAGAAAAGGCACATGGTACATACACAATATCATTCATTAATCACATATTTAAATCTATTTCATCATTCAAAAACTATATGCGATATACCAGTCATTTAGGGAGTCAACGGGGTAATAAATATAGATAAGACAACACAATAGGCTGCAGGATCATGAAAGTGTATTGCTACAGGATATCCCAATAAAAGGTTTCAAAAGAGTTTAAACAACCATGAATAACGAAAGTGAAGGTATTAAAAGTTCATTATGATATCCAAACTATGAGCACATTTTGGGCTCATCAAGAGGGTCAACTTTCCACATATTTTCTGCATATTCCTTCGTGTATCTTCCATAGGGTCAAAGGTGGGAATATGAAATGTCTCCCCTATGGACCTAGCAGAAAGGTTTACCAATACTACCTTCATGATCAATGATCCTTCTGGTTTCTACCTAATAGGCTTCCCTGCAATCTATTACCAATTTCGGGGCTATGAGAGCAGGCGAGAAGCCAGCCACCTTAGCCAAACCACTCTTTCTAATTTTCTTGGCATTGTCTGTGGTTGGGTTGATGATGACCCTCTATCTGAATTCGTCGATATCAACTTGTCCAAGGTTGGTATCTGTGATCGTGTCCTAGGTGGTAGTGACCTTGGAGGTGACTTCTACTCCCTAGAACTAATACTTCATCTAATCTTTATCCTCTTTTCTTCTTGGGCCTTTGGTAGGATTCTTCCCTTTGTCTTTCTCCATGGATGCTCCCAATGATGATCCTACAGTTGATTCCATAAATTCTACAAATTGAGACGCAGTAAACATATTTTCGTATAAAATGAGGGGAGCATTAGTGAAATCCTGTAGAAATGAGGGTTAGATCAAGCATTCCATCATAAAAGAACCTAATATTCATTAAAATTCATCATTTGACCCTCGCTTGGGGAAGATTGGGCAATGTGGGCCTAAGGGTGCAGGTTTCCCTAGGCTAGCAGCCGTTTTGGAGAAGACAGTAGGGAGATGGTGCAGAGGGCACGATGACCCACATGCGGCTGCCCGCATCAAGATTTCTGCACCTCGGTTCTGGGACCACATCAAGGAATTAAGGTATTTTGGGAACGTGGGTCCACTGTTCATGAAATTTTGGAGGCGGTAGTTTAATCGTTTCTCATGTGGGTCAAGAGGGTGCGAAAGCCGAGGTCATTAAGGTTGTTTGGAGATCCACCGTTTGGAACGGTGCTGGCATGGTAGAGGTCCACATATGGAGTCTCACATTGCGGGACCCACAAGAAAAAAGGATGGCTCAGTTTAGATTTTAAGTTTAAGTTGCTTGAGGAAATGCGGGTGGAGAGATGCGGAATGCCGCTAGGTGATGGTCGTTTCGAGATGGCGAAGATGGGTCGGCGGTTCACACCATTAAGCTTGTATGAAGGTTTTTCCATCAGTCATTCATTCAAGGAGGGATGGATGGCGGCAGAGGGATCAGGCCCTACAAGGTGGGCGGCAAGTTAGATATGGCCGTTTGGAAACGACGATCGCGAGACAACGATCTATGAATGGTAGCCACAACAGAATACCCACACTTAGTAGTTTTCTTAGTTGTTTTGCATGTGAGTGGGCTGGAGGGAGATGAGTAGGGTGGAGTCCACAATGTAGACAGACATGGCCCCTAGCCATTTGTAAACAACAAAGGGGAACATGCAGCCCACGGATGGCGGTCCACACTGTTGAGCCCACATGAGGGCTTCTGACTTAACATTTATTTTGGGAAAACTCAGGATGACACTGGGATGCACGGGCTCTGCAAGGCGGAATGAAGTGAGTGCTTCACCATTTGTGATGGTTATTAACATGACGACAAAGGATTGACAGAGACCCGCGAAGGATGGCCCGCAGAAGAGAGGTTTTGATGACTTCACAACGAACAAGTATCCCATGGGATGCACATGGCGGAAGGCCAGGGTTAGATAGCCATTGAGGAACGATGAAAGCAAGGGTGTCGCTTGCAAGCAGAAACCCACACGGGCGGACCCGCGAGGGCTATGAGAATCCCTGTTCATCTTAAGATTTTTGTTAAGTTTTACGACGGCGGCAAAGAAGTGGCATCTACCCACA